>NIVC01000583.1:115000-479195 GCA_002269645.1 Macrostomum lignano | reverse complement strand
GTATATTTTGACAGATCCTTCAGTGTCCATCATGACACATCCTTCAGTGTCCCATCATGACACATCCTTCAGTGTCCATCATGACACATCCTTCAGTGTCCCATCATGACACATCCTTCAGTGTCCCATCATGACACATCCTTCAGTGTCCCATCATGACACATCCTTCAGTGTCCCATCATGACACATCCTTCAGTGTCCCATCATGACACATCCTTCAGTGTCCATCATGACACATCCTTCAGTGTCCCATCATGACACATCCTTCAGTGTCCATCTCAACACATCCTTCAGTGTCCATCCCGACAGATCCTCGGTTTAACTCCCATTCTGACACCACCAGCTTCGGTTTAACAAACTTGCTCCCCCCAAAACTACTACCAGGCGCTCTCGTCATTCCTAGCGCCGTGATTGGCATCGGCGCCGGGCTTTAATAATGCGCCGCTATAGCCTAGCAACAAATCGGTGAGCCTACTCATGATGGGCCTGTGCGCCGCTACACATTGCTCACTATTGGCCTGGCATTTTGCACCTGTCCGAATGTCAGCATGGCGGACTGAATGCTCAGTATGGCATCCCGGCTACTAGCGGTGCGGCAGCTTCATCATCAACAGCTGCTGCTCAGTTGCAGCTAAATGTGAGCTGCAATGCCGCCTGCCATTGCGCAGTCTCAGCTACGATCCGGCTTGCGATGCTGTGAGTTTTTGTTCATTCTTCTGCTTTTGTGACATACAAGCTATCTTCAGTTGCTTCTGGTTTCTGTGGATCATTTCCACTTACTTTTCACTACTAGGTTTAATTTATGAGTGTATGATCTTGAAAACTGTGATTGGTCAGTTCGTCAGTTAATTAGTTAGTTAGTTAGTTAGTTAGTTAGTTAGTTAGTTAGTTAGTTAGTTAGTCAGTTAGTTAGTTAGTTAGTTAGTTAGTTAGTTAGTTAGTTAGTTAGTTAGTCAGTTAGTTAGTTAGTTAGTTAGTTAGTTAGTCAGTTAGTTAGTCAGTTAGTTAGTTAGTTAGTTAGTTAGTTAGTTAGCTAGTTAGTTAGTCAATTAGTTAGTTAGTTAGTTAGTTAGTTAGTTAGAAGTTAGTCACTTAGTTATATTAGTCAGTTAAATAGTTAGTTAATTAGTCGGTTAGTCAGTTAGTTAGTTAGTTAGTTAATTATTCGGTTTGTTAGTCAGTCAGCCAGTTCGCAAGAGGTACTTCCACACTGTCACAAATCAAGGCCACGGCCGACCCGCAACCAGGTTAATCTTATTATTTTTGTTATTATCGCTTACTGACAAGTAGTGATTGAAGAGTGTAAAGCGATTGATTGTATGCTTATAGACCACAAATTTGAACAGTTTTCGCAATGTAAAGTTCAACTCGCCCCACCCTACCAGCTCACGGGAACAACCTACTTCACGCCGTGCCACGCCGGCTGTCAATCAAAGCAGTCCTCGACAGGGTCGAGCGATTCCTGGAATTACACCGACTGCTCATGCGTTCCCATAGCAACCAATGCCAGTCTGCCCGGTGGTTACGTCACTGGCGGTAAATGTACGGCTGCTTGCTACACGTTTGGCCCGTTCTGTGCACTGCTGTTCATCATTGTGCTGCTGACCGCCTGCGGCTACGAGCCCAGCCACATCCTCACTTTGTCCTGCGTCTCCGAGTCAGACAGCAGCTTTGCATTGGGCATTCAAAATATTCTGCAACGTTTATTAGCCTTCATACCGGCCCCGATCTACTTTGGCAGCCTGTTCGATTTCAACTGCCTGATGCGTTCGTCCGATTCGGCTTGCAGCAACGCCGACGCCTCGGCGTGCATGGAGTACGACTTGACCAGACTGCCCTACATGTGGATTGGCGTCATTCTGGGATTGAAAGTTGTCGGCTTCCTGTTTGCCAGCGCGTGCTTTCTGGTTAGTCGGGCTAGCCGAGCTGTTGATCTGCTGGACGTTGCGGCCGATGCCACAGTTGCTAAGGAGAAGGATGGTGGCGCCATGTCGGCTTCGACAAAGACTGCAGTTCAAATTGGTGCCTATAGTTCTAAGACTGATGTTGACGGAAATCACGTAGCCTGAGTGATTGAGCGGGTGAAGCTACCGATTCTGAAGGGAGATATATACGGGGTGTCTCAATAAAATGTGACCACAGTTATTGTATACAGGGACACTCCATCTTATCGGCTGCGTTCGAAACTCAACTAGAAGAGCTGACAATTGGAAATGGGTTTGCATTTTGACTGCCGCCTTGCATGTATTGCCTCAGACAACAATAGCCCTGCCATGGGGCTCCCATCTCATGGACGACAGCATCTAAATTGGGGTCCATTGTTATTGAGATACCCGTTATATTGCCTTTTTTATCATGCTAAAAGTGATAAAATAACGAAAAGCCTATTGGATAAAGGTAGGTTTGGCCATAGACAGCAGACAGCAGCCATAGACATCCTCACCGGCTTTCGGCTCATTTCTAAGAAAAGCAGCACAGAATGTTCCGTGATAAAATAAAGTTTATCAGTCAGAAATTTGCATGTTGTCTATGGCCCAACCTACTATTTTCATAGAGTTTTTTATGAAGCTCGACGATTTTAGCTGAAAACCTCTATTTAACTGTATCTCTTAGAGATTGAGAAATGGTTCTGTTTTGGTTTTTTGACACTATTTTAATCCTTAGATTAAGAGAGCTATTTTTACAAGTGTGATATGTCATCAGATGAGATTTTACCTATGCAAAATTTTATGCGTGCCTTGTTTCAGTGAATTGACTCATTGATGCCATCCATTCATCCTTGCCATGACGCCTATCTGTCACATGTACTTTGCTAGATAGTGCAAGCTATACACATTCTTAAAAAATTTCATTTCGGATTTTTTTTAATTCCAAGACTTTTAGATACTTTTCTTACTCTGATAACAGTCCCCCCGTTTGATATAACATGTACATTATGCCATGTAATCTGTACAGTATTTCCCTATCCAAGCACCGCTTTATCCAGGTAAAATTTTTGTGTGTTCTACTTCACTAGTTTTGAGTTGTTATTCGCTTTGTTTTTTTTAAAATGACTCTTATTGAAAACTGATGTTTTAATCCGAGCTTTATCTTAGTAAATTGCTTAGCACTAGTATGTGTTGCTGTGCGTTTCAAATGGTTAAATGGGTTATTGTATTTTTTCAGTGATACATTAACTACTTCATCAAAGATAATGCTCATTAGTAACTTATCAACTTAGGGCATTTGTTTTTTTTTGAGCAAAACTCCATGGCTATACAGACTTCAGTACTTATCAGATATTTATGAATTTCGTAGCTTAATGCGGTATTGTGAACCTTCTATCTATACGCCTGTTGTTCAGACCAAACCAACATTCCAAGATTTTACAGAATTCTTGTCTTATTTTCTTATGTCTGTCACGAACGAGTTTTTCCTTGCACAACTCTGAACTGTTTTCAGAATTTGTTTTACAATCCAAGCTGACCTTTAATGATAGATTCTGTTAATCATTCAATATTTAAAACTCTTATTGGTTAACTTTTCTGACATATATAAGGATGTAGCAAGTACCTAAAGTTGCACGTGGTACTGCCATACTTTTAACACTTTATTAAACTATTAAATATATTATTTATGACTCAGTGGCTTTGGATTTGTTTGTTTAAAAAGTTGTTTTTTGAAAAATCAATCATATGAGGATGGAATTTACAACGAAAACTTTATTTTTTCGCATCAATATGGCACGCTTGGGTAAAATGCTACATACTACTTCTATGTATTGTACTTACACAAACAAGTTATATACCATAGCTCACTTAGCTAACTTTGTTCATCAGACTTGTCCTAAGTACTGCAAAGTAACATGATTTCAATATTAATCAATAATATTTGATAAATCGAATATTACTACTAATAAGTAGCACGAGTTATATTTGTTATTTTATACTCTAAAACTTAAAACATTCATTCGTTTAATTGAATTAAATTTGAATTCGTGCCAACAGTTTAACACAATCACTATTAACTAATGTAAGATGTAAGAAATGTGTTGCCATTGGACTTAACATCATTAAAAGATAAGGTAAGTTACTGGTAATATATTAGCTGGCGCTACAGATATCATCGATTTGTTGTGAGCTGTTGGTTACGGCGGAACTCCATTTGCTACTGAAAATAGTACATGTAGTTAAAGCGCATTTTTGCAAGTGACATCAAGTTTCTACTAGCTCTTATCTGTGGCAATGACCTTTTTAGTGCGAAATTATAGTAAATTGAAACTTTTAAACTCAATTCAAATTCAGTTCCGATCGTCACCTTTAGCCGAAAAACGAACTGCATTCTGCTTAATTAGCCGCTTCTCGTCCGCAAAATTTACGAGCGAACATGTAAAATATATCCAAGCGGAAATTACGCTTTGACTATGCAGAATAATCTCACTCATTTCTTTTTCTCAGCCATCTAGCCTAGACTACCTTTATTCTCCAGCGGCCTAGCCAGTGATTTGAGCGCCGAGACATGTGCTAAAAATAGCACAGCCTTGAGCGGTCAACCCCCCCCCTCCCATGCCAGTGTGCCCCTTGGAATTTCCAAAGAAAAGCGAAGCTGGCAATTTCTCAGTTTCAGCTCCGGTTTTTTCATCCGCCAATCAGAGACCAAAAGGAAGAGAAGACGCCTGTGATGTCAGCCTATTGAATGGAAACTATTTTAAGCTATTTTTGCAGTCTTTGCGGCAGAAACGTAAAGCGGACAGGTCTCGATTGGAATTTCCAACGCTCACGCCTGGCAGACCCCGGGAACCAACGGTTGCATAAAAATGCGGCTCAATTCAGTGAAATGCAACCGTTCTTTAACTGAAAATCGTTATTCAAATAATTCAAATGGAAACTGGAAACTGCTTCCTGGCTGCCTGCTGCTGCTGCTGCTGCTTCTGCTGTCTTCAGCAGCTCACGGCTTGCCTGCTGCATCTTCTTCGGACAGCCAGAAGCTCCAGCAGGCACGGAGCTTCTGTGCAGCCTGGCGGCGCAGCGAGGCGCTGAATCGTCGAACTTCCATCTACCAGACCGGCCTGGTTGAGAAGTACCTGCTGGACTCGCTGACTGACCTGCAGGACTTCGAGACCGAGCTGTTGGAGAGGCGGCTGCTGGGAAAGTCGGTGCAGCACCTGCGGCAGCGACATTCATCGAGACTGACGCGGCAATTCGCTTCAAGACGTGCAGCCGTTGAGAAGCCTCGCCGGCCTCGGCGCTGACGTCTTCCACAACGCGGCGACTGCGGCATTCCTGATGGAGCGGCTGCTGGCTGAGGAGTTGGCGTTGGAAGTCCGCGACAGGTGAGGCATCTTTCTTTAACTGCGGTGATCTTTGCATCAGATTTTGCGTTTTCTCGGAGCCACCTACATGTAGTTGGTCAGAAGAAGTGAATGAAATTCTCCGTTAAGGTTGAATGAGCGCTTGAATCAGGCCCGCTGGGTCAGTCAGCAACTCAACAATCTGTATCAGAGTAGATCACACAACAAACTGCAACTCAACAACAATCTGTATCAAAGTAGATCACACAACAAACTGCAACCCAACAATTTGTATCAGAGTAGATCACACAACAAACTGCAACCCAACAATTTGTATCAGAGTAGATCACACAACAAACTGCAACTCAACAATCTGTATCAGAGTAGATCACACAACAAACTGCAACTCAACAACAATCTGTATCAGAGTAGATCACACAACAAACTGCAACCCAACAATCTGTATCAGAGTAGATCACACAACAAACTGCAACTCAACAATCTGTATCAGAGTAGATCACACAACAAACTGCAACTCAACAATCTGTATCAGAGTAGATCACACAACAAACTGCAACTCAACAACAATCTGTATCAGAGTAGATCACACAACAAACTGCAACCCAACAATCTGTATCAGAGTAGATCACACAACAAACTGCAACTCAACAATCTGTATCAGAGTAGATCACACAACAAACTGCAACTCAACAACAATCTGTATCAGAGTAGATCACACAACAAACTGCAACCCAACAATCTGTATCAGAGTAGATCACACAACAAACTGCAACTCAACAATCTGTATCAGAGTAGATCACACAAAAAACTGCAACTCAACAATCTGTATCAGAGTAGATCACACAACAAACTGCAACTCAACAACAATCTGTATCAGAGTAGATCACACAACAAACTGCAACTCAACAACAATCTGTATCAGAGTAGATCACACAACAAACTGCAACTCAACAACAATCTGTATCAGAGTAGATCACACAACAAACTGCAACTCAACAACAATCTGTATCAGAGTAGATCACACAACAAACTGCAACTCAACAATCTGTATCAGATCTGCCTGGGCCTCCTAAATCCACAGAGCCATCCACAAACTCTGCTCTCGCAGACGGTCATCAGCTCGATTCGCGGACGACCTCTCCTACACCAGGGACAGCCTAGTGACCGCCATGCATCACCAGCACGAGTTCCTGTACCGGTTGGGCCACCGGTTCTCCTGGAGCGATCTGGGCCGGTACAGGGACCAGTTCAACAGGATCGAGAGGGTGCTGCACGGAGACCGCGAGGCTCGCTACCTGCGTGACTACTTTATTGCTGGCATAGTTGCTGAGGCTGTTAATGAGACGCGAGGGCTGTGCAGGTCCTGCGGCTGTGTCTGGGAGAGCAGTGAGCTGGAGTGAGCAGTGTGATGGAGTGAGCAGTGTGATGGAGTGAGCAGTGTGATGGAGTGAGCAGTGTGATGGAGTGAGCAGTGTGATGGAGTGAGCAGTGTGATGGAGTGAGCAGTGTGATGGAGTGAGCAGTGTGATGGAGTGAGCAGTGTGATGGAGTGAGCAGTGTGATGGAGTGAGCAGTGTGATGGAGTGAGCAGTGTGATGGAGTGAGCAGTGTGATGGAGTGAGCAGTGTGATGGAGTGAGCAGTGTGATGGAGTGAGCAGTGTGATGGAGTGAGCAGTGTGATGGAGTGAGCAGTGTGATGGAGTGAGCAGTGTGATGGAGTGAGCAGTGTGATGGAGTGAGCAGTGTGATGGAGTGAGCAGTGTGATGGAGTGAGCAGTGTGATGGAGTGAGCAGTGTGATGGAGTGAGCAGTGTGATGGAGTGAGCAGTGTGATGGAGTGAGCAGTGTGATGGAGTGAGCAGTGTGATGGAGTGAGCAGTGTGATGGAGTGAGCAGTGTGATGGAGTGAGCAGTGTGATGGAGTGAGCAGTGTGATGGAGTGAGCAGTGTGATGGAGTGAGCAGTGTGATGGAGTGAGCAGTGTGATGGAGTGAGCAGTGTGATGGAGTGAGCAGTGTGATGGAGTGAGCAGTGTGATGGAGTGAGCAGTGTGATGGAGTGAGCAGTGTGATGGAGTGAGCAGTGTGATGGAGTGAGCAGTGTGATGGAGTGAGCAGTGTGATGGAGTGAGCAGTGTGATGGAGTGAGCAGTGTGATGGAGTGAGCAGTGTGATGGAGTGAGCAGTGTGATGGAGTGAGCAGTGTGATGGAGTGAGCAGTGACCTGGAGGCAGCGGTGTAATGAAGTCAGCTAACTTATTAAAACTTACCCAAAAGTAAATCCAGCTAAACCGATTGTTGGATTGTTAATTAATGCACTTCTTTCAAGGTATTTACAAAATTCTGTCATAATTTATTGATCACATCAAAAACGCACCTGCAATTCGTATAATTTATTGTTTTAACTACGAACTCATTCGGCTCAACCAGTTAATATATTTATTATTCGTGTACTTACTGCAGCAGGCCTGACAATATCAGCCAAATTTTGCAATAAGCTTTCTTCCTTTTTTCACCTTGTTTAGCAGTTTAACAAAGTTTTTTAACTCTCGTTTTGCTACACATTAGATTTTTAAATGCTAAATAGTTTGCATATTTGCATACAGATTTTATCTTCATGCTATTTCACCTATATGCTGATCCCATGTTCTCAAAGCTAGCTACTACTGATAGCGGTATATGTAACAAAATTGCAAAATTTGATTCGATATTTTCAATAAACCTTCTGAGCAGTTTTTTTGTCTATTAAAATCGCATGCAGTTCTGTGGTTGCTATGCAGCCCAGGTTTTAACGTTATAAGTTCGTTAAATTTTATCGAGCTTTACTCTCTGAAATTCACCTAACCCTACTAATGAGTAAATCGAAAGGCAAAAAAGAAGACATTTAATAACATAACGGTAGCTGATTTTTCTAGCGCGATCTTTTTCATCCAAATTTGTCTATGGTGAAACCTCATTCAGTGCTGTGCGTTCTCAAGAGATTTTTTAAGAAAATTGAGTGCAGCGTCCTTCATTATAATTCATTAGTTGTCCACGGGTGCACTAGGCTTCCAGATAAGTTTGCGCAGTCCAGAAACAGCGGCTGCACCTGCGGCTGCCGCTTCATCCTGAGCAGCACCGTGACGCCTGTGCCGAACCCGATGTCGCTCTTGTTCATGGCCAGAAACGAGCTGCTCCCATCGAACGCGGCGCCCTCCTCTGTCCACTGGACTCCGATCGGATAAATTCGGTTGGTCTCTTCGTCAGCCTGGCACACGACATTCTCAAATGCAGACATGTCGTCTCCGAGCCACACGTTTGTGAGCTTCGGGTTGAGCTGAGCCGGATATTTGATCGGAAATCGGATGAGCACTCGGCAGTCGCTGCTCGCACCGCCAGAGACAAGGTCGCGACACACGGACTGGTAGCGGAAGAGACTGCACTACGTATCGCGCCATTAGAGCTGGGTTTTCAGAATTCTGACGCAAAAAACGCAAATTATACTACTATCTGAAAATGAAGTAAGTAGTATTCGAAAACGCTATCCTAAGCGTGATATATGGCAATATGTAGTCGTAATAATCCATGTGCTCATATATGTACATTAATCCCATGTACATTAATCCCTATCTATCTCAAATTGGATATGTACATTAATCCTATGTACATTAATCCCTATCTATCTCAAATGTCCATGTCTATACCCAATTCTATATGTACGCAGTATGTGCATTAATCCACATGTATAGTGTCATCCCCAGACGGCCCGCGCACACCAAAATTACAACTCGAAACCCTACTACATGTACAATCTCATCCAAATGAGTCAACTAATTGTACAGCTCACATCGTATATAAACTATTTACAAAGAAGATATATTTACATTAAATCAGTAGCATATTACAGTAAATAATTTATGTACAACATTACCAGCGAATAGAATATACAGAAAATTTTACATTGTTTTTCAATATTTTTCTCTTCATAAATGATTTTAAACAGGTCTGACACGCAAAATATGTACAATAGATTTTTACATTGGCAATTTCGCCGCATACAATACAAAAATGCTTTATGTACATTGAATTATGTACAACAAATAGATTTACTCTAATAAATTTGGCAATACTACAATGCAAAAATGCTTTATATACGGCTCGTACATTGACATGCAAATTATGTACAACAAATAGATTTTTTCTGATAAATTTAACAATACAACAATGTACATTGAATCGTCAGTTATAATTGGATTACATTATTTATAGCCATAAGGCCTGCTGCCGGCCCCGTACACACGTTTTGTCAGGACGCGCTGAAACGTCTTGTCCATACTAACAGTGTGAATGGTACAAGACGCCTTGTCGCGCCTGAACTGAAACTGCGGCAGCTGCAGAGAGCCACCGTGTAGCAGTGTGTTGCGCAGGTCGTCGCTACGCTCCCGTATCTCCGGAGTCAGGCGAATGCCCTTGCATTTCAAGACCTGGCTCCGGACACCGGCCGCATCCTCGACAATGTAAGTGTAGAGCTTGGGCCCTCCACTTACAAAGTCGGTCATCCGGCTGCCTGTGGGCACTTCGTCGGTCCACATTCCGAGGCTCGTGCCATGGGGCGGCTCCCATTGGCCCTCGGAATGCCGGTAAACGACCCTGTGTGGGGGGAGAGAGAAAAACGAGATAATTAGTTCCACATGCTAACTATTTACATGTAATCAATTCTAAAAGAGCAATACTTACGAGTCAGTGTCGCAGTAAATGGCCCGTTCGCCGAGCCCCTCCAATGCCTCGTACAGGCGCAGCCGGGCCTGCGTGGTTGTAAAAACACCGATTGGCACGTTGGAGTAGCGGAACGGCCGCTGATTAAAGTAGCGGTGCCGGTACTCCAGCAGCATAAACTCGCTGCCAATCGGTTCGCAGGCCTTGACTTTGAGGTTGGGGTCGGTCAGCCGGGCGAGCCAGTCCTCGTAGCTGGATACAATTTCTGTCGATGTCAGGTCGTCACGCTGACAAAATTTACCCCAGAGCCTGCGTGTAAAGAAAAGCTACTGTTAGTAGAAGAAGAAATCGTTTAAAAATCAATTTATGAATACTTACGAATTCAAAAAGATTTTCGCTACAAAGCGAAGTCCTGGGTTGGGCTCGACCTTGTCCAGCGTGACGCCCTCCTTTGCGTAGAAATCGGCAATATAGGCGGCCTTGTCTTCATCTGACATGCCGGGGAGCCGCTCGACTCAGCCTTCAATTTGAGGAAGGTGCTGACATAGTCACATAGTCCAGTAGGCCAGCGCGTGCACCACCTGCAGCCGGTAGCCCAACTGGAAGGCCTTTCGCAGCTCCGGCGTGGCCCAGGTGCCAGTCAGCGCTCGCTCCTCGTCTGAGTGGTCGCAGCAGCCGCTGCACTGCTGCTCCATACAGGTGCGGCAAAGCCCAAAAAGAGATTCTTTTGCACCCTGTAGGGCAGCAGCGGAATATGCAAATCTGACGGCGGCAGCACTGTCACTTTGGCAATGCCAAAGTAGCTGGCCAGCGCGTCAGAATCGAGCACTTGCGGCGTCGGGTGGTTCACCGGGTGGCCAATCGGGTACGGGTCTTTCGACTGCACCGTCGGGTACAGAGAGACCTGCCAGTTGAAATAAAACATTATTTTTCATAAACTGTATTTTTGCAAAATATTCTACTACATTAGTAGTATCACTACTCACCACATCCCGATATTTGAGAGTCTCAGTCTCGCTGGCCACAGCATGCGGGATAAAACACTCTACGCGGCCGCCGTAGAGCGCATCTTCCATCTTGAGCGGAGCGCGCAGATGTGCAGTTGCGGCAATGAAATCGGCCTGCGATGCCAATACAGTGTCGTATTCGTGCTCCCAAATGACTCGAACACTGTAATTGTGCCGCTCCAACTCGCGAGTGAACCACTCAGTCTCGTGGCGGATATGGCTCAGAGGCTGCCGTTTGAGCGGGTGGACAACATCCTGATCGGGCATGCACTGCTCGCAGCCATGGTAGAAACAGCCATGAAACTGCAAGACAGTGTTGGTGGCCTCATCAAAGCCGTCCACCTTGCGGCCGAGAATGACCGCCTCACCGCCAGTCGAGTCGCAGGTTCGCAGCCGCCCACCAAATTCGGTGGCATTCAAATAGGCCAGCCACTTGCGCGCCTTGAATGACTGCTGGTCGGCCTGCCGGGCAATCACGCCGACCGAGTTGGGCTCCATAAACCGGGTGGTGAAAACGGCCATTGCTAAACTGGCAATCGTATTGGCCTGTACAAATGGTTCCAGGCCGTCGCAAATGTCACCAATTATTGCCCTGTACTTGATGCAGCCCTCGCGAAGCAGGACTGTGTCGCTCAAACAATAATCGAGATACTCCCGATTAAAGTTGAACAACTCGCCCTGTCGCGAGGCTAGCCAAGCACAGATGGAGCCGTAATCCTTGTTTGTCTTGCCGCCATAATAATCAATAGTCGGGTAGGGGCCCACGTAGTTCCAATTAGCCGGCTTGTTGAACTCGTGGGGAAAGGTCCCCTTGGCCAGCTTTGTGTCCTCGAGCCCCAGAGCTTTGGGGAATTGCGCAAGCGGGATTGGTATAAAATTAAACGAATCTTTAAATACCAATTTATCAACCGTCATGCTCATTAGCCGGCTGCCCTGGAACAGTACTTGGGGCCGCTTCTTGGCCAGGCCGTTGAGTAGAGCGCCAAGCAGTAAAAACGAATCGTAGCCTGATGCATTATGCGCGACAACAATGGCGCCGCCTCGGAATGTGGTGCTTAGCCAGGCGAAAAAAGCATTCAGCGAGGCCGGGCCCACAGCCACAAAATCGGCCATTTGGCAGGCGCAGTCTGAAGGGCTGACGCAATTGGAGAATTCCTTCCCCAGATCGCGGCCAGTCAGACAATTGGCAGTGCTATGCAGGCCATTGCAGAGGCGGCAAGTCTCGCGCGGAAATGCCCGGCCGGAACAGGTCTCGCAACACGTGACGGCAGTCACCAGATGCACGTGATGCTGCTTCTCCTCATCCGTGTATGTTTCCGTATCGTAGAACACGTACGGCATAGTTGAAGCTTTCACTTTGGAAGCCTTGACGAAGCACAAATGCGAGCCGGCCTCGTCATACTGTTTACACAGTGGGCACTTGACATGGCCGCACTTGTGTTCCGGCTCCTTTTGCCCGACTTTCATCTCCTCCAAATATCCGCATTTGGGGCAGACTCGGACAGAGTCGCAGCGCGACCGCCCAGCCCGGTTTTTCCGGCGGTGGTTGTCAAAACACTGCTGATTGTAACAATTCAATCCGCAGTCTGGGCAGCGCTTGTAGTCACGCTGCAGGCTCTTGCAATTGGAGCCGGGCACTTTACACTGAGGGCAGGTGTTGGAGCACTTGTGTTCTCCAGACACGCAGTCGTACGGCTGCTGGCAGCGGTCACAATAGCGACGGGCACCGAAAAATGGCGGCACCTTGCACACCGCGTTAGTGCTCGCCAATTAGGTGCAAATTCAGCACTGTGCTGCCTGGTAGGGCGTACACACATGTATTGCCCTCCTCGGCACTGTACACACGAACGCCGAAATCCCGGCCTGGTGACTGGGCGTTCAGGACAGCCAACAGTTGGGGGAGCATGTCAACCCCGAAAGGCCCGTCCTGTGCAATGGTTGATAAAGACTAAAACATTTGTATATTAATAAAAATGCAAATTAAAATGTGCAAGATTATTTTTTACTCACCGAATACAATTTAGCAGCAATCTGAAGCTCCCCAGTCAGCTTCTTCTGCATTGTGGAGTCGGCCTTGACGGTTTGCCATGTAGTCCTAGTAATGGCCTTGGCCTGCAGATCGGCGAAAGCCTTGGCCACCACCAGCGCCCTGATGAGGCAACGCTTGTCGCTGTTGGCGATGACGACATAGCTGTTGCCCATAGCATGCCTGGCCTGAATATGCTTTTCCGCCGCATCTAGGCTGCCGCAGCCGCCCCGCGGAACCCAGGCCTTGAGCAAAAACAATTTAAAGTTGTTACCCAAGACGCTGGAGTCCGACTGCAGAACCTTGTTGATATGTTTAAATATCAGCTCTGCAGTGAAGCGGCTGCGGCGGACGGGCGGGACATTGATGGCGAGCATCATATTGTCCGCCGTCAGCTTAGATGCGACGAAATCATCTGCCCGCAGGTCCTCACAAAGTGTAGAAATTACTTCTGTGAATGTGGCGCGAATATCAGTGGTATCGGTGAATGATACCACATACTCATACCCTGCGGCTCTAAATTTAGGCAGGGCTTTCGCCCCGCCAAGATGCGCAATGAAGCCCGAAAAAATGAAGGGTTTTGAAATTAGAATTGCGAGAGGCGGCGGGTGTATGACTCATGAAATAAAATCAACTCTTTACCATCGCCTTCGACAGTGTCGGGCTGGGGCGGGGGTTGAAATTGAGCCAAATCTGCAATAAAATGCGCATGGTGACTAAAATTCTGACCGCTTGGAATTTTACAACTGTCAAAAATTTTTTGATTGATTGCCTGCAGCAGCAGCAATTTTATCGCCCCACCCCAAGCAACAAAAATCGGCGAGTTGTAAAAACCCCAACTCGGCACGTTCCGACACGTAGCAACAAAAGAAATGTGGGGTTGATTGAACCCCGCTTCGAATTTTAGGCTGTCAAAAATGTTTGATTGATGACCCTGATAACACTGATCCTGCCGCAGCAGACATTGTAAAATTTAAGAAAACCCCCTATCAGCACGTGCCTCCATTGTGCCCCCTTGACACCTAGCAACAATACCGCGCGGTCGCTTTTGGATTTTTAAAGCTGTCATAAATGTCTGATTAATAACCCTCACTGTAGCAGCCAAGTTTTATTGCTGCCAAAACCCCTACAATTACCGGTACAGCGGTGATTACATCATCATGCCCAAAATCGGGGGTTGATTTTATCACTGCCGCCAGAATACCGGCCTGCCCACCCCGCTGAGTCACGTTCGCGCTGCAGGATTGCTGTTTTTGCTTCTCTCTAGTTCAAGGATTAGTCACATAACCCCTGAAATTTTATGACTATCCTCTACAGGCATTATCCGGCTATACTGCTGCTGCTGCGGATATTCTCTAAAACTCTGTTATTTCAACAGGCCTGAATTTGAGAAATCCAGTTCCTCCCTTTACTTCAACATCTATGTCAAGAGGAAATTCAGAAATTTTAAGTCAAAATGAATGTTAAAGATGAAAAGCAGCTGTGGTTTCAAAGAAAGCCCATATTTCAACTAGCGAAAAAATTTGCAAATCACACAAATGCTAAAGCAATTATACAGCCCTATTTTTCTGAATTCAGATTTTGCAAATGCTAAAAGCATAGTTTTACACACGCAGAGACTCACCTAGCGGGCGTCCCCTCTTTGCGGCCGGAGGCTGATGCTGTTGTTGCTGTTGCTGCTGCTGCTGCTGTTGTTGTTGTTGTTGTTTTGGTGGTACGCGCCCAGGCAGAGCTAAGGGCAGTGTCTGGCCAGCGCTATCAACCCGAGGGGGTCGGCGGAAATGCTGCTGATGTCTGTCGTGGGTCCTCCAAGAAGGCGGAGCCTGGTGCCAGCGAGAGCTGGGCAGTCAAGCCAGTGTTTCAGGTCATCGCAGGGATGGCCGCAGCGGTGACATGCCGGGTCGACGGCCGGGTCGACAATGCTGCGATACGCGTTGAAAAGAGTGCAGTGACCTGAGCGTAAGCGCGCAAGAAGCACCGCATCGGCACGGTTGGTGATGGAGTCCTCTTCCAATTGACGGTTGAGAAGCCGGTACGCGTGCCGGGTGCGCTCGTGGCGTATCGGGGGATCGAGGACGGATCTTCTGATGACGTTTTTGGCGCTGTGGATGCTGATCTGACTAGCGGGAGACACGAGCGTGGTGGCCTCTTTGGCTGCTTGGTCGGCCAGCTCGTTGCCAGGAATATTCTGGTGGCCCGGAACCCACTGCCAGGTGATTTCGGCAGATGCAGTAGGTAGTGCAGATCTGATTCTGGGGTTGCCGCTGGCCAGAGCGCGGAGCATAGATTGGCTGTCGGAGCAGATGTTGGTAGCCGCGGTGAGAGCAGCTTGGTTGATCCAGCCGATGGCGAGAGAGGCGACGCGAAGCTCCTCTTCGAACGAGGATGTGGAGGGCGCGCCGCGCTGTTGAAGAGTCGCCAGGATGATAGGGTGGGCTGGGTCACCGGTCGTGACGATGGCTGAGGCGCCGCCATTGGTCGTGCCGCCTGATGCCGAGCCGTCGCAGTAGATGGTGATCAGGCCTGGGAGGTGGCGGATAGTGTCGATGGCCGTGGCTGTGCGCGCGGGACCGGGTTCCGGCAACGCCATGTCGACACGCACGTCGGTAGAGAAAGGGTCCCAAGGCGGCGGACGAGCAGTGCAGATCATGGCGCGCGGCGTGACCGAGCTAGCTATGAGTGGCAGCAGGTCGGTGACGTGGTTCCGCCAACTGTTCCTGCGTAGCCTGTGCGCTGTGTTACCAGTGGCGGCAATGCGGCACGGGTGAGAATCCGGGAGGCGCTGAGCTCTTTCGAAGGCCGTCAGGCATATAACATTGCTACCAGTGCGGACGGAGCAGATGCCAGCTTCCAGCCTAAGGGCCTCAACCGGTGTCGTGCGGTGTTGTCCTGTGACAATACGAAGAGCTGCGTTCTGCGCTCTCTCCAGCTGTTGAAACGCGGATTCAGAGAGCCAAGGGTGCCAGGCCGGCGCTGCTAAGTTAATGATGCTAAGTTGCATGGCACGGTAAATGCGGATCAGGAGTTTTTTGGACCAACCCCATTCCTTGGAGGCCAGGCAGGCGAGGAGACGGCAACGGGAAGTGGTCCGATTGCACACGTGCTCCAGATGGCTGCGGAAACTCAGAGTGCGGTCCAGTGTGAGGCCCAGCAGCCGAGGCGTTGGATTGTGCCGCAGGTTCCGGCCTTCGATAGAGATAGCCGGGGACCAGGCGGCTTCGCTGGTGTCCGTGGAGAAAAAGGCGGCCTCGCTTTTGTCTGGGTTTAGGACCATTTTGTGCTCATTGCTCCAGCGGGCCACGTTGTCGAGTGCTCTTTGCACAGCGCGTTGAGCCTCTAGCTTGTTGCGGTGGCGGGCGCGGAGGGCGATGTCGTCGGCATACATGGAGATCTCTGCCGGCGGGTTGACCACGTCATTGACCGTGTCAATGAAAATAAGGAAGAGAAACGGAGCGATGACCGATCCTTGCGGGAGGCCCTGGCGCATGATAACCGGTGAGCTGCGAGGACCGTGGAGTTGCACGCGGGCAATGCGATGGTGCAGAAAGGCCGCAGTCCATTTTATAAAGACAAGAGGGACGCGTTTGCGTGCCATAACGGTGATGAGGCGCTCACGCCATACCTTGTCAAGGCTTTACAGAAATCAAGCAGAGCAATGATCGTGCGTTCAGATGGTTTGAGGTTCATCCCGTCGCTGATGTCTTGGGTGACTCTCAGGAGCTGATCCTCGCAGGAGTAGTTGGCCCGAAACCCCGCCTGGTTCGGGGAGATCCAGCCGTGGCGCTCAGCCAGGTGGTGCAATCTAGTGACCAGGATGCGCTCGAGCAGCTTGACAATACAGGATGTGAGGCTGATGGGGCGAAAGGCCGCGATGTCCCGAGCTGACTTTCCAGCCTTGAGCAGGGGAATAATAATCGCGGTGCGCCAGGATTGAGCGACGGCCGCGTGCTGGAAGGACCAGTTGAAGAGACTAAGCAGCTCTGCGCGGGCGAGCGGGCCAAGGGCCTTAATGAACCGAGGCGTGACCTCGTCGGCGCCAGCAGCGCCGTTAGCACGCTGGTGTTGTATGGCGGAGTCCAGTTCCTGCTCGGTGATGGCGGCGTATCCGTCGTGGGTCGAACCTGGGAGCGGAAGGGGAAGCCGAAGGATGGCTTTGGCTTCTCGGATAGTAGCGCGATCCGAATGGGAAATGTGGTACCTGCTGACAGAGGCGTACTGCTTGGCAAAGGCGTTGGCTTTGTCTCTAGGGTCTGTTAACACTTTGTTGCCGACCTGGAGGGCCTCATTAGGGCAGTTGGAGTCCGGAGTGCCGTTAAGGCTGCGGATGAACTTCCACGCCTTGTTCGAGTTGGGCTCTTTCTCAAGATCGGTTATCGTGTCACGCCAAGCAGCCTCTTTCGTTGCCCTGGCAATTTTGTGAACGTTGGCGCAGGCGCTGAGCCAATCTTCTCTATTCTCGCCAACGGAGCGCCTGAGGCGGTTACGGAGCTTAATCGCCGCTTTGAGTTCAGGGGTGAGCCAGGGACGCGGTCTGTGCGAGGTACGGACTTTGCCGATGCAAAGGTTTGCCGCTTGCATGACTATATCATTAAAACGTTTGGCTCTGGCGTCAAAGGTAAGATGCTCTTTGTGAAGGGCTTTAAATTTGTCCTCGACGACCGTTTGGAAAGCATTCCAGTCGACCCCTTGTTTGCGCCATATGAGACGGCTTTGGGCCTTAGGCAAGGTCCTAACCTTGAGGTCAAGGCGGATCACAATCGGCGTGTGATCACTGCCGAGGTCATCGGAGACTTGCCAGGTGCATTTGCTAGCCAGCTTTGAGGAGGCGAAGGACACATCCGGTGAGCTTTCGCCACCTGTGGCTTTATTGACTCTGGTGGGCGAGCCGTCGTTAAGGATTTCCAGTTGCGAGTCGATGGACCAGTCCAGGAGCGTGGAGCCTCGTTCGTCCTGGGGCTGTATAGGGTCCCAGGCCGGAGAGTGCTCTGTGCTGCTGCTGCTGCTGCTGTTGTGAGGGGCCTGCTCGCCCCCACAAGGCTGAAATTGCTGCTTCAGCGGCCGAACGTTTTGATGCCATGCTTCTGCTGCTGCTGCTGTGCTACTGCGATTGCGGCTGATGCTGCTGTGATTGCGACTGTGACTGCTGATGCTTGCGGTTTCTGATGCTGCTGCCGTTTGCTGATGTTGTGACTTCTGCTGTTGTTGCTTCTTCTGCTGCTAGCTGTGCTGATGCTGCTGCTGTGTTGCCGCTGTTGCAGGCTGATGCTGTTGAAGCAGTTGATGCTGCTGTTGTGGCTTCTGCTGCTGCTGGCTGCTTTTGCTGATGCTGCAGCAGCAGCTCTCACCCGCTTTATATACCCTGCGAGAGGGAGGATGGGGTAGGGGCACGAGAGGTGTGCGTGATTTTCTTTCCCGGGTCTATATTTTCTAGATTAGTGTACGATTGTACACTCGGTTCCGCATTTGGTATAGAAAAGTTGGGGGTCGAAAATACCCCACCAATTCTTTTCTCATGCGGTATTTTATTGGATCTGAGCGGAGCCACCCAACCAGCATTCTCGCAGGAGTGAAAACTGCTGCTCCGCCAGAGTACAGTCTCTTAATTAGGAAGACCGCTTCCTCTTGCAGCATGTCTTTTCGACTTGAATTGGATAGAAAACGGTGTTTATTCAAAAGACAATACCTTGGCGGACCAATAATAGCTAAATACAGATGAAAAATATGAAAGATGACTTCTGTGGTTTTTAAGGCCCGCCGGTCTCTGCGAGAAAATGGTTGTTAAAAATCGCTGTATCAATTTAAGAACCTGGGAGAAATGGGGCTTGTGTGCAAAGCATCTGATTGACAGAGGCTCGGGGAAGAGAAATAGTCGATGAAAAGCTCTTGCCATCATCCAAAATATCCATCAAAGAGTAATAAAGGTGACAGCCCCTGTCGCAAGCCAAATCAGAGACAGAGTTTTCTACTTCTGTTTACGTAATGTTTAGGGATGGACCTGGGGTTATAGGGACAGAGAGTCAGTTATGGCATTTACGCGGTAGTAAAGAATTGCCTTGGTGAGGCTTGGGTAGGTGTTGTTCTCTCCATATTGGCGAACATTAATAGTCCTGGGTTGAATTTTGAATATGGCTAGAATGTATAGCGGCCGGAGAATCGTTGAATTGAAGGGTGAATCAACATGCAAAGTATGCAACAAAACCGATTCAGTGCATCTAAAAGAGGCTGTTGTGAGCTTCAGAACTGAGAATAACGTTTAAAATAGCATCAATGGCATGATGTAGTAATCGAAATCAATTGAATGCTGAAAACTTTAGGTTTAATAGGGTAATTGCAGACTGTGTTTTTAGCCCCAATTTTTACAGTGTCTATAGAATATTTCCCCAGCTTCTTGGACAATGTACATGCCTATTTGAATGACAAAACAACATTTTTTGATGGTATATTAGCTAAAATTATGATTTCTATTGATAAAATGGCAGATTTTGATCCATAAAGTAAGCATTTTAACGTTAAAAATCGAAAAATGAGGAAAACTCGTGTTTTTCATGAAAAAATTGCATTACTAGCAATTTAGCCTCCATTAACTATTTCTTGGGCTGGGCTGTAGACTTCCGTGTGGGATTCATTCCTGCTTCGAAGCCGTCTCAAGTAGTTGAAACGGGATAGCGACGTTTGCCTGCGGGACGTTTGCCAGCCGACGTTTGCCTGCGAGACGTTTGCCAGCCGACGTTTGCCAGTGGGACGTTTGCCAGCCGAAGTTTGCCTGCCGGACGTTTGCCAGCCGAAGTTTGCCTGCCGGACGTTTGCCAGCCGACGTTTGCCTGCGAGACGTTTGCCAGCCGACATTTGCCAGCCGACGTTTGCCAGCCGACGTTTGCCAGCGGGACGTTTGCCAGCCGAAGTTTGCCTGCCGGACGTTTGCCAGCCGACGTTTGCCTGCCGGAAGTTTGCCAGCCAAAATTTGCTAGCCAATATAAAGCCAGTCAGTGAAAAATTTGATACTGAAACATTCGCAGTTTAGCGGTTTGACAAAAACCGTTTTTACTCCAACTTTTTGGCGGTTATTCGCATGTATACAAGTTTGAAAGCTAAATATATAAATTAATGCAGTTCATCAGTCTAACGTCTAATATCTAGTTTAACAACGATTTTGGCACAACATATCAAAAGATGAACATTGGGTTTGCCTCGTATGAAAGCAATAACAATTGTTGTGATGAAAAGATGAAAACTTCCTATCTCCCTATGGCCTTCAAAACATTTTTCATAGATTTCGAGTGCTGCGTACTTCTACTTTAGTAGTCCTTGGCATGACTAAGCTTTGCATACGTAGTGTCTAGCGCTTGCTATCCTACTAGCTTGCTACTGGCGGCTTGTCTGGCTATTCAGCTATATAGCTTACTATAAAAACGTACCGCATTCGACTCGTCTACACATGTACGTTGAGATCGCGGTTTCCTTGCTTACTTGAGTAGTAATACAACAGCATTGGAATCAATTTGCTTACTTTTAGATCTCCCAATGAACTGAGAAATATATGAGCCAGAATTACCGCTCAGCAGCTCTTTTTGTTTGCCTCATAACTTAATCGCTGGAGATTCCCGTTGTAATCTGCGCGTCTTCTTTCGCACATCAAAAATCAAACATCTCAAACTGGGAAAAACGATACACAATTGTCAAAAGTAAACAATATTTTCACATTCAAAGAAAATCGTTGTTAAACTGGATATTAGATGTAAATCTATATAAATTGCATAATTTATATATTTTGCTTTCAAACTTGTATATATGCGAATAACCGTCAAAAAGTTGGAGTAAAAACGGTTTTTGTCAAACCGCTAAACTGCGAATGTTTCAGTATCAAATTTTTCACTAACTGGCTTTATATTGGCTAGCAAATTTTGGCTGGCAAACTTCTGGCAGGCAAACGTCGGCTGGCAAACGTCGGCTGGCAAACGTCCGGCAGGCAAACGTCGGCTGGCAAATGTCGGCTGGCAAACGTCCGACTGGCAAACGTCCCGCTGGCAAACGTCGGCTGGCAAATGTCGGCTGGCAAATGTCGGCTGGCAAACGTCGGCTGGCAAACGTCGGCTGGCAAACGTCCCGCAGGCAAACGTCCGGCAGGCAAACTTCGGCTGGCAAACGTCCCGCTGGCAAACGTCGGCTGGCAAACGTCGGCTGGCAAATGTCGGCTGGCAAACGTCCCGCAGGCAAACGTCGGCTGGCAAACGTCCCGCAGGCAAACGTCGTAGACCCCTGTGACCCTTTGCATTTTGCGCCTTTTTGAGCCAGCCGATGCCCAGGTCTAGTATCCTATCTGCAACCATAGGCATTTCCGCTAGCTCATGTAAGAATTTAGTTTGCGTGTAACTGGGAGCACCATAGCATAATCTCAGGGCTAGATTTTGGGTTTGTTGGAGTTTGGTGATGCTGTCATTTCTGAGTACTTGGAGAATTGGTGCCCCATAGGTCATGGTGCTCTCAACATATGCTCTGTAGAGCATTTTTAGTGTCTCACTGCTGAGTTTAGTAAGTTTGGAGATTCGATGGATTGACATAACAAGTGCCCTGCATTTGGTGATTACAGCCTCACAGTGGGGTTTCAGGGTGAGTTTATAGTCAAGGTTGATGCCCAGAAATTTCACTTCTTTTTGGTAGATTAAGGACGCGTCACCTAGTTTCAGTTCTGGCCTAATGTCCCTTCTAGTCGGGTTCGCTGGGGCATAGGAAAAAACTATGGCTTGACTTTTGCTAGCGTTTATTTTGATACCTTGTTCTCCGCACCAGGCCCAAAGGCTGTTTAGGTAGGGTTGAACTACATTTCGGAGTTCTCCGAAGGACTTGGCAGATGCCCAGATGGCCATGTCATCTGCAAATTGACTTTTCCTAATGTTTGGATGACCCGTATGGGGCATTGTGCTAATGAAGAGCAGGTACAAGAAGGGGCTGAGTATACCTCCCTGGGGAACGCCTGCCATAATTTGAAACGAGTCACTGAGGATGTTGTTAACTTTGACCCGAAAACTCCTGTTCTCAAGGTAGTTGGAGCAGATCCTGGTGATGGCTGTTGGCAAGTCTATCTGGAACATTCTATACCTAATATAGTTGTGGACCATCGTGTCAAAGGTTGTGCGGGATTCATTCCTGCTTCGAAGCCGTCTAAGGTCAAGTTAAAAACGACATTTGGACACATTAGCTGTTGAAATTATGGTTTCCAGTGATGAAACTACTGATTTTGATCAACAAAGTCTGCATTTTAACGTAAAAATGCATAAAAAATGGTGAAAAATTGTATTTTCTTATGAAAAAATGCACATTTCTAGTCATTTAGCTTTCAAAATAACCAAATTTCTTGTTTGAAATTCCAACTTTACTTTGTATGGAGAGGTCAGTGCATGATTCATTCCTGCTTCTAACAGATTAAACCGACCGTCTCAAAGACCAAGTCTGAAAGCTTCAAGTGAGAAGGCATGGGGAGGCGGAGAGGTAGAATTGAATATTTAAATATGTGGACTTCACTACTTCTAGTATAACGCAAGGGTGACTTATACAATTTACAAAGTTTAGAATCAAGTAAATCAGAATTGCATGCGGTGATTCATAGGCTGTGTACATTTACAAATGCAGCTGGGGTTTGTCAATGCAGGTAGAGGTAGAGGTTGGCGGACTCGGATTTGTTCAGATTCTTGGGGTTGATGTGTGCATTAAAAGTTGGTTTCTTGCTAACTGCTTCTATAGGGGTATGGATGACGTAATCGGAGAAGAGAGGGGTTTTGCTGAATGAAGTTTAATATAGGGTCTGTGCTGTGGAAAGATCTGTCTGTACACTGAAAATGGAGAGAGGGTCGAAATTCCTTGGCATTTAGAAGGGGAGAGAGAGAACAGGGGCGAGTGTTAAAATTTAGCTCGATTTGCTAGGGTCTGCGCTGTGAAGACGAGTCTGGTGAACATCGGAGGGGTGGCTGTTTTCGAACAGTCTTGGGTTGAATTTTGACTATGGTCCGAGTTAAAGGGTGATTCAAAATTTAGTATAGGAGCTTCGAGGGGTGAGGATATACCGTACAGCAGTAGCAGTTGATAATGACCAATTAAAGGTCTTGTATCATCCGCACTGTCAATATAGAATTATAAAGCACTGCTTCAACACAGTCCTGCATTTGGGGTCTGGCTTGGGGAGACCCTAGACGACCGGATTGCCCATTAATTATTTTGATTGTAATTCAATTGGAAAAATTGTAAAAATTGCAATTCGCTCGTGCAATCAGCTTGCAATTTAGATAAGTGCCTAAGAACCGTCTTATTCTACTGATAAGTAGTCAAGTTCAAATTGGGGACTTGCGATAATTGCAATCCGATTAGAAGAACATAGCAGAAAAAAAGTGTTACTATGTTTTTATATATTCAAATACTTCTACGACCATATACAATATTTATTGAATGAAAATATCTTTATTTTTATAGGTTCTGATAATGTATACTGTTGTTGTTTTACTTCGCATTAAAATAATGATCTAACCAAAATAAGTAAACGTCTTGCCGGGTATAATTTTCTTTGCGGCAAATGTGGACTACAGCGAGTGAAGGCTCTGACGGCGCTTCTTCTTCAAAGTTTCAACATCTGTACGAACAGAACCATTTGTTCTTTTAACTTTCTCGTAGTGTGTTTATATTCAGTCTCAGTCTAAAGTTTTTTCTTTTCGCACTGGATTTTATTTTTAACATTCACAATGCATAAAGCAAATGTAGATGCCAAGGGCAAGGCTATGCCATTCTAATGATTACATTATGGACCTAATATTTGTTGTGTGATTCAGGTTATTCATTCATTCAGTCCATTCAGGGGCTGTTCAAAAATTGTAGCTATATTTAGCTATATTTAGTTTTTAGCTATATTGCCTCTAAGTCAAATCAAAATTGAAACACTCTTAATCCTTTAATAGTGATATCAATTTTGGGTAATAGTTTGCTCTTTTTGAACTTTTAAATGCCAGTTTTTTCTTTTGGTAATCCTGCTTTATATTCTAGATTTTCAACTTCCATCCTATTCAAAAGCTAGTACTATTCATATAATTAAAATAAATTGTCTCTTTATTTTATTTGCATATGTTTGCTTAGGCCTACTATAAAATAAATTGCTCTCTCTAGACTAGTAGTCCAATGAGTCTATACCTATGCTACCAAGTACCTTAGGCCTAGGCCTAACTTTAATTAAATTGAATTGTTTTGCTATGGAAACTTAAATAGGTACTAGGTATAGCTAGTTTTGAAATATTATTTGAGCATTGAAGACTTGGAATCCAGTCCATTTCGGCAACAAACCATTTTGGCAACACCCATTTCGGTGACAAGTCAATTTGGCGACAACCATTTTGGCAACAATTCTCAAATAGGATTTTGAATGTATTATTATCTTATAGCTACAAAAAATTTCAGAACTTACACAAATTTACAACCTTTGATTAAATGTCTTGTTAAAACAAATTATAGTGTAAAACAATTTACATTAAACTTTACAAGCTTTGGTAAAACTATGTTAAAACAATTTTTAATATAAAACTTAAAACGAATGAATTACAAAAAAAAATTAATATTCTTAAGAAATGACGAGAAAATTTGAATTCCAATTCAAAATTACAATTCGTATATGATGTTTACTCTTCCATGGGGGCATTCATACCACTGCATGCAAGCAGCAATGCCTCAAGAGTTCTGGTGCCGGCTTTGTACTCCGCCCAACAGTTTCAACAAAATGCCTGCTGGGGGGGGGGTCATGTAAGCTGGGGATAGTTCACTGTACCGTAGATACTTGTAATTTTTCTATTATATTTGTTGACAAAATGGTCGTTGCCAAATTGACATATTGCCGAAATGGTTTGTCTTTGTCACCAAAATGGACAGGTACCAAGACTTGAAGTAGCTAAGCAACAGGCCTACTAGACTATAATAAGCAATAAGGGTGAGCCTAATACTAATTGGTACTGGTATCCTTCTTTTTTAATTGAACTATCACCTATGCCTATGCTATGGGTATGGCTATGTTTGGGTAGCTATTATATTAGCTATAGGCCTAGTTTATAGTAGAGCTACTATAGTTAGGCTACACAACTTGTCAACAATGCTATAACAGTCTAAACTAGCTACCCTGTAGATCTATATTTTGATACATTTTAGCTATTTTCTTTTTTATACAATGCTCAAATCATTAAAATTGTAAACATGCAAAGGCAATGAAAATAGGTCCATGATTAAAATTCTATTGAATATATTGTGTTCATATCAATAGTCTTTATAGTATAGACTATATAATCATTAGGTCCAGTATAGCTATTTAAGGAAAATTAATTAATTAATTGACAAGGATAGATAGCTATATAGCTCTAGTATCATAGTAGTATTGATCTATAGTTTGTTTATTTGATTTCATTGGTATAGTAAAAAAGCTTAAATATTTATTCATCTTTCATGTACTTCTTGACACATTAATTCTCGCTCAAGATCATCCAAAAAGGTTTAAAAGTTTGCAACTCCAAGTTTTGACCATGTCATTCTCTGGTTCCTGAACAATTCCTGAAAATTGCTGAATGAACTTTTGACCGCCTTGCTGAAGAAGGTTATAGTACTGAGACAATTTTTGAGAGACTTGATAATGAAATATCTGTTGATTTGGATGTACAAACCCTTAAATATGTGAAAATTTTGCAAATATGTGAAAAGCTCATTCTCCAAAAATGTTGCACTTTCTGTCTTATGGAGGGAGCTGCTGCTTAATCTAATAGCCACATTTTTGAGCTGCTCACTTCTAAGTTTAGAATTTTATCAAGCAGTCCTTCCGCCTGCTGGCAATTTCTATCGCTTACGCAATAGCACAAAACAATCGTCTCTTTTATGCTACTTCTTATCCGAAACTGCCCCCTACTCAGTCATGTATTGTGCAGTTGAAAGATGGTGAAAGATGAAAGTTCATTTTCTGAATGGCACCAATATTTTAGCTGATGTAATTTTTTTAGATGTCTGCAATTTACAAGACTTTTTGAATCCATCCAATGTACCTATTGCTGCTGATATATTATGTTTAGCAAATACTTTCTTGTTTATCTGCCGCCCATCTTCTAACACCTGCACTATTCCAGTGGGATGTAATTTTCTGCATCAGTTTGTTTCAGTCAATAATATTTTTCCCGATAAGGACTTGTGTCTCATTATACTGGATTCTTGCTGCCATGAATATGGCTAAATTTGGGATGACTTGAAGCTGAGTAAGAACTGTTAAAACTGAGTAAGCACTACTAAGAATTGTATCTATTGCGGATCGTTTTCAAAATATAGATCACTTGAACCAATCGCCATACAATAATTCGCTTATTGCTTGCTAGTTGTGTATCTTGTTTGATTTTTTGTTGACTGTTGTATAGTTGGAAAAAGGTAAAAATACGAGAAAACATTTTGTGTGTACTCAAATTTCAATTTTAATGACTTTTAACGTTTCACTTTCTGTGCAGCTTTAATTTGAATGTTATATAAATATAATAATGGTATGCAATCGTGCATATTGTACTAATTGTACATTATAAACTGCCCAATAGTAATCGAGTCTGGTTAGAAAAACATCCTCTCATGTGTTTATCGTCTTTACATTAATTTTCTAATCTAAAAATTCAGAACATCGGCAAAAGCCATACATGCTACTCAGAGTAAACTGTGTGTCCATCCACCGAAAGTAATTGCAATCGGATTGCGCCAGAAATTGCATAAATTACAATTCAATTGGTCTAAATTGCAAAACTTACAATCCGCGTGTGCAAAATCGCTAAAATTGCAATTTCGATTGTAATCAGCTTATCCAAAATTGCAATTGAGGTGCACGCAATTGGCAATTATTGTACAATTTCGGCAAGTAGATTGCAATTTTCGACCATTTCTTGTAATTTCGGTCGACTAGGGGAGGCTTGGATGACGCAACCCCCACCCCATCGCTTGGCGAGAGTTTGTACAGGCCCGCCTCTATATGATAGTATGTGTATTTTATAAGTGATTTTGAATAAATTATCAGCATATTCAAACCTACAGTCTCCGAGGGTGAAAATGTACATACCTAATTTTTGGGGTATGTGGCGGATATGAGTATAGAGGCTATCGATGTACATATAGACTCCGACCAGTATTATTCAAATCTGTCTGAGAAATGTACATTGGAAATATACATTTACGTTGTGAGGTACACAATTAGTTGACTCATTTGGTAGTAGTAGATGAGATTGTACAACTGTACATGTAGTAGGGTATCGAGTTGTAATTTTGGTGTGCGCGCGGGCCGTCTGGGGATGACACTGTACATGTAGATTAATGCACATACTGCGTACATATAGAATTGGGGATAGACATGGACAATTGAGATAGATAGGGATTAATGTACATGGGATTAATGTACATATATGAGTACATGGATTAATACGACTACATATTGCCATGTATATCACGCTTAGGATACCGTTTTCATATACTACTTACTTCATTTTCAGATAGTAGTATAATTTGCTTTTTTTTGCGTCAAAACATCTGAAAATCAACCGTTAAAGGCGCGATACGTAGTGTCACGGCCCCCCAGATACACATTTAGGTCACGGCCCCGGCCCAGATACTGATTTAGGTCACGGCCCCAGAGATACAAAGTTAGGTCACGGCCCCCCAGATACAGATTTAGGTCATGGCCCTAGATACTTATAGCCCAGGTGTAATCAAGAGTTTTTTACATGTAGTCGATAAATTAAATATTCACTAACCAACTAATCTTGCTAGCTATCTTATTGCCTGGAAACTAATAAATTTAATTATTTTTACTGTCACATTTCAATTGATAAAAATTTTACTAAGTTATCCTGCAATTTCTGCGATGATGCTGTCTATATAGTCACAGCTTTGCTATTGTTATACTGTAATTATTTTTGTGGCACTATTAAAAAAAACTTCTTTTTTACTACAAGTACGAGTAGCATAGATAAATGCATTAGCATAAATATAGTATCAAACAAAACTACACGTGTATTGTTATTAATTTCATACCTACAATATTTCGCTATTTCTACTGTAAGTAAAGCATTAGGGAAATACTAAGGTATAGAAATTGTAGTTGCATCGCTTAATTTTTTAAAATAAAGTAAAATAAAGATAGGAGCACACAAGCGTTGCAAAGTGAAATATATATATATAGTGTAGGCAACACCTGAAGTAAAAATCAACAATGAGAAAACTATAAATAAATAAATTTATTTGGGTTAATTAATCAACTACTACAGGTTAAAACTCCTTAAATCAGCAAAATAATCACAACACAGCAACACTGTTGATTAATTCTATGCAAATTACTATATAATATTCTCTTTTACCAATCGGCAAAATAAAATATTGGTAAAATACGTTTCATACTACTCAGTTTATAACTATGTGTAAAAGAACAAGTAAAATTGGGCGACATATAATAGATTTAGTAGTTCTAAAATAGAAAGGTGGTAAAAACGAAGACCAGAAAATAACTGTAAAATGTAGCAATGTTACACTACTTACTAATTACTGTATATACTACTTCCAAGCATCAGGAAAATGAGTAGTACAATGTCGGAGATTTAGGCGCGTAAAACTGCGACAGCAACAGCAAAACAGGCAAGTCAAAAAGTTTTTACACCTTTTTAAAACGGCATTCGATTTTAAAATGTAATAGAAATGAGATGACAACCAACTCTTAGAAAGTGGCAACTAGATGCAAGAAAACAGAATTTATTTTTTGAGAATATAGCGCATATTTCAAAGAAAATGGCACCTAATTCTAAGAAACTGGCGAACAATTCCAAGAAAATGGCACCTAATTCTAAGAAACTGGCGAACAATTCCAAGAAAATGGCACCTGATTCTAAGAAACTGGCGAACAATTCCAAGAAAATGGCACCTGATTCTAAGAAACTGGCGAACAATTCCAAGAAAATGGCACCTGATTCTAAGAAACTGGCGAACAATTCCAAGAAAATGGCACCTGATTCTAAGAAACTGGCGAACAATTCCAAGAAAATGGCACCTGATTCTAAGAAACTGGCGAACAATTCCAAGAAAATGGCACCTGATTCTAAGAAGCTGGCGAACAATTCCAAGAAAATGGCACCTGATTCTAAGAAACTGGCGAACAATTCCAAGAAAATGGCACCTGATTCTAAGAAACTGGCGAACAATTCCAAGAAAATGGCACCTGATTCTAAGAAACTGGCGAACAATTCCAAGAAAATGGCACCTGATTCTAAGAAACTGGCGAACAATTCCAAGAAAATGGCACCTGATTCTAAGAAACTGGCGAACAATTCCAAGAAAATGGCACCTGATTCTAAGAAACTGGCGAACAATTCCAAGAAAATGGCACCTGATTCTAAGAAGCTGGCGAACAATTCCAAGACAATGGCACCTGATTCTAAGAAACTGGCGAACATTTCCAAGAAAATGGCACCTAATTCTAAGAAACTGGCGAACAGTTCCAAGAAAATGGCACCTGATTCTAAGAAACTGGCGAACAATTCCAAGAAAATGGCACCTGATTCTAAGAAACTGGCGAACAATTACAAGAAAATGGCACCTGATTCTAAGAAACTGGCGAACAATTCCAAGAAAATGGCACCTGATTCTAAGAAACTGGCGAACAATTCCAAGAAAATGGCACCTAATTCTAAGAAACTGGCGAACAGTTCCAAGAAAATGGCACCTAATTCTAAGAAACTGGCGAACAGTTCCAAGAAAATGGCACCTGATTCTAAGAAACTGGCGAACATTTCCAAGAAAATGGCACCTGATTCTAAGAAACTGGCGAACAATGCCAAGAAAATGGCACCTGATTTTAAGAAAGTGGCGAATAATTCTAGGAAAATGGCACCTGATTCTAAGAAACTGGCGAACAATGCCAAGAAAATGGCACCTGATTCTAAGAAACTGGCAAACAATTCCAAGAAAATGGCACCTGATTCTAAGAAACTGGCGAACAATGCCAAGAAAATGGCACCTGGTTCTATAAGTGGCGAATAATTCTAGGAAAATGGCATATATTTTTCTAGGATTAATAAGATATATTTTTCTAAGCGCATTTTTCTAAGAAAGTGTAACCTGAATCTAAGAAAATGGCACTTAATTTCAATAAAAAGACGCACAATTCTAAGAAAATGGCACCTGCTTCTAAGAAAATCCCGTATATTTCAAAGAAACTGGCACCTAATTACTAAAACAAAAGGCACCAAACTATAAGAATGTATGACACTTGATTCTGAGTAACTGAAGTCTCAATACATGATCACACAAGCTGCGAATTTAACAAATGGTTAGTCGGGAAGCGAGTTTGTTTAGTAAGAAAATAAAAACATGAGTATATAGAGAGAGAGAGTTATTGAGAACAGCACCTTTTGAAGTCGGGCATGCAAAAAGGTAACGGTTTGTGTTAAAAAGTTCAACAAGGCACCCAGGCAATCAGCTATCTGGTTAGCGAAGTGATCACAGCTGATGCCATCTCGAAAAACTGCATTGTTGAGCTGCTGGCGGGCTGCAAAGGGTTCGGATAGTTACATTAGTTCAGGTGCTGACATTGCAAAGGGGTCGAGCGTACAGTAGAGGAGGGAGGAGGGGGCTACGGACAGGACAAAAAGGGGGCGGTTGGGGAGGAGCGGAGGTGGGCGGTTGGGGAGGAGCGGAGGTGGGTGGTTGGAGAGGAGCGGAGGTGGGCGGTTGGGGAGGAGCGGAGGTGGGTGGTTGGGGAGGAGCGGAGGTGGGCGGTTGGGGAGGAGCGGAGGTGGGCGGTTGGGGAGGAGCGGAGGTGGGTGGTTGCGGAGGAGCGGAGGTGGGCGGTTGGGGAGGAGCGGAGGTGGGTGGTTGGGGAGGAGCGGAGGTGGGCGGTTGGGGAGGAGCGGAGGTGGGCGGTTGGGGAGGAGCGGAGGTGGGCGGTTGGGGAGGAGCGGAGGTGGGCGGTTGGGGAGGAGCGGAGGTGGGTGGTTGCGGAGGAGCGGAGGTGGGCGGTTGGGAAGGAGCGGAGGTGGGTGGTTGGGGAGGAGCGGAGGTGGGCGGTTGGTGAGGACCCAGGTGGGCGGTTGGTGAGGACCCAGGTGGGCGGTTGGGGAGGACCCAGGTGGGCGGTTGGTGAGGACCCAGGTGGGCGGTTGGGGAGGACCCAGTTGGGCGGTTGGTGAGGACCCAGGTGGGCGGTTGGGGAGGACCCAGGTGGGCGGTTGGTGAGGACCCAGGTGGGCGGTTGGTGAGGACCCAGGTGGGCAGTTGGGGAGGAGCGAGGAGGTGAGAGGTGGGCGATTGGGGAGGTGAGAGGGGGGCTGCCTGGGAGGAGCGGTCAGAGTGGATGGTTTGGCGCGGGAAAGCTGACTCACAATCTCTGGGCGAGACAGCCAGTCGACATCATCCAGTCCAACACCGGCCTGGGCCAGGGTGGCAGCCTCTGGCGCGGTGACAATCTGGCGAAAGTCCAGCAGGTAGCTGCGGTCCTTGTCAACCAGGAACAGCTGCAGGGTGAGCTTGCAGTAGGAGCCGGTGCTGGGGTCCCGCTTGCGCACGCGGACCATGAAGTCGTTGACGGCCTTCCATTCGAATCCGTTCTTAGCCAGCGCTTTGAATACCTGATCGATATGGTTCAGCGGCGAGTGGAATATATCCAATAGGATATTATGCAAGTAGGTGGAGTTTGAATAGGTTGGGGGGCTCGAGTAGGTTGAAGGCTTTTAGTGGGTTGGGGTTTAAGTAGGTTGAAGAGTTTGAATAGGTTAGAGGGTTTGAGTGGGTTGGGGGGTTTGAGTATGTTGAGGGGTTTGAGTAAGTTTGGGGTTTGAGTAGGTTTGGTGTTGGAGTAGGTTTGGGGGTTTGAGTGGGTTGGGGGGTTTGAGTAGGTTTGGGGGTTTGAGTAGGTTTGGGGGTTTGAGTAGGTAGGTTGGGGGTTTTGAGTAGGTTGAAGGGGTTTGAGTAGGTTGAGGGGTTTGAGTAGGTTTGGGGGTTTGAGTAGGTTGAGGGGTTTTGAGTAGGTTTGGGGGTTTGAGTAGGTTTGGGGGTTTGAGTAGGTTTGGGGGTTTGAGTAGGTAGGTTGGGGGTTTTGAGTAGGTTGAGGGGCTTGAGTACGTTGGGGGGTTTGAGTAGGTTGGTGGGTTAGAGTAGATTGGGGGATTTGAGAAGTTTGGGGGGTTGAGATAAGGTTTAAAAAATGAGAAGGCACCAGTGTTTGAGAATGAGCCTAATAGCTATAAGCAACCTCCATAAGCCTCCCCACAACAAACCTCGTGCATGATATCGTGCGGGTTGCTCTGGCTCCTCAGGCCCAGATGCCACTTTGCCCGAGCTCCCCCGCCTGCGCCGCCTCCTCCGCCGCCTGCGCCGCCTCCTCCGCCGCCTGCGCCGCCGCCTCCTCCGCCGCCTCCGCCGCCGCCACCTCGAGGCGCAGCGCCAGACGCTTGGAGACTCTTGTTGAAGGCCATGCTCTGCGACAATCGCTCCGGATGTTGGCTTCAACAAAAAATTAAAGTGAAAAGAATCCGAATAACAAGCAGAAAAAGTATTGATAGTTCAATGATAATAACAAGGGGTCGGCAGACATTAGATGAGAGGAAATGGGAAAGAATAGAAGATGAGGGATGAGAGACGCGTGGAGAGACGAGAGACGGGATGAGAGAAGAGAAGAAAGAGAAGAGAGGAGAGAGAAAGAGGGGGAGATAAGAGGGGAGAGAGGGGGAAGAGAGAAGAGGGGAGAGAAGAAAGAAGAGAAGAGGGGAGAGAGAAGAGAGGAGAGAAGAGGGGAGAGAGAAGAGAGGAGAGAAGAGGGGAGAGAGAAGAGAGGAGAGAAGAGGGGAGAGAGAAGAGAGGAGAGAAGAGGGGAGAGAAGAGATGAGAGAAGAGGGGAGAGAGAAGAGAGGAGAGAAGAGGGGAGAGAGGAGAGAAGAGGGAGAGAAGAGAGGAGAGAAGAGGGGAGAGAAGAGAGGAGAGAAGAGGGGAGAGAGAGAAGAGAGGAGAGAAGAGGGGAGAGAGGAGAGAAGAGGGGAGAGAAGAGAGGAGAGAAGAGGGGAGAGAAGAGAGGAGAGAAGAGGGGAGAGAGAAGAGAGGAGAGAAGAGGGGAGAGAGGAGAGAAGAGGGGAGAGAAGAGAGGAGAGAAGAGGGGAGAGAGGAGAGAAGAGGGGAGAGAAGAGAGGAGAGAAGAGGGGAGAGAGAAGAGATGAGAGAAGAGGGGAGAGAGGAGAGGAGAGAAGAGGGGAGAGAGGAGAGAAGAGAAGAGAGGAGAGAAGAGGGGAGAGAGGAGAGGAGAGAAGAGGGGAGAGAGGGGAGAGAGAAGAGAAGAGGGGAGAGAGAAGAGAGAAGAGAAGAGGGGAGAGAGAAGAGAGGAGAAGAGGGGAGAAGAGGGGAGAGAGAAGAGGGGAGAGAGGAGGGGAGAGAGAAGAGAAGAGGGGAGAGAAGAGAGGAGAAGAGGGGAGAAGAGGGGAGAGAGAGAAGAGGGGAGAGAGGAGGGGAGAGAGAATAGAAGAGGGGAGAGAGAAGAGAGGAGAGAAGAGGGGAGAGAGAAGAGAGGAGAGAAGAGGGGAGAGAAGAGAGGAGAGAAGAGGGGAGAGAGAAGAGAGGAGAGAAGAGGGGAGAGAGGAGAGAAGAGGGGAGAGAAGAGAGGAGAGAAGAGGGGAGAGAAGAGAGGAGAGAAGAGGGGAGAGAGAAGAGAGGAGAGAAGAGGGGAGAGAGGAGAGAAGAGGGGAGAGAAGAGAGGAGAGAAGAGGGGAGAGAAGAGAGGAGAGAAGAGGGGAGAGAGAAGAGAGGAGAGAAGAGGGGAGAGAGGAGAGAAGAGGGGAGAGAAGAGAGGAGAGAAGAGGGGAGAGAGGAGAGAAGAGGGTAGAGAAGAGAGGAGAGAAGAGGGGAGAGAGAAGAGATGAGAGAAGAGGGGAGAGAGGAGAGGAGAGAAGAGGGGAGAGAGGAGAGAAGAGAAGAGAGGAGAGAAGAGGGGAGAGAGGAGAGGAGAGAAGAGGGGAGAGAGGAGAGGAGAGAAGAGGGGAGAGAGGGGAGAGAGAAGAGAAGAGGGGAGAGAGAAGAGAGAAGAGAAGAGGGGAGAGAGAAGAGAGAAGAGAAGAGGGGAGAGAGAAGAGAGGAGAAGAGGGGAGAAGAGGGGAGAGAGAAGAGGGGAGAGAGGAGGGGAGAGAGAAGAGAAGAGGGGAGAGAAGAGAGGAGAAGAGGGGAGAAGAGGGGAGAGAGAGAAGAGGGGAGAGAGGAGGGGAGAGAGAATAGAAGAGGGGAGAGAGAAGAGAGGAGAGAAGGGGGAGAGAGGAGGGGAGAGAAGAGACATAAGCCATAGGCCGTGAGCAAGACAGATTGCTATTGTGAAGTTTCAAAGGACCCGAGGGCCGGTTAGAGAGGCTTCGCGGGCCGGAGTTGGCCGACCCCTGATATAAACGACAGCGCTATGCTACTATTCACAGCAAAAGTGTGCCAAATAGTGTCAATAATCATATATATTGGCATGCAAAATTTCCGATTAAATAAGAGTTCCATTTTTTCAACTTACTAATTGCAGGAGATCGAAGGTCAATTAGGCAGTTGTTAATAAAAATTAGTAAAGAACTTTTTTTAAAAAGATTGAAAATATCGAGCTAAAATGTTGTATCCAGTTGTTAAAACTGGCTGCCAAGATCCCGGCAGAGTCCAGTAATAGCTCCGAGTGACCTTTTATTCCCATAAAACAATTGCCTTTAAAGCAGACGGATATTACCTCTCTCTAATAGTACACAGCGACCGGCTAGGCAAACACGAAAAGATGGGAAAAATTTCATATATTGTAGATACATTAATTCTATATAGGAAGACACTGGTTAAATAGGTGACGACTTGAATATAATATCGTTCAGGAGTAGGGCTTTAATGAGCCTGAAAGTAGTATGTCATGAAACCGGAAGTAGTGTGCCATGAAACCGGAAGTAGTGTGCCATGAAACCGGAAGTAGTGTGCCATGAAACCGGAAGCAGTATGCCATGAGACCGGAAGTAGTAGCATGTCATTAAAACGGAAGTAGTATGTCACGAAACCAGATGTAGCATGTCATGAAAACGGAAGTAATGTGTCATGAAACCGGAAGTAGTATGTAATAAGACCAGAAGTAGTATGTCATGAAACTGGAAGTAGTATGTAATAAGACCAGAAGTAGTATGTCATGAAACCGGAAGTAGTATGTAATAAGACCAGAAGTAGTGTCATGAAACTGGAAGTAGTATGTAATAAGACCAGAAGTAGTATGTCATGAAACTGGAAGTAGTATGTAATAAGACCAGAAGTAGTATGTCATGAAAGTGGAAGTAGTATGTAATAAGACCAGAAGTAGTATGTCATGAAACCGGAAGTAGTATGTAATAAGACCAGAAGTAGTATGTCATGAAAGTGGAAGTAGAGCAAAATTCATAGAAAAGATTAACGGAAAGGCTGCGTGCACCCTGGCGAAACGCCTTCGACGACATCACCGGCACTGACTCCTGGGAACAGAAAAGCGCGCCTGGGAACAGAAAAGCGCGCCTGGGAACAGAAAAGCGCGCCTGGGAACAGAAAAGCGCACGCACTCGTACGCTCACACAGGGTGTACAGCGGCCTTGGCTTTCTAATCGTCAGGCAGGTGCACTTAATGTGCCTTGGGTGTTAGGTGTGAATTGCTCAAATATTTTGGCGTTTACCACTGAGCTGCTCCGCCCCCCCCCCGACATCCTAGAACAAGAGGAGCATCGAAACTGAAACTCACCGCGGACCTCGGGCACCCTCGGCAGCAAACGGAGACATCGCCCCGGAGCCGCTGCCACCAGCGCCGACTCCGCCGCCGCTGTCTGCGTTAACAACGTAGAAATCTCGGACCATCTGCTTCCTAACGCCGGCCTCGCGCTGCTGCTCGGCGCTGCTGAACTTGGCATCGGCGATGAGGTGGTAGGCCACCGCTAGCTGGTCGTGAGGGTCGCCGCTCAGCAGGGAGCGGTACACTTCGCGCTCGGAGACGCCGCACTTGGCGACGACTTCGTCCACGGTGGACTTGTCGATGCAGCCCCAATCGTTGCCCATGTCCGGCGGGAACAGATAACCCGGCAGGTCTGCGGCGAACCAGGGATGCGCCCGGATGTCCTCTATGCTGGCCCGTTTCAGCGGGTCCACGCGGAGAGTCATTCTGAGTTCGGGCCGGGGATGGGTGGTCAAGAGCGAGTTGCGGGCAGAGTCGGATGGGACAGGCAGACAGACAGAGAGAGAGACAGACAGACAGACAGACAGACAGACAGACAGACAGACAGACAGGCAGACAGACAGAGAGAGAGACAGACAGACAGACAGACAGACAGACAGACAGACAGGCAGACAGACGGACAGACAGACAGACAAACAGACAGACAGACATACACACAGACAGACAGACAGACAGTACCTGAGCAGCTCGGTGGCCCCAGAAGACACATAGGCGGGCACCAGGAACTGGCCGGAGCGAATCTTGCTGAACAGAGTCGGCACGTGCTCGTCGTCAAACGGCAGCGAGCCGCAGAGCAGGGCGTACAAAATCACGCCGGCCGACCAAATGTCCACTTCCGGTCCAACGTAGAGCTTGCCGGAGATCACTTCCGGGGCGGCGTAGTTCGGGCTGCCGCAGCTCGTGCGCAGCAGTTCGCCGTCGGCCATGATGTTGGACAAGCCGAAGTCGGCAATCTTGACGTTTCGCTCCGAGTCCAGCAGCAGGTTCTCCGGCTTGAGGTCGCGGTGCACGATCATGTGCCGGTGGCAGTAGTCCACCCCGGATATGATCTGCTGGAAGAAGCGGCGCGCGTCCTTCTCTGTCAGGTGATGGCTTTTGACGATGTGCTCGAAGAGTTCGCCGCCGCTGACGTACTCCATGATCATGAAGATGTCCGAGGGCGTGCTGATCACCTGCGGTGGGCGACAATTGCTTCGGTGTCAGCTTTCAATAACAGTTTAATAAAATCTGACACAGGGTCTGATGGTATCTGACACAGGGTCTGACGATATCTGACACAGGGTCTGATGGTATCTGACACAGTGTCTGATGAAATCTGACACAGGGTCTGGTGAAATCTGACACAGGGTCTGGTGAAATCTGACACAGGGTCTGACGATATCTGACACAGGGTCTGATGATATCTGACACAGGGTCTGACGATATCTGACACAGGGTCTGACGATATCTGACACAGGGTCTGATGATATCTGACACAGGGTCTGATGATATCTGACACAGGGTCTGATGATATCTGACACAGGGTCTGATGATATCTGACACAGGGTCTGACGATATCTGACACAGGGTCTGATGATCTGATGCCTGACGCTTTCTGACAAGATTGGTAGGTAATATTCGACATTAGATAAACCTGACACCTGACACAGGTTCCCAACCAAATCTCTGACTGCAGGGTATCTCTGCAGGCAATCTAATAATTTCTAACAGATCGACGGTTTTCGTTGCGAGATAGCTAATGAACAAAAAGCCACAAGTGCTAGCAAACCTGGTACAGCTTGATAATATGCGGGTGCCGAAACATCTGCATGTTTTGTATTTCCCGGCGCAGTTTAGAGGCCACGTCCAGCGATTTCACGCGGGCTCTGTTGACAATTTTAACCGCCACCTGGTGCCCCGTCATCGTGTGGACTCCCAGCTTCACCTTGCCAAAGGTGCCCGTGCCGATTGTCTCGCGCAATACATAATTGCCAATTTTGACATTGTGCTTCTGTACACTGACTGAAGACGGCTTCATGGAATTGGGCGGCGGGTCTGACTGTGCTGGCTTGCTTTATCGCATGCATTGAGGGGAGATGACCATTAGGGTTGAGGGGCAATTTTAGGGTGGTTGAGGGGCGATTTTTAAAGTTGTTAGGCGATTTTTAGGGTGGTTGAGGGGCGATTTTTAGGGTGGTTGAGGAGCGATTTTAAGGGATTAAGGGGCGATTTTTAGGGAGGTTGAGGGGCGATTTTTAAGGTGGTTGGGGGCGATTTTTAAGGTGGTTGGGGCGATTTTTAAGGTGGTTGGGGGTGGGCAATTTTTAGGTTGGTTGAGGGGCGATCTTAGGGCTGTTGATGGCGATAACTAGCGTTAAGGGTGATTATTAGATGGTTGAGGGGCGATTTTTAAGGTGGTTGGAGGAGGGCAATTTTTAGGGCTGTTGATGGCGATAACTAGCGTTAAGGGTGATTATTAGGTGGTTGAGGGGCAATTTTTAGGGCGGTTCAGGGGTGATTTTTAGGTTGGTTGAGGGGCGGTTATCAGATGGCTGAGGGGTGATTTTTAGGGTGGCTGAGGAGCGGTTTTTAGGGTGCAAGGCTCGAAGAACCTTCAAGCAAGAAACAGTAATCACTGAGTCGCACAAAACAGCAAAGAAAAAACATCAAAGTTACGTTAGCGCAATAATAAAAAGCCTGTTATTTTTTCATATGCATTTCAATACCCATTAATCAAATACAGTAGCAGCAATGAATAATATGCAAAATAAACAACGAGCGACACTTCAAATAACAGGGCTGATTTACACTGTACAACTTTGAAAGCCCTCAATCTGAAAAGCGCTCATAAGCGCGTACTTTGGCCACATCTGTTTGGCTAAGACACACTGAACAGTCTACGCAAAATGCCTAATTAGTCCTTTGGACGCGACCTCTCCGCGAGTCCGTCGTCATCACGGCGACCACGACGAGAACGACTGCTCCGACTAGCTGAAGGTCGGTGGCGTCGACGAGCAGCGGTTGAATTGGGCGACGGCGTAGATGCTGGCACATGATGGTGACGGCGAAACGGTGATGGCGAAGATGTCGGTGCCCGATGGTGACGGCGAGACGGTGATGGCGAAGATGTCGGTGCCCGATGGTGGCGAAGACGGCGATGGTGACGGCGAGACGGTGATGGCGAAGATGTCGAAGATGCCCGATGGTGACGGCGAGACGGTGATGGCGAAGATGTCGGTGCCCGATGGTGACGGCGAGACGGTGATGGCGAAGATGTCGATGCCCGATGGTGACGGCAAGACGGTGATGGCGAAGATGTCGGTGCCCGATGGTGACGGCGAGACGGTGATGGCGAAGATGTCGGTGCCCGATGGTGGCGGCGACACGGTGATGGCGAAGATGTCGGTGCCCGATGGTGGCGGCGAGACGGCGATGGCGAAGATTTCGGTGCCCGATGGTGGCGACAAGACGGCGATGGCGAAACAGAAGACGACGAAGACGAACTCGTCGACCAGCCACCGTCGGTGACCCGTCGCTTCGTCAACAATGAAGACCGCTTTCGTCTACTTTGTCGTCGCTTTGCCAATCGTAAAAACCGGCGCTCCGCGTCCGCGGGATTCTCAACCGGATGCAGGTAGCAGCAATCGGCGTCGCCTTTCGGACACCGGCCACGCTGGTGCCGGCCGCAGACGGCGTCGCGCCAGTCGCCGAGATCCGCCAAGCGGCAGATCAGGCGACGGCCGGCGTACCAGCGACCGTGGCAGGCAGCGAGGGCCTTGGCAGCCTCGGACGGTCTGTAGAACCTGGTAGGGAAAGAGAATTTCAAACGGTAATGAATGAAACTACTGGTGAGTAGTATAGTAGGCAACGAGAGCAGCAAAACATAGGAACTGACTGTTGGAAATCTGATCCAAGTGCACTAATTAAGGATTTATTAATTAGTGCAAAAATAAAACTTTTTGGCATTTAATTTTGTGAACTTCTGGAACAAAGGTCACGAAATACAATCAGTCTGCTTGCTGTCTGTCTGTCTGTCTCTGAATATCTGTCTGCTTTATGCGTCTCTTTCTGTCTGTCTGTTTTTCTGTCTATCTGCCTGCCTGCCTGTCTGTCTGTCTGTCTCTGAATATCTGTCTGCTTTATGCGTCTCTTTCTGTCTGTCTGTTTTTCTGTCTATCTGCCTGCCTGCCTGTCTGTCTGTCTGTCTCTGAATATCTGTCTGCTTTATGCGTCTCTTTCTGTCTGTCTGTTTTTCTGTCTATCTGCCTGCCTGCCTGTCTGTCTGTCTGTCTCTGAATATCTGTCTGCTTTATGCGTCTCTTTCTGTCTGTCTGTTTTTCTGTCTATCTGCCTGCCTGCCTGTCTGTCTGTCTGTCTGTCTCTGTCTCTTTCTGTCTGTCTGTCTGTCTATCTGCCTGCCTGCCTGTCTGTCTGTCTGTCTCTGAATATCTGTCTGCTTTATGCGTCTCTTTCTGTCTGTCTGTTTTTCTGTCTATCTGCCTGCCTGCCTGTCTGTCTGTCTGTCTGTCTGTCTGTCTGTCTGTCTGTCTCTGTCTGTTTATTTGTCTGCTCGTGCGTCTCTTTCTATCTGTCTCTGTTTGCCTGCCTGTCTGCCTGCCTGTCTGTCCGTCTGTCTGCCTGTCCATCTGTCTGTCTGTCACTGTCCGTCTGTCTGTCTGTCTGTCTGCCTGTCCATCTGTCTGTCTGTCTGCCTGCCTGCCTGCCTGCCTGTCTGTCTGTCTGTCTGTCTGTCTGTCTGTCTGTCTGTCTGTCTGTCTGTCTGTCTGTCTGTCTGTCTGTCTGTCTGTCTGAACAAAGCTCAATCCGCCATAAACCCAGAGCGGATGAGGCGGCCACAAGCCAGCAGCAGCGGGTCCTACCGACAGTAGACGCTGCCCCGAAGGTGAGGCAGCGCATTGCCGCAGGTGGCCAGCCGGCGAATCCGGCCGTGCCGACTCAGCTCGTCCGCTATGTCGACAAAAAACTCTTCGTAGTCGCCGTCTTCTAGCGGCCGGTAGAAATTCGGAAACAGCAGCGTATCGGCGCCCCGACGATCAGCCACCGGATGTCGGCGCGAGCATCTGGCGCCGAATCGACAGGCGCCAGTGCGTTGAAAAAATTCGCACAACGGCGCCTTCGGATCGGCGCTGCCGCCGAGCAGATCCCGTTCGACATTGCTGTCGACGTCCCCGAAGTTGGCGTCGGCGTTGGCGGCAACGATAGGCGAGGCCGGGGCGTCCTCGGCGGCTTTTAACGCGGCCTCGTGACGACGGCGCTCGTCAGTCTGCAAAGCAATTGAGCAAATTTAAACAGACCGCACTGGCCCAACATGAATGTACGAGCGAATTCAAGGCTGACGGGGGGAATTGCTGAGATGTCAAGGCTGACGGGGGAATTGCTGAGATGTCAATACTTACAGGGGGAATTGCTGAGATGTCAAGGCTGACGGGGGAATTGCTGAGGGGGAATTGCTGAGATGAGGCTGACGGGGGAATTGCTGAGATGTGCTGAGATGAGGCTGACGGAAGGGAATCGGGGGAATTGCTGAGATGTCAAGAGATTTACGGGGGAATTGCTGAGATGTCTTGCTGAGATGTCAAGGTTTACGGGGGAATTGCTGAGATGTCAAGGCTGACGGGGGGAATTGCTGAGATGTCAAGGCTGACGGGGGGAATTGCTGAGATGTCAAGGCTTACAGAGGGAATTGCTTTGAAGTGAGGCTGAAAGGTCAGAAGCTAAATGTAGTTTATTCAAAAAAATTAATTCAATTCTTTGTTGGCTCCACAACAGGGGGCGCTCATTGCTAGTCAACACTAGTAATGATTAGGGACACTATAAGCATTATATGCATTCGATAGGCTGACAATGCCCCAACCTGCTTCCTGGCCAGATTCGCTCTCCACTCGCGGTACCGGGCTCGATTCGTCTCCGCCAAGTCGCGCTGTCGGCGCTGTTGAGCCTCCAGCTGGGCGCGTCGTTCGGCGATGGCCGCAGCCGCCTCCGCCTCTCGCTGGCGCCAGGCCGCGTCAGCCGCAGCCGCGGCAGCTTCTCGAGCCAGAGCGGACTCGGCGTTCTCTTCATCCTCCTCATCGACTCCGCCTTTCCCATCTGTCGACGCTTTCGCGGCCACAGCGGCGGCTTGGCGTCGAAACTGTCTCTGTCGCTTTTTGATCTGGCGCCGGCGTTCGCGATGCCCCCCGCCTGGTCGCTTTCTGTTGGCATTTATGACGTCACTATTATTCTGACCGATGACGTCACTGCGGGAATTGATGACGTCATCATCACTCTGGCCGATGACGTCACTGCGGGAATTGATGACGTCACTATCATTCTGGCCGATGACGTCACTACCGGTCGCATCGATAACGTTACAACTGATGGAACCGATGACGTCATCGCCGACTGCGCCCATGCTACAATCGTCCCCAACAGCACATCTACCGACGCCATTTACGTCATCACTTCCGTGGGCATCTGTTGCCGTAGCAACAGCATCGTCAAGGTCGACGAAAACGCCAACGCCGGGCGAAATTTGAGTCGATTTGCAGCCGATGGCTGAAATGGTTACTGAAGTGTGAACAGCAGCGCTGCCTGTGGAATCAGATTAAATAATTAATTCAATACATGCTTTTATCCACTGTGCATTTATCTCTACAGATAACCAACCTATTCTTAAACTGGAAACTGTAGAGTGCACATGCGTGACGATTAGAAAGTCAGGGCCACTGTACACCCTGTGTGAGCGAGTGTATGAGTGCGTGCCTGCGCTCAGGAGTCAGCGGAATGGGCAGAATCGCCCCATCGCTGGTTGTGGGACCGATGTCGTCAAATGTGTTGCGCCGGCGCCCCGCAGCCTTTCTGCGAAATTAAACATTACCTTACAAGTTGAAATGAAAACGAGCAACTAAAAAATAATTGCGCAGTTATAAAATCTTGACTGCCACAATAGTAACATTTATTTTTTTATAAAAAGCACAATACAACAGAGAGCAATAGTGAGAATTAATGAATAAAAATCCAAAAGTAATCAGTCAATGGGAGTTTAAAACTGCGCAAAGCATGTATTTGTTATAATTGAACTGTTAAAACATGAGGTACTGTGAGTAGTAGCGCCGCTCACGTCCGATAAGAGGAAGCAGTCAATTGGGTCAATTTTAACTATTGAAGCAAGTTGAATTCAAGAGTTTTGGCAAATTGAATTATTCAATACACGAGTATGATTGACAACAAATTTAGGCAATCATGCGCACTTATAATGCTTAAAATTAACGAAAAGTAGTATATGATAGCAACTTTTATTATAATTATTACAATACGAGCGTAGCGCGAAATTCAAGAGCTTTAAAGCGTTTTTTTCGACAATCTACTCTGCTTTTTCTTAGCGTCGGAATGGGCGCGCCAGGGCAATTTGTGATGATGATGCTGATGATGTTGGGAATCTGGGCCGGCTAGCCTGTCTAGAATGCTGCCGCCGAGCTGGCCGGGTGGCGGTGGCGGCGGCTGTTGCTGATGAGTAGTGGAATGAGTGCGCTTGGATCTGGTCAGAAGGATTGTCGCCGCAGCGATGGTGGCAGCAGCGGGCGAAGACTGCGGGGCCAGATAGGGAGGTTGAGCACTGTACAGCACGTTACTCTACATATCGGTATCTCTGAATTTGGTCAGAAAAAGTTTTCAGAAAATGTTTGCGACAAGCACGTGATCTGTTTCCTATCATGGTTATATGGGAGAGTATCACGTGACAAGCAAGTGATCTGCTTCCTATCATGGCTATGGGAGAGTATCACGTGACAAGCAAGTGATCTGCTTCCTATCATGGCTATGGGAGAGTATCACGTGACAAGCAAGTGATCTGCTTCCTATCATGGCTATGGGAGAGTATCACGTGACAAGCAAGTGATCTGCTTCCTATCATGGCTATGGGAGAGTATCACGTGACAAGCAAGTGATCTGCTTCCTATCATGGCTATGGGAGAGTATCACGTGACAAGCAAGTGATCTGCTTCCTATCATGGCTATGGGAGAGTATCACGTGACAAGCAAGTGATCTGCTTCCTATCATGGCTATGGGAGAGTATCACGTGACAAGCAAGTGATCTGCTTCCTATCATGGCTATGGGAGAGTATCACGTGACAAGCAAGTGATCTGCTTCCTATCATGGCTATGGGAGAGTATCACGTGACAAGCAAGTGATCTGCTTCCTATCATGGCTATGGGAAGAGAATCACGTGACAAGCACGTGATCTGTTTCCTATCATGGCTATGGGGAGAGAATCACGTGACAAGCACCTGATCTGTTTCCTATCATGGCTATACGGAGAGAGAATCACGTGACAAGCACCTGATCTGTTTGCCATCATGGCTATGGGGAGAGAATCCCGTGACAAGCACGTGTTTCGTGATTAGGGTAGGAGTTAATGTACATAAGTTAGACCCTAGGTCGTTAAATAACCAATTCATAGCTTAACATAATTTTCACGGAGTGACCTAATTAAGCAGTGACCTTATATTCTCTCCACTTTACACCAAGTACCTGGTGTAGTTATTAGACACTTAAGCATGAATTTATAATTGACAATATAAAAACACAAAGTAGAAGGGAATTATTGAATACACAATTAATTAGAACAAAAGGCGTTAATCTTAAATACTAAATTTGGCACGCGTTAAATTAATTATTGCAATATCTTAAACTTATTAGAGCAAGCGATATAAGCAAGCAGTATTTATTGTTTGTGTCATGATTTCATCAATCATTGTCATGTTTTCATCAATCAGTGATTATATTACTCGCCAAACTTTTTTTAAAACTCCGATTTAAACAGTGGAGTAATAAAAGAACACAGCAATAATTTGTTATAATTAATTTCAAAGTGTTTGTTTTAATGCTAAAAAAACTGCTCAACTAATTGAGAAACTCTATATTGCGCTTATGCTTGTCATGGTTACTGCCTGTGCTGTGTGAATTGCAGCAGCATGGAGTGATGCGCAAGGTTTTCAGTCGCCCTTAATCCGAATTGACTGAAATAATTAAAGCACATCGCGTACTGTATTTAGACGGGTCATATAGCCAGTTCATCTGATATTGTTTAGCAGGGATTCCAGGTATACGAGGGGCATGCAAGCAAAGCACTGACAGGTAGAGCTCATATTGCGGCGTCTATTCTCCGTATGTAGCAATGTTTGCACTTTAGGCACTGCATAAAATATGCTTACCAATTTCAACAAACAATGACTCACTTAATGCCTAATCATTTGACTCAAACCCAAACCAACCAATCAAATTAATCAGTTGCTTTTAGTCGCTGAACTTGTTCAATGCCGACAGTAGAGCCTTAATATTGTTTGTGCACATGTGCGAGTTAGCGCTTCGTTGGATAGAGGCTTCTACAGGATTGATAGGGGCTTCTACGGGATTGATGGAGGCTTTTACAGGATTGATGGAGGCTTTTACAGGATTGATGGAGGCTTCTACAGGATTGATGGAGGCTTCTACAGGATTGATAGAGACTTCTACAGGATTGATAGAGACTTCTACAGGATTGATAGAGACTTCTACAGGATTGATAGACTTCTACAGGACTGATAAAGACTACTACAGGACTGATGGAGCTTCTACAAGATTGATAGAGGCTACTACATGACTGATAGAGACTTCTACATTACTGATAGAGACTTCTACAGGATTGATAGAGACTTCTACAGGATTAATAGAGGCTTTTACAGGTGTAGAGCTGGGACAGATAGAGGTATTTACAATTTCACATACGAACGACAGGAGAGTTTTACAACCCCGCATCTCGTATGACAGATGAGGTTTTACAGTTCTGCATCCAGACTCGCACTTTCAGCCACTGGTCACTCACCGCCACCCGCCCAGTCTGATGCGAGAGCTTCGGCTGGCTGCCTGACTTGCCGCGGAAGGAGGCACGGACGCCAGACAGCCAGGAGGAGCTCAGAGCCGCCGCGCCGCCGCCTCCGCCGCCGCCGGCGATAGCGCCGTGGAAGCTGCCGCCGTCGTCGCCTCGATAAGACCGATTGCTTGGCAGCTCGCCAAGGAATGAGCCGCGCTTCTCCATGGCCGGTGCGGTGCTTTTGTCTGCTGGCAGAGATGGGGAAGCAGAGCAGGAAATAGTCAATGTGTTACACACACTATCCGCAATGAAAATGAGCTTTGATAAAAGTTTAAACACAAAATAGTACAACGTGCACAGAGTAAAAGTACCTATTACAGCGCGATACTGTACAGGTTAGTAAGCTCTTACTAAGGAAAATTTTAGCAGGGGGTTGACCATATGATAGTGGGAAACATGACTCACAGTCCCCCAATGTCCTCAACCGTCTGTCACTACCCTCCCCCATTGTCCTCAACTGGCTGTCACTACCCTCCCCTAATGTCCTCAGCTGTCTGTCGCTACCCTCCCCTAATGTCCTCAGCTGTCTGTCGCTACCCTCCCCTAATGTCCTCAGCTGTCTGTCGCTACCCTCCCCTAATGTCCTCAACTGTCTGTCGCTACCCTCCCCTAATGTCCTCAACTGTCTGTCGCTACCTTCCCCTGATGTCCTCAGCTGTCTGTCGCTACCTTCCCCTGATGTCCTCAGCTGTCTGTCGCTACCTTCCCCTGATGTCCTCAGCTGTCTGTCGCTACCCTCCCCTAATGTCCTCAGCTGTCTGTCGCTACCCTCCCCTAATGTCCTCAGCTGTCTGTCGCTACCTTCCCCTAATGTCCTCAGCTGTCTGTCGCTACCCTCCCCTACTGTCCTCAGCTGTCTGTCGCTACCCTCCCCTAATGTCCTCAGCTGTCTGTCGCTACCCTCCCCTAATGTCCTCAGCTGTCTGTCGCTACCCTCCCCTAATGTCCTCAGCCGTCTGTCGCTACCCTCCGCCAATGTCCTCAGCTGTTTTTCACTACCCTCCCCTAAAGTCCTCAACTGGCTGTCACTAACATCTAATGTCCTCAGCTGTCTGTCACTACCCTCCCCTAATGTCTTCAGCTGTCTGTCGCTACCCTCCCCCAATGTCCTCAGCCGTCTGTCGCTACCCTCCCCTAATGTCCTCAGCCGTCTGTCGCTACCCTCCCCTAATGTCCTCAGCCGTCTGTCGCTACCCTCCCCTAATGTCCTCAGCTGTCTGTCACTACCCTCCCCTAATGTCCTCAACTGGCTGTCGCTACCCTCCCCTAATGTCCTCAGCTGTCTGTCGCTACCCTCCCCTAATGTCCTCAACTGGCTGTCGCTACCCTCCCCTAATGTCCTCAGCTGTCTGTCGCTACCCTCCCCTAATGTCCTCAACTGGCTGTCGCTACCCTCCCCTAATGTCCTCAACTGGCTGTCGCTACCCTCCCCTAATGTCCTCAGCTGTCTGTCGCTACCCTCCCCTAATGTCCTCAGCTGTCTGTCGCTACCCTCCCCTAATGTCCTCAGCTGTCTGTCGCTACCCTCCCCTAATGTCCTCAGCTGTCTGTCGCTACCCTCCCCTAATGTCCTCAGCCGTCTGTCGCTACCCTCCCCCAATGTCCTCAGCTGTTTGTCACTACCCTCCCCTAAAGTCCTCAACTGGCTGTCACTAACATCTAATGTCCTCAGCTGTCTGTCACTACCCTCCCCTAATGTCTTCAGCTGTCTGTCGCTACCCTCCCCCAATGTCCTCAGCCGTCTGTCGCTACCCTCCCCTAATGTCCTCAGCCGTCTGTCGCTACCCTCCCCTAATGTCCTCAGCTGTCTGTCACTACCCTCCCCTAATGTCCTCAACTGGCTGTCGCTACCCTCCCCTAATGTCCTCAGCTGTCTGTCGCTACCCTCCCCTAATGTCCTCAACTGGCTGTCGCTACCCTCCCCTAATGTCCTCAGCTGTCTGTCGCTACCCTCCCCTAATGTCCTCAACTGGCTGTCGCTAGCCTCCCCATAAAATGCTAATACAATATGAGGAAAAATGATAAGCAAGCGAACACCAAATGCAGAAGCGACAGGCTACACAGAGGGAGAAAGGCATGCAGTACGTAGAATTTGACCACCAAGTCACTGAGACTACGACAACGGCGAGTGCCCCGTCTGATGTACTTAACGGTTTGAATAAAATTTAATAAATCACCCCAAGGAGAGAAAACTTTGTATCAGTGAGCTTAACTGAAGAAACAGCCTTGAAATATCTCACCCAACAAACCTTTTGCCCGAAAATCTCACCCTAACCTAACCTGTAGCCTCAAAATCTCACCCTGATCTAACCTGTAGCCTTAAAATCTCACCCTAACCTAACCTGTAGCCTCAAAATCTCACCCTGATCTAACCTGTAGCCTTAAAATCTCTCTCTAATCTAACCTGTAGCCTTAAAATCTCACCCTGATCTAACCTGTAGCCTTAAAATCTCTCTCTAACCTAACCTGTAGCATCAAAATCTCACCCTGATCTAACCTGTAGCCTCAAAATCTCAATCTTTCTAACCTGTAGCCTTAAAATCTCACCCTGATCTAACCTGTAGCCTTTAAATCTCACCCTGATCTAACCTGTAGCCTTAAAATCTCACCCTGATCTAACCTGTAGCCTTAAAATCTCACCCTGATCTAACCTGTAGCCTTAAAATCTCACCCTGATCTAACCTGTAGCCTTAAAATCTCACCCTGATCTAACCTGTAGCCTTTAAATCTCACCCTGATCTAACCTGTAGCCTTAAAATCTCTCTCTAATCTAACCTGTAGCCTTAAAATCTCACCCTGATCTAACCTGTAGCCTTAAAATCTCACCCTGATCTAACCTGTAGCCTTTAAATCTCACCCTGATCTAACCCGTAGCCTTAAAATCTCTCTCTAATCTAACCTGTAGCCTTAAAATCTCACCCTGATCTAACCTGTAGCCTTAAAATCTCACCCTGATCTAACCTGTAGCCTTAAAATCTCACCCTGATCTAACCTGTAGCCTTAAAATCTCTCTCTAATCTAACCTGTAGCCTTAAAATCTCACCCTGATCTAACCTGTAGCCTTAAAATCTCTCTCTAATCTAACCTGTAGCCTTAAAATCTCACCCTGATCTAACCTGTAGCCTTAAAATCTCTCTCTAATCTAACCTGTAGCCTTAAAATCTCACCCTGATCTAACCTGTAGCCTTAAAATCTCTCTCTAATCTAACCTGTAGCCTTAAAATCTCACCCTGATCTAACCTGTAGCCTTAAAATCTCTCTCTAATCTAACCTGTAGCCTTAAAATCTCTCTCTAATCTAACCTGTAGCCTTAAAATCTCACCCTGATCTAACCTGTAGCCTTAAAATCTCTCTCTAATCTAACCTGTAGCCTTAAAATCTCACCCTGATCTAACCTGTAGCCTTAAAATCTCACCCTGATCTAACCTGTAGCCTTAAAATCTCTCTCTAATCTAACCTGTAGCCTTAAAATCTCACCCTGATCTAACCTGTAGCCTTAAAATCTCTCTCTAATCTAACCTGTAGCCTTAAAATCTCACCCTGATCTAACCTGTAGCCTTAAAATCTCTCTCTAATCTAACCTGTAGCCTTAAAATCTCACCCTGATCTAACCTGTAGCCTTAAAATCTCTCTCTAATCTAACCTGTAGCCTTAAAATCTCACCCTGATCTAACCTGTAGCCTTAAAATCTCTCTCTAATCTAACCTGTAGCCTTAAAATCTCACCCTGATCTAACCTGTAGCCTTAAAATCTCTCTCTAACCTAACCTGTAGCATCAAAATCTCACCCTGATCTAACCTGTAGCCTCAAAATCTCAATCTTTCTAACCTGTAGCCTTAAAATCTCACCCTGATCTAACCTGTAGCCTTTAAATCTCACCCTGATCTAACCTGTAGCCTTAAAATCTCACCCTGATCTAACCTGTAGCCTTAAAATCTCACCCTGATCTAACCTGTAGCCTTAAAATCTCACCCTGATCTAACCTGTAGCCTTAAAATCTCACCCTGATCTAACCTGTAGCCTTTAAATCTCACCCTGATCTAACCTGTAGCCTTAAAATCTCTCTCTAATCTAACCTGTAGCCTTAAAATCTCACCCTGATCTAACCTGTAGCCTTAAAATCTCACCCTGATCTAACCTGTAGCCTTTAAATCTCACCCTGATCTAACCCGTAGCCTTAAAATCTCTCTCTAATCTAACCTGTAGCCTTAAAATCTCACCCTGATCTAACCTGTAGCCTTAAAATCTCACCCTGATCTAACCTGTAGCCTTAAAATCTCACCCTGATCTAACCTGTAGCCTTAAAATCTCTCTCTAATCTAACCTGTAGCCTTAAAATCTCACCCTGATCTAACCTGTAGCCTTAAAATCTCTCTCTAATCTAACCTGTAGCCTTAAAATCTCACCCTGATCTAACCTGTAGCCTTAAAATCTCTCTCTAATCTAACCTGTAGCCTTAAAATCTCACCCTGATCTAACCTGTAGCCTTAAAATCTCTCTCTAATCTAACCTGTAGCCTTAAAATCTCACCCTGATCTAACCTGTAGCCTTAAAATCTCTCTCTAATCTAACCTGTAGCCTTAAAATCTCTCTCTAATCTAACCTGTAGCCTTAAAATCTCACCCTGATCTAACCTGTAGCCTTAAAATCTCTCTCTAATCTAACCTGTAGCCTTAAAATCTCACCCTGATCTAACCTGTAGCCTTAAAATCTCACCCTGATCTAACCTGTAGCCTTAAAATCTCACCCTGATCTAACCTGTAGCCTTAAAATCTCACCCTGATCTAACCTGTAGCCTTAAAATCTCTCTCTAATCTAACCTGTAGCCTTAAAATCTCACCCTGATCTAACCTGTAGCCTTAAAATCTCACCCTGATCTAACCTGTAGCCTTAAAATCTCACCCTGATCTAACCTGTAGCCTTAAAATCTCTCTCTAATCTAACCTGTAGCCTTAAAATCTCACCCTGATCTAACCTGTAGCCTTAAAATCTCTCTCTAATCTAACCTGTAGCCTTAAAATCTCACCCTGATCTAACCTGTAGCCTTAAAATCTCTCTCTAATCTAACCTGTAGCCTTAAAATCTCACCCTGATCTAACCTGTAGCCTTAAAATCTCACCCTGATCTAACCTGTAGCCTTAAAATCTCACCCTGATCTAACCTGTAGCCTTAAAATCTCTCTCTAATCTAACCTGTAGCCTTAAAATCTCACCCTGATCTAACCTGTAGCCTTAAAATCTCTCTCTAATCTAACCTGTAGCCTTAAAATCTCACCCTGATCTAACCTGTAGCCTTAAAATCTCACCCTGATCTAACCTGTAGCCTTAAAATCTCACCCTGATCTAACCTGTAGCCTTAAAATCTCTCTCTAATCTAACCTGTAGCCTTAAAATCTCACCCTGATCTAACCTGTAGCCTTAAAATCTCTCTCTAATCTAACCTGTAGCCTTAAAATCTCACCCTGATCTAACCTGTAGCCTTAAAATCTCTCTCTAATCTAACCTGTAGCCTTAAAATCTCACCCTGATCTAACCTGTAGCCTTAAAATCTCACCCTGATCTAACCTGTAGCCTTAAAATCTCACCCTGATCTAACCTGTAGCCTTAAAATCTCTCTCTAATCTAACCTGTAGCCTCAAAAGCTCACCGTAATCTAAGCAGTAGCCTTAAGGTAGTAGTGCAATAACTCACATGAAATGTCCCTCAGTAAGATAAAAAGAAAACTACTTAAGTTTTCAAAAAACTAGAGCGGATACGTGAAAACCCTGGTGCCATAAGCAGGCGGGAGTGCACAACAAAATGCAGGACAACAGCAGAAGATCTGCTGCAAGTACACTCAAAGCCGCAATCCAAACAGACGTGACAAAGGCTAATAAAGAAACAAAGGAAATTGATAGGTGTGTAGTAATACGAGCTATTTAAGTAAGATTTTACCTGCTTAGTGGTTACTTTGTCAACGTGTGTTTTTCCAGATCCCAGATTTCCGAATAGTTGTTGTTGGGTAATAATTGGCGCAGTTGGGAAGATTTGGGAATCAGATAAGAGATTGAAACGGTTAAAACAAATTTTAACTAGCGATTTAAAACAGTTGAGATTTTTTGGTCGATTTGATTTTACAAAAATTCACTATAATGAAAAATAAAAGTAGCTTTTCACAGTTATAAGTTACCAGTAGGCAGATGAAAAATTATACATAAAATATTGTGCATTATGAGTTGACTAGATAAGCTTTAAAATGATCCAGTTCACTGTGCCTTCGCTATTCTCTATTCTCAGGTTATCTCTCTCCTTTCCTTCAGTTATTTATATGTTCTTTCAGTTCTTCTCTATTCTCTTAATTTCTCTATTCTCCCAGTTTATCTCCGTATTCTCCCAGTTTATCTCCATATTCTCCCAGTTTATCTCTCTATTCTCCCAGTTTATCTCCGTATTCTCCCAGTTTATCTCCATATTCTCCCAGTTTATCTCTCTATTCTCCCAGTTTATCTCCGTATTCTCCCAGTTTATCTCCGTATTCTCCCAGTTTATCTCCCTATTCTCCCAGTTTATCTCTCTATTCTCCCAGTTTATCTCCGTATTCTCCCAGTTTATCTCCATATTCTCCCAGTTTATCTCTCTATTCTCCCAGTTTATCTCCGTATTCTCCCAGTTTATCTCCGTATTCTCCCAGTTTATCTCCCTATTCTCCCAGTTTATCTCTCTATTCTCCCAGTTTATCTCCGTATTCTCCCAGTTTATCTCTATTCTCCCAGTTTATCTCCGTATTCTCCCAGTTTATCTCTATTCTCCCAGTTTATCTCTCTATTCTCCCAGTTTATCTCCGTATTCTCCCAGTTTATCTCCCTATTCTCCCAGTTTATCTCTCTATTCTCCCAGTTTATCTCCGTATTCTCCCAGTTTATCTCTCTATTCTCCCAGTTTATCTCCGTATTCTCCCAGTTTATCTCTATTCTCCCAGTTTATCTCTCTATTCTCCCAGTTTATCTCCGTATTCTCCCAGTTTATCTCTATTCTCCCAGTTTATCTCCGTATTCTCCCAGTTTATCTCTATTCTCCCAGTTTATCTCTCTATTCTCCCAGTTTATCTCTATTCTCCCAGTTTATCTCCGTATTCTCCCAGTTTATCTCTATTCTCCCAGTTTATCTCTCTATTCTCCCAGTTTATCTCTCTATTCTCCCAGTTTATCTCCCTATTCTCCCAGTTTATCTCTCTATTCTCCCAGTTTATCTCCGTATTCTCCCAGTTTATCTCTATTCTCCCAGTTTATCTCTCTATTCTCCGTTTATCTCCGTATTCTCCCAGTTTATCTCCCTATTCTCCCAGTTTATCTCTCTATTCTCCCAGTTTATCTCCGTATTCTCCCAGTTTATCTCTATTCTCCCAGTTTATCTCCGTATTCTCCCAGTTTATCTCTATTCTCCCAGTTTATCTCTCTATTCTCCCAGTTTATCTCCGCATTCTCCCAGTTTATCTCTATTCTCCCAGTATATCTCTCTATTCTCCCAGTTTATCTCCGTATTCTCCCAGTTTATATCCCTATTCTCCCAGTTTATCTCTCTATTCTCCCAGTTTATCTCCGTATTCTCCCAGTTTATCTCTATTCTCCCAGTTTATCTCCGTATTCTCCCAGTTTATCTCTCTATTCTCCCAGTTTATCTCTCTATTCTCCCAGTTTATCTCTCTATTCTCCCAGTTTATCTCTCTATTCTCCCAGTTTATCTCCGTATTCTCCCAGTTTATCTCTCTATTCTCCCAGTTTATCTCCGTATTCTCCCAGTTTATCTCTCTATTCTCCCAGTTTATCTCCGTATTCTCCCAGTTTATCTCTATTCTCCCAGTTTATCTCTCTATTCTCCCAGTTTATCTCTCTATTCTCCCAGTTTATCTCTCTATTCTCCCAGTTTATCTCTCTATTCTCCCAGTTTATCTCTCTATTCTCCCAGTTTATCTCTATTCTCCCAGTTTATCTCTCTATTCTCCCAGTTTATCTCTCTATTCTCCCAGTTTATCTCTCTATTCTCCCAGTTTATCTCTCTATTCTCCCAGTTTATCTCTCTATTCTCCCAGTTTATCTCTCTATTCTCCCAGTTTATCTCTATTCTCCCAGTTTATCTCTCTATTCTCCCAGTTTATCTCTCTATTCTCCCAGTTTATCTCTCTATTCTCCCAGTTTATCTCTCTATTCTCCCAGTTTATCTCTCTATTCTCCCAGTTTATATCTATTTTTTTTCAGTTTATTTATCTATTCTCTCAATATCCTTTCCCTCAGTTTATCTCTCAATTTTCTCAGTCCATCTATTCTTCCAGTTTATCTTTCTATTCTCTCAATTTATGTATCTATTCTCACAATCCATATATCTGCTCATCGAATCTCTAACCCGGAGCTAAAGCTACTGCTCATGAGAATGCTCCGTGCACAACTCTGAGCAGCTGTGGCGGCGCAGCATCAGCCTGGAGGGCAGCTGCTGTTCGGCATCAAAGCCAGCAACTCCAGTAGCGGAGTCCGGCTGCACAGAAGCCGACTCGCTAATACCAGTGAGGTGAACAATGCTCAATGCGCTGCCAACATTATTCGAATTGCCATGATTCTTATGACTGGAAAGGCTGGCGGCTTGGTTAAAGTTAGACTGCCGCCGGCGCATGGACTGATAGATCAGCTGATTGGCCTGCGACAGCCACCGCTGTGGCCCGTTGCCGCCGCCGCCGCCGCCGCCGCCAAAACTGGACACTAAGCTACCCCGACGATTGGCCGCAGTCAACGAGGAGGCGGCGGCGGAGGCGGCGGCGAGGGAGGCGGCCAGGGAGGGGTCGAGCAGCAGGCATTGGGACTGGGAGCCTCCGCTGCCTGGGGCGGGCGGTAGCTTACACAGAATGTCCGAGAATGCCTCGCGATTGCGGGTCAGCTCGTGCGGGAGCTTGCCGGAGTAGTCAGGCGTGTGCGACGCTCGGCCTGGCAGGGAAGAGGGGGAGGGGCGTTGAGCTGCCATCACGGAAATCCCGACTCCTATATCCTCTCACACTGCTTATCCCTATCTACGGTACTTCTAATTTATCCTTAACCTGCCTATCTCTCAACCCCAATCACTGTCTACCTCCCATCTCCTCACTGTCTACCTCCCATCTCCTCACTGTCTACCTCTCATCATCTCCTGTCTACCTCCCATCTCCACACTGTCTAGCTCCCATCTCCTCACTGTCTACCTCCTATCTCCCCACTGTCTACCTCCCATCTCCTCACTGTCTACCTTCAATCTCCTCACTGTCTACCTCTCATCTCCTCACTGTCTACCTCCCATCTCACTGTCTACCTCCCATCTCCTCACTGTCTACCTTCAATCTCCTCACTTTCTACCTCCCATCTTCTCACTGTCTACCTCCCATCTCCCCACTGTCTACCTCCCATCTATCTCAGTGTCTCCATTCTCCCCATGCAAAACTTTAAATTAACTTACATGGCTGCTTTAGCAGAAGTTCCACAGCTTTCCGACATTCTTGTAAATAGGCCAAGTGCAGAGGCGTCTGGCCCGCCTGAAGAGGGGCATAAATGTGGATAGATGCAGAATTGACGAGTAAAGGATAGAAATAAAGAACAGAGAGGAAAGAATAGACACTAGAGGGGATATAATAGACACGAGGGGATAGAATAGACACGAGGGGTATAGAATAGACACGAGAGGGGATAGAATAGACACTAGAGGGAATAGAATAGACACGAGGGGGTAGAATAGACACTAGAGGGGATAGAATAGACACTAGAGGGGATATAATAGACACGAGGGGGATAGAATAGATACGAGAGGGGATATAATAGACACGAGGGGATAGAATAGACACGAGAGGGGATAGAATAGACACTAGAGGGAATAGAATAGACACGAGGGGGGTAGAATAGACACTAGAGGGGATAGAATAGACACTAGAGGGGATATAATAGACACGAGGGGGATAGAATAGATACGAGAGGGGATATAATAGACACGAGGGGATAGAATAGACACGAGGGGTATAGAATAGACACGAGAGGGGATAGAATAGACACTAGAGGGAATAGAATAGACACTAGAGGGGATATAATAGACACGAGGGGTATAGAATAGATACGAGAGGGATAGAATAGATACAAGAGGGAATAGAATAGACACTAGAGGGAATAGAATAGACACTAGAGGGGATATAATAGACACGAGGGGATAGAATAGACACGAAGGGTATAGAATAGACACGAGAGGGGATAGAATAGACACTAGAGGGAATAGAATAGACACGAGGGGGATATAATAGATACGAGAGGGGATAGAATAGACACTAGAGGGGATATAATAGACACGAGGGGGATAGAATAGATACGAGAGGGGATATAATAGACACGAGGGGATAGAATAGACACGAGGGGTATAGAATAGACACGAGAGGGGATAGAATAGACACTAGAGGGAATAGAATAGACACTAGAGGGGATATAATAGACACGAGGGGTATAGAATAGATACGAGAGGGATAGAATAGATACAAGAGGGAATAGAATAGACACTAGAGGGAATAGAATAGACACGAGGGGGATAGAATCGATACGAGAGGGGATAGAATAGACACGAGAGGGGATAGAATAGACACGAGGGGATAGAATAGACACGAGGGGGGATACTCGTAGAATAGATACGAGAGGAGATAGAATAGACACGAGAGGGAATAGAATGGGAATAGAATAGACACGAGGGGGATAGAATAGACACGAGACGGGATAGAATAGACACTAGTAGAGGGAATAGAATAGACACTAGAGGGAATAGAATAGACACGAGGGGATAGAATAGACACGAGGGGTATAGAATAGACACGAGAGGGGATAGAATAGACACTAGAGGGAATAGAATAGACACTAGAGGGGATATAATAGACACGAGGGGTATAGAATAGATACGAGAGGGATAGAATAGATACAAGAGGGAATAGAATAGACACTAGAGGGAATAGAATAGACACGAGGGGGATAGAATCGATACGAGAGGGGATAGAATAGATACGAGAGGGGATAGAATAGACACTAGAGGGAATAGAATAGACACGAGGGGGTAGAATAGATACGAGAGGGGATAGAAAAGACACTAGAGGGAATAGAATAGACACTAGAGGGAATAGAATAGACACTAGAGGGAATAGAATCGACACTAGAGGGAATAGAATAGACACGAGGGGGGAATATAATAGACACGAGGGGAATAGAATAGACACTAGAGGGAATAGAATAGACACGAGGGGTATAGAATAGACACGAGAGGGGATAGAATAGACACTAGAGGGAATAGAATAGACACGAGGGGGATATAATAGATACGAGAGGGGATAGAATAGACACTAGAGGGGATAGAATAGACACTAGAGGGGATAGAATAGACACTAGAGGGGATATAATAGACACGAGGGGGATAGAATAGATACGAGAGGGGATATAATAGACACGAGGGGATAGAATAGACACGAGGGGTATAGAATAGACACGAGAGGGGATAGAATAGACACTAGAGGGAATAGAATAGACACTAGAGGGGATATAATAGACACGAGGGGTATAGAATAGATACGAGAGGGATAGAATAGATACAAGAGGGAATAGAATAGACACTAGAGGGAATAGAATAGACACGAGGGGGATAGAATCGATACGAGAGGGGATAGAATAGACACGAGGGGATAGAATAGACACTAGAGGGAATAGAATAGACACGAGGGGGATACTCGTAGAATAGATACGAGAGGAGATAGAATAGACACGAGAGGGAATAGAATGGGAATAGAATAGACACGAGGGGGATAGAATAGACACGAGACGGGATAGAATAGACACTAGTAGAGGGAATAGAATAGACACTAGAGGGAATAGAATAGACACGAGGGGATAGAATAGACACGAGGGGTATAGAATAGACACGAGAGGGGATAGAATAGACACTAGAGGGAATAGAATAGACACTAGAGGGGATATAATAGACACGAGGGGTATAGAATAGATACGAGAGGGATAGAATAGATACAAGAGGGAATAGAATAGACACTAGAGGGAATAGAATAGACACGAGGGGGATAGAATCGATACGAGAGGGGATAGAATAGATACGAGAGGGGATAGAATAGACACTAGAGGGAATAGAATAGACACGAGGGGGGTAGAATAGATACGAGAGGGGATAGAAAAGACACTAGAGGGAATAGAATAGACACTAGAGGGAATAGAATAGACACTAGAGGGAATAGAATCGACACTAGAGGGAATAGAATAGACACGAGGGGGAATATAATAGACACGAGGGGAATAGAATAGACACTAGAGGGAATAGAATAAACACGAGGGGGATAGAATAGATACGAGAGGGGATAGAACAGACAGTAGAGGGGGTATAACAGACACGAGAGGGGATATGCAGAGCAGACCAGATAACCAATGAGCTCACATAAGTCTTGGCATCTGGATCGGCCCCGTTTTTCAGCAGGAACTGGCAGCACCTCGTATTGTCGAGTTTAGCGGCAAAGTGCAACGCCGTGAAGCCATTGAACGGGAATCGATAATTCACCATCCGCTTGCAGGAGTTGCCGCCGCTGCCGGTTGATCCGCCAACGGTGGCCAGCATCTTGCGCATTGCGTTGATGTCCGCCGCGCTGGCTGCCAGAATCCACTCTTTGTCGTCCTTCTCGAACTGAGGGCGCGGAAGTTTTTGTAAGAGCTGTTTTAATAACCAGTTTGAGGGTTTCTTTGGGGGAGATTCTTAAGGGGTTTCCCTAGGAAGATTTTCAATGGGTTTCCTTGGGGGAGATTCTTAAGGGGTTTCCCTGGGAAGATTCTTAAGGGGTTTCCCTGGGAAGATTCTTAAGAGGTTTCCTTGGGGAGATTCTCAAGGGGTTTCCTTGAGGAGATTCTCAAGGGGCTTCCTTGGGGAGATTCCTAAGAGGTTTCCTTGGGGAGATTCCTAAGGGGTTTCTTTGGGGAGATTCCTAAGGGGTTTCCTTGGAGAGATTCTTAAGGGGTTTCCCTGGGAAGATTCTCAAGGGGTTTCCTTGGGGAGATACTCAAGGGGTTTCCCTGGGAAGATTCTCAAGGGGTTTCCTTGGGGAGATTCTCAAGGGGTTTCCTTGGGGAGATTCCTAAGGCGTTTCCTTGGAGAGATTCTCAAGGGGTTTCCTTAGGGAAATTCTCAAGGGACTTCCTTGGGGAGAATCTTAAGGGATTTCCTTGGGGAGAATCTTAAGGGATTTCCTTGGGGAGAATCTCGAAGTGTTTGCCTGGGATGATTTTATTGCACTAATTAGGAAATTGAGCTGGTCTTCAGTAGATTGCAGTTAATGCAAATTTCAAATTAGCTGTACGCAAAGAAAACTATTTGCACAGAGGCAACAAATCAATATTGGCACATAGTAGCGCATATACGATTTTACAGTTAATGAATTAGGAGCGAAACCGATTTTTGAAACTTTACTTAATGTATTGATCAAAGTAATGAGTCTGCAGTACGAATTGCCCGATAAAAAACGCGCTAGATTTATGGTTGGGGTCAAAAAACGTCTTAGGGTCGTTACAGACCATCGCAGCGTTACACTGTCCGACATATTTTTCTCATATCACCATGACATGACCGTCAACACCTTTTATCGACAAAATTATTTTCTAATTTACTGACTATTCAATATTAACTGTATAAGGGGTTGATACACTGTTTGGCCTGGCAGAGCGCCGCGAACTTACAATTAGCTTTGTAGCTGAAGCTCGTGCCGGTGCCTCATAAATTATGTCATTACTCGACCATATGCGCTGAGTTTGCGAAGCGGATTAAAATTAATACGATTCTGATAGGGAAATTTGAAATAAAATAGCTAGAGGAAATACAGTGTAGATCAGAGACACTGTCGGTAAAATTAAATAGATTAAAGAGACACTGGCGGTGGAATTGAATAGATCAAAAAGAGACACTGACGGTGGAATTGAATAGATCAAAGAGACACTGGCGGTAGAGTTGAATAGATCAAAGAGACACTGGCGGTAGAATTATAGATCAAAGAGACACTGGCAATAGAATTGAATAGATCAAAGAGACACTGGCGGTGGAATTGAATAGATCAAAGAGACACTGGCGGTGGAATTGAATAGATCAAAAAGAGACACTGGCGGTGGAATTGAATAGATCAAAGAGACACTGGCGGTAGAATTGAATAGATCAAAAAGAGACACTGGTGGTGGAATTGAATAGATCAAAGAGACACTGGCGGTAGAATTGAATAGATCAAAGAGACACTGGCGGTAGAATTATAGATCAAAGAGACACTGGCAATAGAATTGAATAGATCAAAGAGACACTGGCGGTAGAATTGAATAGATCAAAGAGACACTGGCGGTAGAATTGAATAGATCAAAGAGACACTGGCGGTGGAATTGAATACATCAAAAAGAGAAACTGGCGGTGGAATTGAATAGATCAAAGAGACACTGACGGTAGAATTGAATAGAATATGTGGTAGAACCACTAGGGGAGGACTTGAAAGGAACACGGGGTTCTAATGGCCCATTTCAAATAACTAGGCTTTAAAAGCGGGAAGCGAAAGGTAGTAATTCAGACAAGGTCGCTTACGGCGCCCCGAATGCTGCTGTGACTGCTAGACAGGCTGTTCCCATCGGGCTGGTCGCCGCCGCCAGCTCGGCTAGTGAACTCGCGCACCCGCTCGCGTACAGTCAAAGTCGGCGTTGACGACGCCGCCGCGAGGGCATTTTCGGCCGCCTCGGTCACCGACTCCGACTTGGTGCTGTTGGCTTCTGCATGCAGCGGATTGTCGCTCATCTCGACTATGCTAGGCGACGGAGGTTCAATAGTTATCATGGCCGGCAGAGAGGGCTCTGGTGGCGCCTCGGAGACCTCGGGCTCAGCTGGAGCATGCGACTCGTTGCTAGGCTAAATAATTAAAATATGCGGTGGGATCGTTTCGTTGTTTCTGACTGCGTTAAACAGCGCCCAGTTGCTAATGAGGTTTTCTGCGGCCAGGGTAGAACTATAAGCTTCACTCAGACTCATTCACGCTGCACCCAGCTTCACTCAGACTCATTCACACTGCACCCAGCTTCACTCAGACTCATTCACACTGCACCCAGCTGCATCAGACTCATTCACACTGCACCCAGCTTCACTCAGACTCATTCACACTGCACCCAGCTTCTTCAGACTCATTCACACTGCACCCAGCTGCATCAGACTCATTCACACTGCACCTAGCTGCATCAGACTCATTCACACTGCACCCAGCTTCACTCAGACTCATTCACGCAGCACCCAGCTGCATCAGACTCATTCACACTGCACCTAGCTTCATCAGACTCATTCACACTGCACCCAGCTGCATCAGACTCATTCACACTGCACCCAGCTGCATTAGACTTATTCACACTGCACCCAGCCACATCAGTCATTCACACTGCACCTAGCCACATCAGTCATTCACACTGCAAATACCCAGCTGCATCAGACTCATTCACACTGCACCCAGCTTCACTCAGACTCATTCACGCAGCACCCAGCTGCATCAGACTCATTCACACTGCACCCAGCTGCATCAGACTCATTCACACTGCACCTAGCTTCATCAGACTCATTCACACTGCACCCAGCTTCACTCAGACTCATTCACACTGCACCCAGCTTCACTCAGACTCATTCACACTGCACCCAGCTTCACTCAGACTCATTCACGCAGCACCAAGCTGCATCAGACTCATTCACACTGCACCCAGCTTCACTCAGACTCATTCACGCAGCACCCAGCTGCATCAGACTCATTCACACTGCACCGAGCTGCATCAGACTCATTCACACTGCACCTAGCTTCATCAGACTCATTCACACTGCACCCAGCTGCATCAGACTCATTCACACTGCACCCAGCTGCATTAGACTCATTCACACTGCACCCAGCTTCACTCATCTGGAATCATTCATGCAGCACCCAGCTTCACTCAGACTCATTCACGCAGCACCGAGCTGCATCAGACTCATTCACACTGCACCGAGCTGCATCAGACTCATTCACACTGCACCCAGCTTCTTCAGACTCATTCACACTGCACCCAGCTGCATCAGACTCATTCACACTGCACCTAGCTGCATCAGACTCATTCACACTGCACCCAGCTTCACTCAGACTCATTCACGCAGCACCCAGCTGCATCAGACTCATTCACACTGCACCTAGCTTCATCAGACTCATTCACACTGCACCCAGCTGCATCAGACTCATTCACACTGCACCCAGCTGCATTAGACTTATTCACACTGCACCCAGCCACATCAGTCATTCACACTGCACCTAGCCACATCAGTCATTCACACTGCAAATACCCAGCTGCATCAGACTCATTCACACTGCACTTGCTTTAGTATGATCTAATGTAATTTGCATGCATAAAATAATAAAAGCATATTAATGCACTTACAATGTTTTCTTTATTAGAAGAGACTGGATCATTGGTATTAACAATATCTAAATCAGGTTGCATTTCCACATTTTCCAAATCCATTTTTGATTATATGCATATAGGCCTTAGAGTACTGGCTAGATAGCATGAAAAAACAATTTTACATTAAAATTATATTATAAAAATGTGATCATTTGTAATAGCAAGCAGATATCTTTCTGCTTAAATTAACATAAATATAAAATTGACATATAAGTTCTAGTATTTTAAAATAATCTCACTATATATATACAAAATAAATAAACCTACATTTATAATATGAAACTCTATAAGCCCAAGTAAGAACAATAAAAAACCTATCAAATAGACAAATTGTGCTATTAAAATTTTATTTAAGCTTTACATTTTAAAGATAAATAGCTTAATTAAATAACAAAGAAGATTTTAATGCACTAAAGAGTTTAACCATAACCAATTTTTTTATACCAATAGGCCTAACTAGGCCTATATCTATCATAGCAATATTATTATAATATTTAATCAGTATTGGGCACCAGTCCATTAATAAGTGTTAATCCATTAATAAGCATTAATAAGGGTTAAGATTTTTCATTAACATTAATGGATTACTGTTAAGATTTTTTTGTACTAATAGGTTAATAAATTTACATTAATTTTGTGAGTTAATGACAAATTCATCATTAATGTGAATGACAATGTCAATAACCAAAGATGCAAAGAAAGAACAAAAATATAAGTCTGACAAGAAGTTACAACATTGTGAATATATTTGACTTTACCTAGATGTCTAATTAATCTCTTTGTTTATAATGATGATCATGCAAATATAACAACTTTAAAATGAATTAAAATTGTAAACTTAATTGCTTGTGTGCAATGAGTATCAATGCTTTCATTTATTTCTTTCCCAATCTTTCGTAACTTTGCTACGCCTACTAATGCTACTGAAACAACTTTCCAATTTGTATTTTATTATTGAAAATCTTAACTTCCATTAATGGCAAAAGTGTTAGCACTAAAACAAAAAATCTTAACTTATTAACTCTTAGTTTCATTAGCCTAAGTTAACTAAAAGTTAACTGATATTCTGATAATCATTAATAAGTGTTAATCCATTAAAGTTAACATAGAAAAAATAGAAATCTTGCAATTTTTTTCCAAAACAGACTTTATAATGCACTGTCTTTGATTTCCCACCTTTTTAGTGAAACACAGAGGTCATCTAAATGATTTACAGGCTAAGAAAATAATAGAAAATAATTAAAATAACTTGCATGTAGGGCCTAATACCATTAAAAGTAAACATAAAAAGATATACATAGTAAAACTAAAGATTAAAGAAGTAGGCCTAACTTGTTTATTTGAAACTTGAAAGTTAATTAGTTATTAATGGTGCCCAACACTTTAATATAATATCTATATTTTAGTAGGCCTAGGCCTAAAAACAATGCTTTATTTATTTTAATAAATCTTAGGCCTATTATTAGCCAAAGCCAAAATTCAAATTGCATTACAAAGTTTTTCATTTGCAAAAAAACATTTTTATTCTTGTTTCAAGTCTTCTTTAAGTCTTGAGTCTTAGTTATTAAGTTTCAAATGAAAGTAGATATTCCAAATAGGCAATTCTGTAATCATATACATTCAACCATCCATGTTTTGTTAAAGAACCTCTAGCTAGTCTTATAGATAGGCCTATCTGGCTGGCTATCTAGGGCCTATAACTTCCCATAGCCATAGGCCTATCCATCCCATAAGCCTGGCTACAATGTAACTAGATCTATAATATTAGTAGATTTAATATTTTTATATATGCTTAGGCCTATATTAATATTTATGCACAATTTCATTTTTTCTTTACAAACAAATGAGCTTTCCACAAAATCACTTTTAGTCAATAAAAAAGAAAAATTTGGCCAGACAGAGTTCAAACAGTTGGCAGATCATACGAAGAAGAACTAAATGATTTTAAAAGGTGCGAAGCTTTGAGCAGTAAACTAATAATTGTTATTGAATTTCTCATAGCGCCACTAAGAAAATGCCATACGAAAAAATAAAATGCAGTATCGTAATACTACATTTACGCCAGTAATCGCCCAGATTTGTTCAAGTACAAGGAGGGGGCAACCTACGTTTCTTGGAAAATTTTAGGAGGCCGACCGAAAAATACAATACATTACGGAGAATTAATCGAGGCTTTCATTTCCTTCAGCAAAAAATTGTTTTTGCATTTGATTGGAGGCAGACCCAAATTTCATATTTTGATATGTCTTTGCTTTCTTTTAGCTCTAGTAGCTATTGATAGGTACTCATATAGATCGAGCTCTTTGTTTAGGAAATTAGGATATTATGTTGATTTTCTGTGTTTTCAATAAATATACGAAAAGTCCAGATGACTTTGACATAGGCAGTAAATGCAAACCAGTTGATACAAAACTGGACTAATCCGAAAGTAAAATTCCAGTGCACCGGTTCCTTTAATTTTAAAGGACCTTGCAAGCATGCCTTTAATAGACATATGATAATATCGATCGTGTTTCCCATACTATCTCCCTAATGACTTTTGCTGTCACACATAATCCTCACACTACTTCATCCTAATCATGCAGGCGCCACAAAACTTGAAAGTCCTCCATGCAGTGTGGCGCCGAACAGAAAGTAAAACTCCAGCGCCAGTTCCTTTCAGCGACCTTGATATATCATATCGGTTAATTGCCTCTTCTGTCTGCCCCTCCTTTTGTCTGATGCTCTGGACTCTTGATGCACTCACGGGATGAGTTGGTGCAGCACCCTCAATCTCTGCCAAAGGGTTCCTCCAGGTCTAGCTACGCGAACAGCAGGATCCAGAGAAAACAGCATTCTTACTTTACGCAGGGCGTGGTGCAGTACAGCTAGGAAGCTTGGATTTGAGTCTCTGTAAAGCTCCAGCGACCTTTCAGCAGCTACTGATATGACCTAACGATGTGGCCGGTCTGAACTTGACTAAAGTGCTCACGTATATGGAACAATCTGATTCGGTTCAGCCAGACGTTAGAAAAACACGCCCAAACCTACTTGGAACCGGCCGTCCTCGAAAGACTGCAGTCGACGGGCCTCAAGCTGAACAAGCGCAATTGAGCTGCTTCTCCTTTCAATATGAGAGAATACCCTGTGTTGTACCTGTTGCTTCTCCTGCTGTCTAGCACAGTGATTTGGGCTCTCCGTCTTCTCACTCGGAAGCCTTCTTAACTCTTAGTAGCGTAGGTAGTGCTGCCACCAGTTCCTTCAGGTCTCGGCCCTCGGTGAGGTGAGCTTCCCGTCGGAACGAAATAACGAAGTCAACGAACTCAGCACCGGGTGCAGATTTGCAGTTCAACGTACAAGGCGTCTCGTCAGCAGCACCTGCCGGGCTTGGTTGGTGGATGGGAGGGCTGAGTTAGCCTCTCGTAGGCTTGGGGTTTGCTTTAGTAGGGTCTCAGACAGACCAATAGAAGAGAACTTAACGCACACAGACGTTCGGACACTCAGTCTCGGGAGCTCAGGAACTTAGAACTCGGGGAACAACAGACTAAGTCAGAAAACTAGCAGCTCCTTGACGGAAACAAGGGGGAGAGGGGTCCTATTTATAGCCGGAAAACACCCGCGCACAAGACCTCGTGACTTGTTCTATTTTTAGAACTGACGTCACTTGAGAGTCTCGGGCAGGGTACTAGCGCGCGGAAGACCTCGTGACTTGTTCTATTTTTAGAACTGACGTCACTTGAGGGTCCCCCGGCAGAGTGCACATGGCTGTGACTCAGTTGCTATTTTTAGCAACATGAGTCACTCCTCTCCTTAGAGAAGGGAGGGGACCGAAAGCATGTGACTCTCCAGGTAAACAGGGCCAGCGAGTGCAGTAAACATGTTTACTGCACTTTAAGACTCCACAAAGCAAGGCCTGTCATGTGACTGGCTCACATGACAGGGGAAACAGAGACTGACGAAACAAGGACAGCCCACAGCAGAGAAGCTGAGGGCTGAGAAACGAAGGGCAACACGGGCAGAAGGAGGGAAGGGAGCAGCAACAGACAGCCAAAAGGAGGGAGGCGGGAAGCTGACCAGCGGCAGACAGCACCCAGGACGAGGGCGAGGGCAAGGGCAACTCTGACAAAGGGGGACGCCATAACACTAAACTAGCGGCTCACTACACCTGGGGGCACAAAATCACTGCCGAGGGGATTCAGCCCACTCAGGACAAAAGCAACAGCGCCATCCAGTCCATCCCAACTCCGCTCAAGCATCACAAATCCGCTTCATCAGACGACTCAGAAGGGGCGGCAGTTTCGACGTCAGTGGAAAACGGAGTGCGAAGTGCTACAGAAGCTGAAGTCAGCGCTCTCGGCGCCTCCAGTGCTGAAGCTGCCGGACTCTCTCCAAGGGATTCTGCCTGTGCTGTGACAGCAGCGGCGTGGCCATCGCATGCGTCCTCAGCCAGCTGCACTAGGGCGTTGAATTTCCCGCAGCATACGCGTCGCTAGTAGTCCTGAATAGTTAATGTCAAAGCGGAATAGCTTTTTGTAATGGTTTAGGCAATTAAGCACTTCCGAAACTTATACTTCTCGCCTTTCAGCGACCACGAGCCATTACAAGGCCAATTCGCCATACAGGTGGATTACGTAACTGCAAGGGGTTAACTTTAAGCTGCTCTTCAGACCCGATCATGAGAACGTAGTGGCAGATTTGCTAAGCCGAGCAGCCGTGACTGGCTGCCACCTGTCTGGTCGGACGACGTTATCAGTGAGGCGCAGGCTGACGACCGGTGCGGGCAGCGGCACAATTCGGCTACTCCATCGGACAGAAGTCCCGCCGAGGCAAATGCTGCAGAGGATGCAGAGAACATGCTAAGGGCAGAGAAGCTGGACCTAGGCGAGGACGTCATAATTAGAAGGAGCGGCCAGCCTGTCAATCATTCCGTTTCAGCTCCGCCAGGAGCTTCTGATCGAGGTTTCTGCACGATGATCCGGCGAGCGGACACCTCGACCCGACAGGACACTGGCCAGAGTTTTCAACAGTGGCTGCTGGTGACCCGGCCTGAAGGATGATGTTCAGCACTGGGTAAACAGCTGCAAAGTTTGTCAGCGTCGGTAACGTGCCACATCAGCACCAGAGGGCACCACCTGCAGGACAACGCCGTACCATCAGTTCCGTGTGAGATGGAACAGGTGGACGCTAAGGGGCCCCTTGCCTACGACCGAGGCTAGCTTCAATCAAGCTCAAAATCTGCTTCACCGACATGGTCTCAAAGTGGGCCGAGGCGACGGTGGTGACAAATCATCGAGGCTCGCAAGGTGGCTGAGGCAATTTGCTGCGCAGTGTGGTTCTTCGCCTGAAATAATCAATTCCGACCAAGGTCGATCATCATCAATTTGAAAGTGGATTGAAGTCTTCCAGGATCTGTGCCAACTGCTCGATATTCGCAAGACAAGACAACCTGTTCCATCTAAGCGGCAACCCAGTGGTCAAGCGGTTCAACCGAACATCAGTCGACATGCTGGCGGCCATGGAGCAGCACAAAGAGGGCGGGGCTTTCTGTTGCCGTATCTCATCTGGGCGTACATTGTACAACTCGTCGGTGCACAGCAAAACCAACCAATTACCATACGTGTACATGTACTGTATGCAGTGTGCTTGCACAGGCGCGACCTTTGGGTTCCTGCCGAGCTCAGTCTGTCCGCCATGCACCAGCGAGGGACGCGCCATCACGGGCATGCTACATGTACATGTAGCTATAACGCTCACTACACACTGGATTGCATACATATGTATCTCGTGTGGCAGCGCCTAGCAGCTGTCAACCTCAGCGTTCGCGGAAACAGCTAGGTAGGATTACGACAGGCACCAGCACTTATTTGATTCCGTTCCAGGTCGGCCAGCTGGTGAAACTCAGCAACCCGGCGCGGTGCGGAAAGGCGAGTCCAAGGCGCTCCATCTGGGGCCCTACCATGCGTCTTCAAGAAGCTCGATGGTACCCGTCAACTACCGAACCTCCAAGCCCGCCGGCAGAAGGCGGAGCTCGATGCTGCACAACCACGGGCTGAAGGCATTCATGCGCAGGCGGCCGCAGCCAACGATCGAAGCTTGCAGACCTGGACGAGCCGAAGGCTGCTTGGCATCGTCTCGTCGATCCCTGAGACGACTCGGTGTAGAGTATTCTACCTCCCGCGAAAATCGCAAAATTGGCTGATGTACTACTTGCCTAGTAGTAAATTGAAGAGCATGTATAAAAGTATGCTTTGAACTATACGTATATTCTGACTAACCAATAGGAAGAGAGAGACCTCGAGCATGCTAAATTTAGAAATCACCCAATCACGTGTAACCTGCACTTGTCAAACTTAAACCCCAGGAGAGATGCATCATTCAGCCGTACGCACGTGAACCAATCAAATGTAACTAAAAATAACTCGAATGCGATAACCAATCATGCGTTTTTACACTAAACCAATGGAGTAACTTTCTAACCTGCCATGTTTGACAGCAACCAAACCGTGACCTTTTTGACAGTTGAAGAGTTGGACCCACGTGACTTCATGGGGGTCCATTTGCCTATAAATACAAGTGGTCCGGAATGGACCCGGAGCCAACAATTCTCCGAGAGAGAAAGCTCCGAAGAGGAAGCTCTGCAGCAGACTTCCTACAGAAACTCAAGACTCGGTCGAGTTCTTGCGGTAAGCCTTACTCATTTGCGCCTGTTAGTTAAGACGTCTCGCTCAAGTCTAAGTGTGACTTGAGTCTAGTTGAGTCTGTTGAGACTCTTGAGTCTGTTTAGACTCCACTGGTTGCAGTCTCCAGAAGGACTGCCCCTGATAGATCTTAGAAGACTATCAGTGGTCTCCGGAGCTATTCCTAGAGTGCGAAGAGGCAATGCTAGAAGGAGTAGGCTTATATTAAACCGCAGTTTGGCGCAGCGTACCCATTGTTAATTTGGAAGCTTCCTATTGGTCCGAACGACAGATTCCGGCCAGAACTACTTCTACAGGAGAGAAAAAGGAAACTCGGACCTGATCGACACCTGAAGACGTCTAGAAGTCTACGAGATCTACTGAGAGATCTACAGTTGAGAACTACTCAAGGACGAGATCTACGAATCCGGATTAAAGGTAATTGAATACCTTCATTCGATTACTGGGTTGCCTAGCTAAAGAGCTAGAAGTGATTGTTCTTTGATTACCGAAATTCGGGTAATAAGGAACACATCATCGGAGACCGCATGACTTTTTGTTGTCCAGTTTGCAATCGAACAGTATACTTTATGGTTAAATCTGCATTACTTTTATCCTTTGTTTTTCAACCCTCAATTTAGGGAGGGGGTGGTGATGTAAATTATAACATCAGTTCGCTAGCTCGCATGTTAGTACACTGCATGAATCAAGTATATATATAATATCTCGCTTGTCTTTAGCCACTGTGTTTTCTAGGACTAATGTACATGTAGCTCAAACCTAGCTTTCTGCCGAGTTTACATCTCGAAGAATACTCACAGCAGCAACATATAAATATCACTCGCAAGCATCATTCACGCTAGCACTTTATGGCTATTCCTGAGTGATCACCTCGATCATTCATTTTTAACAATATATACGCAACAACATCAGATTACATCACATAAAGTCACACTGCAACACAACACCTCGTGAGAAATAAGACAACACGTCAACTATACAAACTGAACCAACCAATTTTGCATAATTCAAAATTAAATTCAAACCGTATTTAGCTAAAAAAAAATCAATGTAAAATCTATTAAAAATCTGACCATAAGGGCCGTATGCAGAAAGCTCTGTCTAGGGTGGTCCGGTCTTGAAAAGCTAGTCTGGACTTGGATTTGGTATGCAGAAACACAAAGTTAGACCAGTCTACTATAGACAGAACTAGGGTAGCTAGACCATAGACTATAGACTGAACTACCCAAGTCCGGACTAGCTAGTCTGGACTAGGCTTTCTGCATACGGCCCTAAATGTTCCATATAAGAAAGACTAAAAAATCAAATGATAAATAATTTAAATTCAAATCGCAGACAAGGAGCAGACGTGATTGATCACATTCTAAAAGCGAGGAATGTCAACGGCAATTCAAAAGTTTTGCAAAGAAATTTCTTAAGACGTTCGCAAAAGAGGAAAATTCAATTGCAAACCTTTCATTTGAAATCACTGCATCACATCAGCAGCAGGAAGAATTGCCAGCTGACTTGAATGTACTCGTAGAATGTAAGAGCTAGCAATTGTCACTGCACAAGCTGGATTGACTCTGTCACATTATTAGGGAACTCGGTGTCACTCAATCTGAATCTTTATTGGGTCACGCACAGTCTCGGCGTACGCCATGATTTCGTCATTGAAATTCCATTTTCATTTCCTTAAATTGACACGTTCCCTAAGTCCCCAGTGAAAAATTGAAGTTGTTTGCAATTGAATTTTATTGTTAATTCGACATACGATTTTAAAGTTATTAAAATTCATGTATTTATAGATAAATCAACTAAAATACACTGTGATGCGAATTGACATAAAACACAAATACGTTTTTTTTGTTCAATAATGTTACACTCTGTAATACATTACTCTGACTTTTTAAAGACTTAGTAAGGCTATTAGCTATGATATCATACATGTACTTCATCAGATAGGTCTGCTCCATGATATTATTGCAACCTGAATTTCTTAATCTCCGAATCACCATCAATGATTACTTGGATCGAAAACCAACCAATAAATCGATCAATAAATCAATAGGCAACATAAAACAGCCACAAAAACCACCACCACAACATAAGCACATTTGCACAAATTATTGGCAACTCCAATCTTTGCCAAGAATTCATGATATTCCTGGGCATCATTGAGTCTGGGGAACTCACAGTCAGGCACACCAACTCCCAGGAACTTGCACAGAGGTTCCCAACCGTCCGAGCAATGGAACTCCAGCAACCGTTCAGGTGGAACTGATCTGTGAACCGACTCATTCCTCGCTTCGAATCTCCGAGCCAATTCCTCGTCGTCGATTTCAAGGAAGTCGTCACCAAACTGCAAGCCTTGAGCATACATCAGCACTTGCTCAAAAGTGTCCAGATGCAGCCACCATCTCACAAGAGGCTCAGCATCATGCATGCAGCGCAAAGCAACAAATCCAGTTGCTCTCCAGCTTTTGGCCCAAACCTGAGGATCGCGAAGCGTGAGCACAACTTTCGCCTCGGGATACAATTGTATGAGATCTTTGTAGAATGCGTAAGTTGGCGATGCGAATGCAGTTGTGTAGCCTGAATAGATGGCTTCAGCTTCTTCGCGCAGCAGCTTGCCGCGTTTGCAAGCTTTCAGCCAAATCGATAATGTGGCATTCATTTTATCATTTGGCAGTAATTGCAAGTGATAGCATTTGCCTGACAATAGATGTGACAGTGCTGCTGCCGTGCTTACAGTTCCTGTTCTCAGTACACCTGCGCCAATGATTTTTAGCTGATTGCTACTGCTGCTGTACTGCATCTGTAATGGCACAGTTAATGAGTTGATGCATTTGGAGTGGTTGACATATCAATCAATCAATTCATCTATTAATCAATCAATCAATCAATCAATCAATCAATCAATCAATCAATCAATCAATCAATCAATCAATCAATCAATCAATCAATCAATTCATCTATTTATCAATCAATTAATCAATCGATGAATTAATTAATCAGTCAATCGATCAATCAACTGATTTAATTATCAATCAATCAACCAATCAACAAACAACTAACCAATCAATCAATCAATCTTCAATCAATCAGTCTATCTACCAATCACTTCATTTATCTATCAATCAATAAATCAACCAGTCAGTCAATCAATCAATCAATCAGTCAGTCATTTGATCGACCAATCATCAATCAATCAATCAATCAATCAGTCAGTCAATTGATCGATCAATCATCAATCAATTTATTTATTAATCTTTCAATCAGAAGATCAATCAAAGTCAGCCAGTCAATTAATCAATAAATCAATCAGTTAGTTAATCAATAAATTCAGTCAATGAATTAGTACATTGGTCAATCAATCAATCAATCAATCAATCAATCAATCAATCAATCAATCAATCAATCAATGGTTCCCAAAGATAAGATTTTAAGGATTTATTTACGATTAATAGTTATCGCAAGTTGCACAACTAAACTCTATCTTTTTTTTAAGCTGGTACTATACGCTAGATATTTTTTTAGTACAGACATTCAGAAAAAAAATTGTTAAATTACGTGCGGCTTCACTACAGTTTTTTAATTTGCTTAAAAACGTGTTTATCGCGGTCCCGATCGTATCAGAAGATCCATCCGAGGCCGAGATGGAAATTAAACATAGGCTCACTTCATTCAATAGATTTCATTTTGGTAGCTACTTATTAATATTACTCTGCCAAGTTACATTTGAAACAAATATGTGTAGCAGTATTTTATATTTAATTTCAATGAGTATCTGACACTGATGTATCAGACTGTCAGTGTATAGCAATAGCCTGTCTCTGACTCTCAACTGTCTGTAGTAGGCTGTAGTCCTAATAAGTGTCATAGTCATTAAATAGATGGCAGCTTGGCAGCCTGAACACACAAGTGACCACTAAGCCCACTAAAGAACTTAATTTTATACTTTGTTATCCATCACTTCTTTATTCATAATTAATGTTTTCAGCGCCTCTTATTATTTTTATCTAAATACATTTGTCTAGATTAATTTGCTGAATGTTAATATGTACTTTATTCTTTAAATGTATGAATAAGAAAGAACATCTAGTGCAGCATACCTGGATTTAAAAAATTATTAGTTTATAAATCTTTTTAACTTACCTTTGCTTTTTTGCTTTGTTATTTTTGGTTTATGTCACTTTTGTTATTTATTATTAATAGTTCTCTATTATAATATTTAGTCTCAATATAAAATAATTGTTGACTTATTACGCCTATTAGTAAAAATTTATAGTCAACTTAATTCTTTATGTATATGAGCTATAATGCTACATGCAGGTTTAAAATCTAGTTTTGAGCCTAAAATGCCTAATGATTAGTACACAAATTATAAAATTGCATTTGCCAAAATTTAGAATTGTATTTAATGGATACTATTATGTCTAATGTCTTACTTAGATATTTCCTTGTTAATCTATATTTCTTTATAAGCTGATTATAGTTTAAAATCTTATCCATACCCTCAGATATATAACCAAACTCAGTGTAATAATTTTTGAGCCATGCGGGAATACAAGCTTGTCGTCCTCGGCTCTGGCGGTGTTGGCAAGTCTGCCCTCACTGTCCAGTTTGTCCAAGGCATCTTTGTTGAGAAATATGACCCAACAATTGAAGACTCGTATCGCAAGCAGATCGAGGTGGACAATAACCAGTGCATGCTAGAGATCTTGGACACGGCTGGCACGGAGCAGTTCACTGCTATGCGAGATCTGTACATGAAAAACGGCCAGGGCTTCCTGCTGGTGTATTCCATCACGTCACAGGCTTCGTTCAATGATCTGCACGAGCTTCGGGATCAGATTTTACGAGTTAAAGACTCTGACGATGTGAGCATCACTTGTATTCTAGCTGGTTTCAAAACATGAGCTACCTATGCCCACTCTTTTATGTTACCTAGTAGCTGGTAAACTAAAAGAATTTGATTAGCACCTGCAGTTCAAATTCCGACGTGGAGTGATCTCTTTCATGTGTCCGTGAAATCATTCTATTTAAGTTTTCATAAGCGGGGCCTGCATTAAGATTCTCCAAATTTTATAGAATGATTTCTTGATAAAGTTTTTTTCGATACATATCGGCAATTATGCTGCTGATTGCTACAGAGTTGATGAGTTAATTATCGTTAATGAGTCTCTAAAGGGCTGAGTAGCGGTGCGGTAGTGCATCCAACTTTCTGTGTCTACTCCGTCAAAACGTCCCGGGCTCGATTCCGCAAGGCTCGGCCACATCAATTTGGGGGTTGTGGGCTGTTTGTCCATTACCTGTCTGCGGGGTCGGCTGTCGCCACTTTCCCTTTGACGACATCCAAGGCATGTGTGGCTTCCTTTCGGACTTCTTCAGACAGGCTTCTTTACCCGTACTTTCCTTCACCCCAATTCAACCTGCCTCACCATTCATTCCCTCCGCTAAATCTTCATTGCCCTTCCAGCCCTCTCCGGACATCGCATTAATCATTCAATTAGCCAATGAGGCCTTTATAGTGTAGCTATTGACTGGCACTAAAACAAATTATCTGTACTTCAAGAAACTTTTAACTTCTGATTTTTTCTCTGACGCTTGTCGACTCACTGGGTGCAGCAGAATTCCCAAACGCCCTATCCGCCCCCCCTTTACAGTTTTCTCCAGCATAAGCGGGCGGGTCGCAGTGATTGCTTCCCACGCATCCCGTATTTTTCTCTCCATTTTCCCCAGTTCCTTATCCGGGTAGCTGGCAGGACAGTGGACGAAGTTAAGTGGGTGGCCGAGCTGGCTGCTGGTTGCGTAGGATGAAAGAATAACAATTTTCGATTAGCGCTCTTTTCTATTAGCATTTCCGGCCCAGTGCCGCCCCCCTCTTCAGGGGCGTTGCCATTGGGGACCCGTTATGGAAATCAATAATTTTGCTTCAGGGCGACAAAGTATAGCTTTCGGTGCCAAAATGAGTGTCTGTGGCGCCAAAATGAGTGTCTGTGGCGCCAAAATGAATGTCCGTGGCGCCAAAATGAGTTCCTGCGGCGCCAAAGTGAGTGCATGCAGCGCCAAAATGAGTGTCTGTGGCGCCAAAATGAGTGTCCGTGGCGCCAAAATGAGTGTCTGCGGCGCCAAAATGAGTGCCTGTGGCGCCAAAATGAGTGTCTGCGGCGCCAAAATGAGTGCCTGTGGCGCCAAAATGAGTCCCTGTGGCGCCAAAGTGAGTGTCCGTGGCGCCAAAATGAGTCCCTGTGGCGCCAAAGTGAGTGTCCGTGGGGCCAAAATGTGTGTCTGCGGCGCCAAAGTGAGTGTCTGTGGCGCCAAAATGAGAGTCTGTGGCGCCAAAGTGAGTGTCTGTAGCGCCAAAATGAGTCCCTGTGGCGCCAAAGTGAGTGCATGCGGCGCCAAAATGAGTGCCTGTGGCGCCAAAATGAGTGCCTGTGGCGCCAAAATGAGTGCCTGTGGCGCCAAAATGAGTGCCTGTGGCGCCAAAATGAGTCCCTGTGGCGCCAAAGTGAGTGTCCGTGGGGCCAAAATGTGTGTCTGCGGCGCCAAAGTGAGTGTCTGTGGCGCCAAAATGAGAGTCTGTGGCGCCAAAGTGAGTGTCTGTAGCGCCAAAATGAGTCCCTGTGGCGCCAAAATGAGTGCATGCGGCGCCAAAATGAGTGCCTGTGGCGCCAAAATGAGTGCCTGTGGCGCCAAAATGAGTGCCTGTGGCGCCAAAATGAGTGCATGCAGCGCCAAAATGAGTGCCTGCAGCGCCAAAATGAGTGCCTGTGGCGCTAAAATGAGTGCCTGCAGCGCCCAAATGAGTGTATGCAGCGCCAAAATGAGTGCCTGCGGCGCTAAAATGAGTGCCTGCAGCGCCAAAATGAGTGCCTGTGGCGCCAAAATGAGTGCCTGCGGCGCCAAAAATGAGTGCCTGTGGCGCCAAAGTGAGTGCATGCAGCGCCAAAATGAGTGCCTGCGGCGCCAAAATGAGTGCCTGTGGCGCTAAAATGAGTGTATGCAGCGCCAAAATGAGTGCCTGTGGCGCCAAAATGAGTGGCCCTCAGTCCTGCCTTCCAAAAATCTTCCGACTATTCTTCAATTCTTCTAAGCCTTCCAACCTTGATAGTTAGAGAGGGGTTTGTAGCCTAGTGAATAGTGAATAGAAAGTTGGGCTCACAACTGAAAGGTCGGTGGTTCGATTCTCGGCCCACCTGGAGAACAATTTGTGTCCTGAAGCAGACATTTTAACTCTGCATTGCTTCAGTTCACCCAGCTGTAAAATGGGTGCCAGCATTAGCTGGGGTAATTGAGGCTGTGTGTGGCGACCCCCCAGTGCTTGGATTGAACAGCCGTACGCAGCCTTCAGATGCGCCGCACAATAGCTGCGGCTGAGCTGTCGGTTGCACATCTTCCCATTAGGGCAGGCGTAATCAAAATTTTTTTTTTCTATTATTATTACCCTAGCAAGAATCGAGAAGCTTCATTTCGATAAGTTGTCAATCAATCACGCTCATATTTAAACCTCAGAATTTGCGCACTTTCTCCGCAGGTGCCAATCATTCTGATTGGCAACAAGTGCGACCTGGATGACGAGCGCACGGTCAGTCGAGAGCAGGGCCAGAGCCTGGCGCACCAGTGGAATTGCTCCTTTCTGGAGACGTCGGCCAAAGCTAAGCTAAACGTTGAGGATGTAAGTAATCTTCTGCCACAAGAGCACTGTTTTTAAGGTACAGCTTCATTTTATACGGATAAAATGTTTAAATGCCTACTTTAAGTAGCTTTTTAGCATCAATTATTCCATAGTTGCACATTTAATTTTAAAAATAGCAATCTACTGCCCCCCTTCGGGGCACCCAATAAGCAAGGGACAAAAACATTTAATGTGAATCTATTTGCCTTGACATCTCAGCAATTCCCCCCGTCAGCCTTGACATCCCAGCAATTCCCCCAGCAAGCCTTGACAGCTCAAGAAATTCCCCCAGCAAGCCTCGACATCTCAGCAATTCCCCCAGCAAGCCTTTGACATCTCAGCAATTCCCCCAGCAAGCCTCGACATCTCAGCAATTCCCCCAGCAAGCCTCGACATCTCAGCAATTCCCCCAGCAAGTCTTTGACATCCCAGCAATTCCCCCAGCAAGCCTTTGACATCTCAGCAATTCCCCCAGCAGGCCTCGACATCTCAGCAATTCCCCCAGCAAGCCTTTGACATCTCAGCAATTCCCCCAGCAAGCCTCGACATCTCAGCAATTCCCCCAGCAAGCCTTGACATCTCAGCAATTCCACCCGTAAGCCTCGACATCTCAGCAATTCCCCCAGCAAGCCTTGACATCTCAGCAATTCCACCCGTAAGCCTCGACATCTCAGCAATGAAAAGCTGCATTTAAAAAACAAATCACAGAGCTTCCTGGACTTGGTCCGGCTGATCAATCGACGAACCGCAGACGTCCTGAGGCGGGACACAAAGAAGAAAAAGTCCAAGTGTTCGCTACTTTGAATGAAATCGAGTTTTTTTTTAAATATGATTTTTTTGCAGCGAAGCACAATTTTGAGCAGTTTATTATTGAGTTGGGTGTTGAATTTCGTTCATTAATCGCTAATGCAGTTCGTTTGAATTTACGTGAGTTTGTAAGAAATAGCTTATAGGGAAATCTTTTTTAACTATCGAAGATTTACTAATCGCAAATTAACTTTTACTATAGTTGCCCGTAACCTATTTTAATAATTTTCACACTGATAGACTCGTATAGTATAATAATATAGTAGATATATTATTTCTCATTAAGAGATTTTTTTAAGAATCCCGCATGAGGTGTCCTAAAAACTTTTGCAAAGCTCAAGATATTATGACCAGTTCATAAACTTTATATTCTAGTCACCAGTAACAGCATGCTACATCTCCTTGGCATTATTGAAGTGGAAACCCGATGCACTTTTTGACAGAAGGTTTGTTATCAAATTTGGTACAAAATCGGAACAATTTTTATGTTATCTTGGTTTGTAAAAGTACTTTTAATTCGTAAAGGGTTCTCGTATCTCGATTCTGAGAAGTTGAGTGCGTAAGCAGCCTGACTACTTGAGTACGCGAGTACTTGAGTATTAACAGTTTTTCTGCTAAGTTCTTTTGTTTAAAGGCATTGGGCTTTGAACTGTTAAAATGTTTATTAAAACGTTATTTCCGTATTTTGTCATTATTGAATTATCCGCTTTTTAACTTGCTTAGCTATTTCGTCTTCTGTTTAATCTGTGATTTTTTGGAGTCAGGATTTTCCTATCCCTGTTTATCAACTGTGTAGTTTCTCCGCTTCGCTAGCGCCAATTTGTCCTTGAAGCCCTGCTGGGATGTCAGCGCCCGCCTATTTTAAAATTCGAAGGCTTTTTTGTCTGTGCGCGGCTGACTTACAGTATTAACAGAAGTGCGTAGGCGTGTATTTTTTCTTATTTCATTTTTCCCGTTTCATATTTTTTCTTCAAAGCAGCTGACCTTCCTTATTTGGAATTTGTATGGAAATACGAGAGCTAATTTATTGAAATTGAACTCAACTGTGAGTTGATTTGTTTGGCAAGAGTTGTCGTTCTCTTATTTAAGCTTATCTCAGTCCTAATCCGCTTCATCCGTTTCCTTTGACTTTCTTAAGCCTCGAACCCTTAGTGGACTATTTGATTAGCTTGGAATATTAACTTCGCAAGGAATTTAATTCTTCATTATATGTGTTCAGTTCAGTTTAAATAGAATTTTCGATAAACTATGAGCTGTTGAAAATACGCTTTGAAAGTTTTAGGTTTTTCTTGCTTTCTTTTGACCAAGTCTTTTGTAAAGCTTATAAAATTATATGCTAATTAGATTCGTTATTTCACTGTTGATCTTCTTTTCTCACCTTCGCCAACACTGGCCAAATATTTGACTTAATGGCCGGCCGCCCCTTTTTTTTAGTTGAAATTAGTTATTCTGGCTACTGTTTACTGCTGTTTAACTTTCTGAGTTTGCGTTTCTTCGCTCCACGCCAACCCCCACTCCACGCCAACCCCCATTCCTCGCCAACACCATACCACGCCAACCCCCACACCACGCTACCCCCCTCCACGCCAATCCCCCTCCACGCCAAACCCCCATTTCCCACCAACCCCATTCCACGCCAACCCCCACTCCACACCAACCCCCGCTCCACGCCAACCCCCTAACTCCCACTCCACGCCAACCCCCTAACTCCCACTCCACGCCAACCCCTACTCCACGTCAACCCCTCTCCACGCCAACCCCGCTCCACGCCAATCCCACTCCATGCCAGCGCCCACTTCTGTTCAATTAGCAGATGCCGTGAGATTGCCCAACTAAGCAAGCAGATTCGATCAGGCTTAATCATCTTATATGTTATCTATTTTTAAACAGCCTCGCACAGCTAATTCGCTGATTTGATTAATATCCGTCGGTCCTGCTTCCTTATCTTTTGTTGCAGCTGGGCGAGGATAATTCACTTCAACTGTAATCTCTGTCTGCGTCAATTTTTTCTTTGCTGTTTTGGCTTCAAAGTCTGTTTTAAAGTCAGTGTTTTAACTTTTATTATAACATTTTATTTATTGAAATTAAATGTGCTGAAAACAGATTATATATGTGTTTACGAGTGTTGCCGAATCTTTATTGGAAATATCGTGGTCAAATCGATTTACCAGTATTATTTCAAGTGATTGCAGTTATTGTTGCTGTTTATATACATGTACTACTGTATAATAACAACAATAGAATATGGTTGAAAGGCCCCTAACCGTGTTAGGCATGTACTCGCACATCAAATACTCTGTGCCTTGGGTGCTAGCTTGTTCCTTGGAGCCCCTTGGTGCTGGCGCCCCTTGGTGCTGGCGACCCTTGAAAGCACAGCAATTATTTCAAAAATGTTGCTAAACTTGAAGTTTAACTGGGGTAAATTGATTACTAACAATGTGTGTGGCAGCTGCCACTGAAGCTGTGAATAAAGGAAACAAAGCACAAAACAATAACTGCGTACTGTACGAGATTCTCCCAATGATGAGCCTTCGAAACCAGGCCAGGCCCCACTTAACCCAGCGATTCAAATAAAATTACCTCATCAGCTTCTGCCGCCGCTGCGATTCGTCTGAAAAGGAAATTAACAACAAAAAAATTGCAAGGGAAATTTGAAGCTGCTTCCCAATTTCCCTTTTATCCGGGCCTTGTGAGATCGCTGCATTGAGCAGTTTCCGTTGAAATCACGGCGTCTGCCGTTAGGCTGAGGAAGCTGAGAGAAGTCAGTAGAGGGTCAGTGGCCGGCTGTCCAGTGGATGAGAAAGTTAATGCAAGTAATGGGTCGCGTGTTAAAAACAGTCTCTATCTACCTGGATAAACAGTCTCTATGTATCTGGATAAACAGTCTCTATCTATCTGGATAAACAGTCTCTATCTATCTGGATAAACAGTCTCTATGTATCTGGATAAACAGTCTCTATCTATCTGGATAAACAGTCTCTATCTATCTGGATAAACAGTCTCTATCTATCTGGATAAACAGTCTCTATCTATCTGGATAAACAGTCTCTATCTATCTGGATAAACAGTCTCTATCTATCTGGATAAACAGTCTCTATGTATCTGGATAAACAGTCTCTATCTATCTGGCTAAACAGTCTTTATCTAGTGGGCGTCAAAAATACATTGGTTTTAAGGAAGAATGCCTGATGTCCTTTCACACGAGACGCAGAATTCAGAGAGACAAACCTTTACAGTGATATCGCAATGAAATCTTTTAGTTTTAAGTTCAAAGGTCCCGATAAGCAGCTTCAGTGTATAAAAAAGAGCGAGAATGCTTATAGAATACCTTCGAAGGATATAGTTTGGAATTCGAAGTCTTTGGCATGCATGAGCATCTGTACGAGCTAAGTCTCAGAACTTACCCGCTTCACACAGAATTTGATTCGCTTCCTTCTGCCGCTCTCAGCAATGATACTTTGACCGAAGACTCAGCCAGGGCGTGATTAATCACGGTCTTCTTTCTTGGCTTGAACTGAGTAATCAGTTCGGCTTAGATAGTCTGGTCTGTATCTGGATAAACAGTTTTTTTAAGCTGGATAACAGTCTATATATCTGGATAAACAGTCTGTATCTATCTGGCTAATTATTCAGATATGATATTTATCAAACATGTTTACTGTGCTTCATTCACAGATTTGCACTTCGGTCACAGTATAATTTTCTGGGTGTCCTTACAGGGTTCGGCTCAGGTAGACAGAACGGAAATTTTACTGCACCTGCTGGCATTTCAGCGGATGCAATCGGTGAAACCGCTGCTGTTGAGCTTTCGGACTCAAGGCTTTGCTAATTGGGATAATTTATGCGAGATTGGCAAAACACACAGCAGGTAAATAATTTGTTAAAATCACTGTGCACGCGATTCTTTCCAGTTCAATTACCGTGAATGTGCAGGTTTGCTCAGTTAGTCCCGCATTGAACTCTTGCTGTGATGAAATTTGACTGTTGCACAGGCTGACAGACATTCGACAGAAACTAAAACAGACAGACAGACAGACAGACAGACAGACAAACAGACAGACAGACAGACAGACAGACAGACAGACAGACAGACAGACAGACAGACAGACAGACAGACAGACAGACAGACAGACAGACAGACAGACAGACAGACAGACAGACAGACAGACAGACAGACAGACAGACAGACAGACAGACAGACAGACAGACAGACAGACAGACAGACAGACAGACAGACAGACAGACAGACAGACAGACAGACAGACACAGACAGACAGACAGACAGACAGACAGACAGACAGACAGACAGACAAACAGACAGACAGACAAACAGACAGACAGACAGACAGACAGACACAGACAGACAGACAGACAGACAGACAGACAAACAGACAGACAGACAGACAAACAGACAGACAGACAGACAGACAGACAGACAGACAGACAGACACAGACAGACAGACAGACATTAATATTTGTTGCAGACATTAATATTAGCAACAGGCAGACGAGAAGACCACAGCAGCAATACAGCAAAAAGCTCCGCATAGCTCTACAAGGATTAGTACAAGAAATCACTGAGCTAGAAGCGAACACTCAGGGGTAGTATTGAAACTTAATTGAGGAAGGGGAGACACGGAGACGATGAGAAAGTACAGTCGGATTGCCTGACTTAAAGCAAATCACGAAGCGGCTGAAATCCATATGGGGTCAGTCAGTTCACTCCGGGTTTGCGTAGGCGGCGCCCCGACTGCAGTTCTGGCTGTGCGACCGTCCGACAGTCGTGAAGCCGCGCGTCGGCGAGTCGCCGAAGTCATTCTCAGACTTCGCCTCGCCGTCGCCGTCGTTGTTGTCGTTCGCCGGTAATGATGGCCGGTTTCTCCGATGCCGACGCCGCCGCCGCCCGACTGGGGCGGCCATCTGCAGCTCTACGAGGCCGCGACGCACCTGCCGCCGCTCCCGCCGATGCCGCCAGTAACGAGCCGCCCGCCGGTACGGGAACGTGTAGATCAGCAGGTTGAGCGTTGAGTCGATGGCCGTGCCCAGGTGGGCCAGGTGGACCAGGTGATACGAGAGCCGCCAGTTTGAGTCGTTCAGGTAGAACAGGGCGGCTACGAATGCGGGCAGCTCGCACAGGCAGAAGGTGGCCACCAGTGCGGCGATCAGCAGGTCCGCGTGCCTCGGCGAAGCCATTATCGGTGCCGGGACGGCCGCGGCAGTTACGCCGGGCTCTTCAAGCTGCGCATTGTCATCACCGTCGCGCCGCCGGCAGCGCCGATCGCGCACGAGGCCGCCCAGGATGGCGCAGTGCAGGCCGGTGAGCAGGGCCACGGGCCCGACGGTGGAGCTGAGGTAGCCGGCAATGTAGGTGTAGCCGATGCGGTAGGCGGGCCAGTCAGTCAGCCAGGTGGTCTCCTGGCTGAGTCGGAGGCTGCTCACGCACACGATGGCGTTGTACTCAAACAGCTTCGGGATGCTAAACGCCAGACAGAGGACGAAGTTGAGCAGCATCGCTCCATAGCTGGTCGCCCAGCTGTCCGAAACTCCGCTGCCGCCGCTGCCGCCGCCGCGGCCCCAGCAGCGGATCAGGCGGCCGAACCTGCACCAGCCCACCAGCACAATCGTCCAGTTGCGGACCCGGTGAGCAGTCTGGTGCAGCAGCAGCAGAGCCTGCATGGCAGAGCAGGTGAGCAGGCCGGCTAGCTGGCTGACGAACTGCTGCCGCCGCTGGCCGTAGGTGTACACCAGCGCCTGGTAGCACAGCTGGCAGCCGTTGAAGGCGATCTCCGCCACAGACAGGCTGCTCAACAGGCGAAGCGCCGGGTTCCTGCGTGGCATCACCCGAGGGAGAAGTCGCAGGGCGGCAGCGTTGAAGCCGACGTTGACGAGGCTCAGCGACATCAGCGCGGCGGTGTACACGGCGGCTGACACGGAGATCCTGGCTGAGGGTTCAGCGGGATCCTTGGAGCAGTTCCAGGACAGCCGCACCAGCCTGATGCTCCTGGCGGCGGCTTCGTCGTCCGGATAGGCAGACATGGGCGGGGGAGATTCCCTGCTGGCTTCGATGCTGCTATCGAGTATTTTCCGTAGCCTTCAATCTGCTTTGAGACAGCTGAAAAAGAGAGGAAGGAAGGAGAGAACGAGAGCGAGGCCAGAGCGCTAGGCGGTAATTTCCCATTTTGACCTTACTCTGACTCTCTCTATCCCCGCATAGGCCTGTACTAACCAACCACAGGGCCCGAGCGCACGCAACGGCTGCACATGGACCAGTTGAGCTGCCGACTCAAGGCAAGCCAGCCGCCGCTCTCTCCTCTTCAAGCTGAATAGCAATGGGAGATGTGTGTGGGGACAGGGGTGGGAGAAGCTGGCAGGCAGGGATCAGAGCGAGAGGGGATTCAGAGCGGCTGCTGTCACCATCTGAGGCATGTCAGCGTCTCGGAGTGTAGCGTGTTTGCAGTTCTGGGGAAGACCAAATGGAGAGGCATCAAGTCCCGCTTGGTTTCTATATAGGCCTTGCCTTCGCTATCTTCAAGCTTCAATTCAATGCTTTCAATTGCGGCCTATGGCTACACACGCAAGGCTAAAATACGAGTATCGATTTTGAGACGAGTCTGAGAGGAAATTTTATCATCTGTTTAAGCACCCCCTCAGCGAGCAGCTGCGGCTTCGAGTCCGGCACTTGAATTTCTCTCAAGCTTTCCGCCTCCTTCATCGCTAAAACATTTTTCCAACACTACCTTGTACGAGCTTGTAGATTACATATTCACCCTTTCCTTCTCTGTTTTCCCTCTGTCTTCGCCTTTTCCTCACTTTCTCTCGCTTTTCTCTTCCTCTCTTCCTTTTTCTGTCGCTTCTCTTGCCTATTTCCTTTTTAGTTATTGATTCATTTATCAATTTTTGCTCATGCATTTCGTCCAATTGGCACATTGTCAGGGCTTTTTTATTTTTTATTGATGTAACCGCCCTTGTCGCCTGTCCGCTCCGTAGAGAGACGAACGCATGGCTAGAGGGGGCAATGACCGTAGGCTGCCTATGACCGGGCAATGACCTGACGGACCTCCAGCACCAGACTGTCCCGCCCACATGATTAGTAGCTTTGGTAGCGCTTCGTGACCAGAGGGCCAAGGACCCACATGGACCCCACCTGTAGCCAAGGTGCAATAGTTGGTCACTCGGTCATGGTATGACCGAGTGGCTGCCACCACTCTATGTGACCTGGCGCACCTGGATCTTTCTACCAGACCTCTCGAGGCTAGAGCCCCGCCTGGATTGGTTACCAGGGGATTTAGGCTAACAGGGGAGACGCATGCAGCCGAGTACAGGGACTCTGCTTGGGGCATGATCGGGAACTCTGGGCTCAATCCTGGAGGATTTCTCAGCAGGGGATCCTTTGTGGCTGTGAGCGAGGCTGACTTGCGACTTTGATTACTAAGAGTAGTATGAGGCGAACATGTACTGTCTACAGTTTAGATTGCTCAGGGCGAAGGGACGCGTTAGCATGGGGTTGCAACCTTCCTACTGCCATTCTGTGCCAAGACTCGCTAATCCCTCTACTGCACGCACACGCGGCCCCGCAGCACGCACTCACAGGCGGGCTGTGCACGGGGAGAGGCCATTAGCTTACCCAAACTTCCTTATGCTTTGCCACCCCGGGAGAAAGGCTTAGCAAGCCATGAGTGAAATGATGGTGAAAGATTGAATAATGATGAAGTTAGTTAATAGTTAATAATTAGGCCCTTAGGCAAATAAGCAGGCAATTAGGCGGCTTCACTATTGAGTAAAATACAGCAAAAGATACGGTATCACAATTGGCTCAGCTCTCTAATCAGACAATGGAAAATAGGCAAACCCCGGATAAGCAAAGGCAATTAGAGCACAAATTAGTAGCAGGAACTTACCGGCAGCTGCACAGAGAGTGAGAGAGACGGAGTGACCGAGGGCGGCTGTAGGCTGCAGTCAGGCAGACGGTGAAGCGGCGATGCGCTGGAGCGACGAGGCGCTGATGTAGATCAGGCGATGCTGATGATGCTGGGCGGTATCAGACCGCTGGCCGATAGGCGAGCTCACTTGGGGAGCTAAGGATAACTTGGCGGTAACAGACCGCGGGCCGGCAGGGATTCGTCTTATAGACGAATGGGTCAGAACTCAATCTGACAGCAAGTCCAAAGAAGGACGAGGAGAGGAACAGAGATAAACTCAGTTGAGCATTCTCATGCCGAAATCGCTTCCTTTTATAGACCTCACAGCCGCCTCCTCAAGGTCGTTACCATGGCTCCCTCTCTCTGATTGGCTGCCGGCAGAATGACGTCAGAATGAGTCATGATGAGAAGCATGAGACCGGCATAGCAACATGAGAAATCGGGAAATTGCGCAATCCGGAGGTGGGGTGGGGGATAATTGGCGCAGCGGGTGGTCGCGAAAGTGTTGCGCAAGCAAACATTGAGAACAATAGGGCTGGGGTCGAGAACAAAGGAATTGGAAATCGGGGATAATTGGGGAAAACTGAGAACAATGGAAAAGTAAACATTGGAGAAAAGGTGATAATTAGGTGCGAAAACGAGAACAAAAGAAAGAGAAAATCGGAGAAAATGTGATAATTGGTGGGGGTCGAGAGAACAAAAGAAGCAAAAACGAGAACAATAGAAGCGGAGGTGGGGTGGGTGTCACATGAGAAATTTGGGAAGGAGAACAATAGCGTGAGAAAAGGTTGCGCAAGAGAGGGGGATGAGTCATCGATGAGTCACCGAGGGGGATGAGTCATCGATGAGTCACCGAGGGGGAGAAGGGGTCACACGACTTGCGTCACCGTTTGGGAGTTTGAGAGGGGATGGGGAGACGGTGAGCACACAAAGTACTGTAAGTAGACACAGGGAAAGAGGGGACAGCGCAGGAAAAGAGTGCAGAGGGAGACAAAAAAAGGAGGAGGTAGAGAAAGTACAGGAAGAATAGGGCGGGAACAGAAGAGATAGGGTAGAGGGGGAGGTACAGAAAGGGGTAGGGGCTCCGGAAAGGCAGGTGTGGCGGCAGGAGAGACGGGACCAAGGCAGCAGGAGGGGTGCAGCAGAGCGGGAGTCTCCAGGCCCGGTCGGAGACCTGGCCGAGTCTCGACAGCTCTGTGCAGAGGGTGCACGGGATAGGAGGCACTTTCGAAAAAAGTTCCCATGCCCTATCCCGCGACCAGAGCGTGGTTACATCATTATTATCATCTCTTTCTTATTGATTCCTTACTGTTAATGCATTTTAATGATAATCAAGTTACTCTCCCTTGTTCCCTCTCTTTCCTCTCCTCCCTCTCCCTCACCCTCCCTTCCTCTCCCCTCTTCCCTTCCTCACCCTTCTTCCCTCTCTCTCCCCTCTTTCCTCTCTCTCCCTTCTTTCCTCTCTCTCCCCTCTTTCCTCTCTCTCCCCTCTTTCCTCTCTCTCCTCTTCCCTCTCTCTCCCCTCCTTCCACTCTCTCCCCTCTTTCCTCTCTCTCCCCTCTTTCCTCTCTCTCCCCTCTTTCCTCTCTCTCCCCTCTTTCCTTTCTCTCCCCTCTTTCCTCTCCCTCCCCTCTTCCCTTCCTCTCCCCTCTTTCCTCTCTCTCCCCTCTTTCCTCTCTCTCCCCTCTTTCCTCTCTCTCCCCTCTTTCCTCTCCCTCCCCTCTTCCCTTCCTCTCCCCTCTTTCCTCTCTCTCCCCTCTTTCCTCTCTCTCCCCTCTTTCCTCTCTCTCCCCTCTTTCCTCTTTCTCCCCTCTTTCCTCTCTTTCCTCTCTTTCCTCTCTCTCTCCTCTTCCCTTCTTCTCGCCTCTTCCCTTCCTCTCCCCTCTTTACTCATCTCCCCTCTTTCTTCTCTCTCCACTCTTTCCTCTCTCCCCCTCTTTCCTCTCTCTCCCCCTCTTTCCTCTCTCTCCCCCTCTTCTCTCTCTCCACTCTTCTCTCTCTCTCTCTCTCTCTCTCTCTCTCTCTCTCTCTCTCTCTCTCTCTCTCTCTCTCTCTCTCTCTTTCTCTCTCTTTCTCTCTCTCTCTCTCTCTCCCCTCTTTCCTCTTTCTCCCCTCTTTCCTTTCACTTGCCCTGACGAAGAATTTACCTAATTCGAAATATCGGCAACTTAAATCAACTTGACTTGTTTGTCCTTTTTACATGTACCGCGTCCGTGCCTGAGATTGGAGGCGCCCTCCTCTCTCTCTCTCTCTCTCCCTCTCTCTCTCTCTCTCTCTCTCTCTCTCTCTCTCTCTCTCTCTCTCTCTCTCTTTCTCTCTCTTCTCTCTCTCTCTCTCTCTCTCTCTCCCCTCTTTCCTCTTTCTCCCCTCTTTCCTTTATCTCCCCTCTTTCCTCTCCCTCCCCTCTTCCCTTCCTGAGGGTTGCTACAGCAGCACCGAGGTCAACTTCCTGGACACCACCGTCTTCTGGGACCGCGAGGGGGACTCCAAGCGTCTGGCGACTAGAGTCTTCTTCAAGCCCACGGACAGCCGAGCTCTTATCCACCGCGACTCATTTCATCCGAGGTGGACGTTCAAGGGTGTGGTCAAGTCCCAGCTCATCAGATACGCTCGCAGGTGCTCCCGGATGGTCGACTTCGACGCGGCCTGCACCGAGCTGCTGTCGAATCTGGTGCAGCACCAGGGCTATAACAGGCGTTTTCTACGCAATATCAAATACGAGGTGCTGGCGGAGCTGGGTTTCTACCCGACAAGGCGGTGGGAGTTCGGCTTCCTGCCGTGCAACCCGGCCCGGCTGTGCAAGTGCTGCCAGGCGCACGCCAGATTCACCTCCGTCTGCCCGGGATCCGCGTCCACGACCGTCAAGATCACCATCAGCCAGAGGATCGACTGCAACTCGGTCAACGCCGTCTACACGGTGTTCTGCCGCCGCTGCAGCTGCACGGTCTACGTCGGCGAGACGGTCAACAGCATCCGGGCCCGCATGCTAGCGCACGTCGGCGACATCAGGCACGCACGCGACACTCCGGTGGCCCGCCACTTCAGCAACGATGGCCATAGTCTCGAGGACTTTGCCTTCACCGGAGTGTGGACGCGAGACGGCTTTGGACCCAAGGCCAATGAACGACGTCAACGCCAGGAGGCCAAACTCATCGCGGTCCTGAAAACTCTGGTCCCACATGGCGCCAACGAGCTGGCCGGGGTGCTGCATAATCCGGCGATCCCACTGACTGTGCCGCACTGCGCTGGGTCAGACACCCTGGTTGCCAAGGTGAGGGACGGCGTGGCACAGCACTGCGATGCCCCTGTACTGCCGGCCTTCACTAAAGGGAGGAGCCTTCGGGATCTACTCTGCCACAGCCAGCTCGAACCAGCTTCTGCCAATTGAGATCAGCTGTACAAAGGCTCTTTTACTGCTTTTTTCCCCTCTGTGATTTTTTCATTGACTTTATTTTGATTTATTCAGATGATATATTTTCTGCATTTTATTCATTTTTCTGACACTGTGTACGGTGCACCTGCATTTTTTGCTCTGAGCATTTAATAAATTTTTTTATTTACCTTACCTATTTATTTTGCCATTTATTTTTACAATTTTTATTCTACACTTAAAGGTCGTCTAGGCCCACTTGTACAGTTTTAGCCACCCCCCGCTTTTCTCATAGTCTCGGACTCGTTTTAATGTACTGACCATGCGTACTGTTTTAAGTGCTTGAGCACATCAATTTATCGATCGTCTCTCCCTGGCGATATCGCCTTTATATATTGACGGCAATTCGGGCCAAATAAACTTCACTCGCTTACAGCCCTGACGAAGAAATTTAATTTCGAAATATCGGCTACTCAATTTAAATTGACTTTTTTCAGTCCTCTCTGACTTTCTACCGTGTCAGTGCCCGAGATTGGAGGCGCCCTCCTCTCTCTCTCTCTCTCTCCCTCTCTCTCCCCTCTTTCCTCTTTCTCCCCTCTTTCCTTTCTCTCCCCTCTTTCCTCTCTCTCCCCTCTTCCCTTCCTCTCCCCTCTTTTCTCTCTCTCCCCTCTTCCCTTCCTCTCCCCTCTTTCCTCTCTATCCTCTCTTCCCTTCCTCTCCCCTCTTTCCTCTCTCTCCCCTCTTCCCTTCCTCTCCCCTCTTTCCTCTCTCTCCCCTCTTCCCTTCCTCTCCCCTCTTTCCTCTCTCTCCCCTCTTCCCTTCCTCTCCCCTCTTTCCTTTCTCTCCCCTCTTTCCTCATCTCCCCTCTTTTCTCTCTCTCCCCTCTTTCCTCTCTCTCTCTCCCCTCTTCCCTTCCTCTCCCCTCTTTCCTCTCTCTCCCCTCTTCCCTTCCTCTCCCCTCTTTCCTCTCTCTCCCCTCTTTCCTCTCCCTCCCCTCTTCCCTTCCTCTCCCCTCTTTCCTCTCTCTCCCCTCTTCCCTTCCTCTCCCCTCTTTCCTCTCTCTCCCCTCTTCCCTTCCTCTCCCCTCTTTCCTCTCTCTCCCCTCTTTCCTAATCTCCCCTCTTTCCTCTCTCTCCCCTCTTTCCTCTCTCTCTCTCTCTCTCCCCTCTTCCCTTCCTCTCCCCTCTTTCCTCTCTCTCCCCTCTTTCCTCTCTCTCCCCTCTTTCCTCTCTCTCTCCCCTCTTCCCTTCCTCTTCCCTCTTTCCTCTCTCTCCCCTCTTTCCTCTCTCTCCCCTCTTTCCTCTCTCTCCCCTCTTTCCTCTCTCTCCCCTCTTTCCTCTCTCTCCCCTCTTTCCTCTCTTTCCCCTCTTTCCTCTCCCTCCCCTCTTCCCTTCCTCTTCCCTCTTTCCTCTCTCTCCCCTCTTTCCTCCTTTCCCCTCTTTCCTCTCTCTCCCCTCTTTCCTCTCTTTCCCCTCTTTCCTCTCCCTCCCCTCTTCCCTTCCTCTTCCCTCTTTCCTCTCTCTCCCCTCTTTCCTCCTTTCCCCTCTTTCCTCTCTCTCCCCTCTTTCCTTCTCTCCCCTCTTTCCTCTCTCCCCTCTTTCCTTTCTCTCCACTCTTCCCTTCCTCTTTCCTCTTCCCCTCTCTACTCTCCGGTCTGTTTCTCGCACTGTTTTCCGATATTTTTTCTTCCACTTCATCCTTCTCCGCTTACTATATCTTTTCTTTGCTATGTTTTCCCATTCCAATAATGCTCCTTATTACCACCTGTCAGACAGACAGACAGACAGACAGACAGACAGACAGACAGACGGGCAGACAGACAGACAGACAGACAGACAGACAGACAGACAGACAGACAGACAGACAGACACAGACAGACAGACAGACAGACAGACAGACAGACAGACAGACAGACAGACAGACAGACAGACAGACAGACAGACAGACAGACAGACAGACAGACAGACAGACAGACAGACAGACAGACAGACAGACAGACAGACAGACGAGCAGAGTAAGGATCTGTAGCAGTGTATTTTGCCAATATACAGCCATGTAATTTATGTCGCCGAAAAACTACCTCTGTAAGTAGCCAAGTGGACTTTTTATTGTCAAAATTTTCTAACTTTCATGTATCTCTGCTTAGTATAATCAAATGTAACAGTTGTTTTGGTATCAAGTTTCATAGAAAACAACTACACAGCTAGCTAACAAGCAATTGCACCATAAACAAGAAGAATGCTGTTTACGACTCCTGCAAAAATGGGTGCAGTAAACAGGTGCAGTAAAGCTGTTGAATACGAGATATCGGCAAAATTTCATTTCCAGGGCGTTGCTGGCTGCCCCTGCATTCGGACTGGAAGCAGATATCACACCCACCTACTCAGTCAAGCTTGCCATCTCAGAGTTTCAATGATATGCCTATTTATTTTTCAGACTTGATGAGGATGAATGAGTTCGATAGGTGAGAGGGTGGGTACCAAAGCGTATGTCAAAGTTTCAGTGTATTATTAAAATGTTCTAGCTATTTCCTTAGTGTCCAAACACAAACATCACTCGGAGCTATACCATAAGCAAGAAGAGTTCCATTGTATCCACATCAATCTCTTTCTTCTCATGAGGTCGACATGACATTTGTCTACTCTGGTTTTTCATTGAAAATAGTCTATGGCCATAGACTACCCCACTCAGAGCTGCTCTACCGATAATGCGTGCTGTTATCTTTCTAGACCATAGACTATAGTATAAGGTAGTGTTAGTGTGTGACGATTAGAAAGTCAAAGGGCTGCTGTACACCCTGTGTGTATGAGTGCGTGCCAGCGTCCTTGCCTCGCTTGTATGTGCTCAGGAGACTGGGGAATGGGCAGAGTTGCCTCAGGCTCAGAGCTGGTTGTGGTTAATGACATTAACTGCCCGCTAATTTGCATTAAAGTAAGTTTGACATAGACAATCGGGCGTTAAATGTCATTAACTGCCCGCTAATTTGCATTAAAGTAAGTTTGACATAGACAATCGGGCGTTAAATGTCATTAACTGCCCGCTAATTTGCATTAAAGTAAGTTTGACATAGACAATCGGGCGTTAAATATCATTAACTGCCCGCTAATTTGCATTAAAGTAAGTTTGACATAGACAATCGGGCGTTAAATGTCATTAACTGCCCGCTAATTTGCATTAAAGTAAGTTTGACATAGACAATCGGGCGTTAAATGTCATTAACTGCCCGCTAATTTGCATTAAAGTAAGTTTGACATAGACAATCGGGCGTTAAATGTCATTTACTGCCCGCTAATTTGCATTAAAGTAAGTTTGACATAGACAATCGGGCGTTAAATATCATTAACTGCCCGCTAATTTGCATTAAAGTAAGTTTGACATAGACAATCGGGCGTTAAATGTCATTTACTGCCCGCTAATTTGCATTAAAGTAAGTTTGACATAGACAATCGGGCGTTAAATGTCATTTACTGCCCGCTAATTTGCATTAAAGTAAGTTTGACATAGACAATCGGGCGTTAAATATCATTAACTGCCCGCTAATTTGCATTAAAGTAAGTTTGACATAGACAATCGGGCGTTAAATGTCATTTACTGCCCGCTAATTTGCATTAAAGTAAGTTTGACTCCTGCAAGCCGGCTTAAATGTAGTCTATGGCATTAAAAGGCAAGAATAAGTGCCCAGCGGGCACAAAGGTCATGGTACAATCTCTTTTCTTTAAAAGTAAGAGCTTTTAAAATAAATACGCGAAATTAGTGCCCCCCCCGGATTAAATTGAGTGGAACAAAACAGCATATTTGGCCATAGACATATCTCTAGTGACGGCGGAATGAATTGGAATTCTCTATTGCGAATTAAATTGAGTGATTCTAGGACCAAATTGACCGGGAAATGCTATATTATCTTTTTCATGCTAAATATACAATGCTCGTATTACGCACAGAGCAAAGGCAGCAGGCATTAAAACTCATAGGAAGCGTTATTCTGCTCAAGTTGTCCGTGAAATACACTGTTTCATAAATAAACAGGTTTTCTACGTTCTGAAACTACGAAAGTGCAGAGACTAATTATTGGCCAATTAAATCGAGTAGCTCGTATTGAAAGAATCATCTTACCCGATTCTAATTGGTCGGAAGAGGATCGGGCCGCTGGCGCACTGGCGAAAATAAAGGAGGAAGCCATGCTTAAAAAGCACATGCAGATACGCTGAAGACGCCTTATGTTAAATGCTAAATGCTCGGAAGGTCCCGCCCAGGATTGCCTTCCTTACTGCTTCATCCAACAATAGCTGGGCACTCGGTTGCGGTCACAATCAAGGAAGCTAAAAATTCGGCTGTCTGCTGTTTCTGTAAGCTGGTGAGGTCAAGCTGCAATTATATGTGTTTAGCATCAATAATTTCAGCTCTCCAACTTTGGTGGGCTGCGGGGTGATTCTCTGTGGGATCTGTTGTGTCACTACTCTATGAGTGCTTAATTGTGTGTACAGTCGATGAACACCTGTTAGTTATCGATCGCAGTACAATATATGATATATAAGTGAGAGCGCGGTGAGTTTGAGAGCTTGAGAGTTTTGCCTACAAACTTGCAGACTGGCTGGCTTATTCATTACACAGCAGGATCATTAGCATAAGACAAGAGGTGTATTTGACAGGGGACAGGAGGGGATCATAGACAGGGGACAGGAGGGAATCATAGACAGGGGACATGAGGGAATCATAGACAGGGGACATGAGGGGATCATAGACAGGAGGGGATCAAAAACAGAGGACAGGAGGGGATCATAGACAGGGGACAGGAGGTGATCATAGAAAGGTGACAGGAGGGGATCATATACAGGTGAGGATCATAGACAGGGGACAGGAGGGGATCATAGACAGGTGAGGATCATAGACAGGCGGACAGGAGGGGATCATAGACAGGGGGACAGGAGGGGATCATAGACAGGGGACAGGAGGTGATCATAGACAGGTGAGGATCATAGACAGGGGGACAGGAGGGGATCATAGACAGGAGGGGATCAAAAACAGAGGACAGGTGGGGTTCATAGACAGGTGGGGATCATAGACAGGTGGGAATCAAAGACAAAGGACAGGTAGAGATCATAGACAGGGGAAAGGTGGGGATCATAGACAGGGGGACAGGTGGGGATCATAGACAGGGGGACAGGTGGGGATCATAGACAGGGGGACAGGTGGGGATCATAGACAGGGGACAGGTGAGATCATAAAAATGGGACGCAGACAGGCAGTCACATGACTAGAGCTGTGGATCAAAAACAAGATCAGCAGCAGAAGATCAAGATCAGAAACGTAATGCCGAACAATGACAGGCCGAACCAGAATGCACCCTAGCAACGCCAGTCAACAATCAACCGCCGTCAGCATCATCAACAGCAACAGCAAAGAGCAGGTGGGCATCAGCGAAAGCGACAGCGACTACAGCAACCTGGCCAAGACAGTCGCCTCGGTCGGCACTGGCGCCTTCCTGGCCGTGCTGACGGTGTCGATTCTCCTCCTGGCGTCGCGTCAAGTGCGCAAGTGTCGCCACGCCGGCCAGAGGCTCAGCCGGGCCCAGCAGCTCCGTCAGCAGCGGCAGCTGGAGATTCAACAGGAGCGCCTGGAGCGCCGGCAGCGGCAGGCCGGACAGCTGGGCAGAACGGACGGCATGTCCCCGGCCTGGCAGGTACGGCGGCTTGCCATGCAGCAGCAGCCTGGCGTAGTCGACATCATCGACGACAAGAGCGAGCGAAGCGACCAAGACGACGACGGCGGCGGTGACAACAAAGAGTCGGACAGAGCCAAGAGCGTCGCCAGAAAGGCCGATGATGGCGGAGTCTACTGGAGGCTGGATTCCGGCGGAGAGGACAGCCTGGTTGTGGTACCGTCGCCGCCGCCGCCGCCGCCGCCGCCGCCGCAGCCGCAGCCGCCAACACCGCCTCCTCCGGCCACGGAGCAGGCGGACTGTCTGCTGTCGCTGTACACACAGCTGATTGAAACATTGTGATTGACAGTTAGTGTTTTAGACAAAACACTGTTGATCCTATTTTTGAGCTCTGCAGTTACCATGGTTGAACCAAACCAATCTCCGTGGCACGGAGTGTGTACATGCCTGCCCAAGGACTGCGCAAGTAGAAGGACGGGAAACTATGTTTCTTGGAAAAGTTTAGGAGGCCGGTTTTTCCGAAAAAATACATTACGAGGTTTTCATTTTTAGCACAAAAAATGTTATTGCTTTTGATAGGAGGCAGACCAAATGCTCATATCTTTTATATTCATAGAGCTTTTCGTTGATAGAATTAGGATTCGATGATAATGTTATATACTACGTTAATGTCCAGGACCTGAAAATCATAAAAATGGCATAAATTTGTTATACATTTCTGTTGCGCAGTCATTAGCTAAGGATGATACAGTAGATAAAATAGATAAAATAGATAAAATAGATAAAATAGATAAAATAGAAAAAATAGATGAAATAGAAAAAATAGAAAAAATATATAAAATAGAAAAAATAGATAAAATAGATAAAATAGATAAAATAGATAAAATAGAAAAATAGATAAAATAGATAAAATAGATAAAATAGATAAAATAGATAAAATAGATAAAATAGATAAAATAGATAAAATAGAAAAAATAGAAAAAACATATAAAATAGATAAAATAGATAAAATAGATAAAATAGAAAAAATAGATAAAATAGATAAAATAGAAAAAATAGATAAAATAGATAAAATAGAAAAAATATATAAAATAGATAAAATAGATAAAATAGAAAAAGTAGATAAAATAGAAAAATAGAAAAACAAGATTTTCATTTTGTTTTTTGTTTTTGTTTTTTATATAGGATAGATAGAGTGAACTTTGGGTCTCCTTTTTATGAAAAGCAATAACAATTTTTGTGCTGAAAAAATGAAAACCTCCTATCTCCGTAATGTCTTCATTTTGTCTTTACATGTACGAACATATTTGTCAGGGGTCAGAGAAATACTCGAAATAGGCGCAACTATTTTTTCAATTGTCGCCTTTGATTAGCGGTTGCACCAAAAGTTCACTCAGCAAGCAAACCATTCCGACCTTTACTTAGCACCTATCTGACGGATTGGCTTATTGGCTTTTTTGATAAAGCTTTTTCCTCTGAACCGGCCCTTTCCAACTCCGTGCGCTTGGCTATTCACACCCATGTGACGATTAGAAGTCAAAGGGCCGCTGCACACCCTGTGTGAGCGTGTGTGACTGCATGCCTGCGTACCCCTAGATGAAATCGTCATGCCATTTCTTAGCAGATCTGTCTGGAGCTTCTCGCTACGTTCTTGCAAGAACGTAACAGATCTGCACTATTAAAATATATAGGCAGAACTTACAAGATCTGCAGGAAGATCTTGCACGGTCTGCACGAGCAGATCTTAGGAGATCTGGGCAGATCTTGTAAGATGTATTAAGCTTTACCAATTGAATGCATTGTCCGTCTTATCAAATCTTCCCAGATCTGTTTAGTAATCCATTTATAAAACCCAATGCACTAATTTAATTCCAATAAAGAACACGAGTTATGACAGGACTTTCTTATTAGATTCTGCACTTTTAGTATTGTGCTAGTAAGCTGCCAGAACAAAAGCAAATGTCATTGAACAATCAAAATAAAGTAGACATATTTATTTGTGAAAATGTAAACAAATACACATATATGCTCATGAAATAAAACTTGTATGCACAAGGGAAATAGCACAAGCAAAAAATAAGTCAACTTCAAAACAAAAGTTAAGCACACACTCAATAGAAAAAATACTAATGGTACAATGGACTAATGAAATTAGGGTGAGCAATACTTTTAGAAACTAAAAAATAGAAGCAGAAACATTTTAAAAAACCAGGTGCATCTTTTACTACAATGTTACAATTAAATTGGTTTGCAAATAATTGAAACTGAAAGAGTCCAGTACTGAAAGATTTTAAAGTCAATCATACATGCGCAACAGTCGGCCGAGTCGGCCGATCCGGCCGACCGATTTGGCGGCCAACCAAGTAAGTCGCAAAATTGATTAACCGCCAAAAAAAACGAAAAAACAAAAGACGAAAAAGGGGAAAGGAAAAGGAAAAAATGAGAAAAAGGGAGCAAAGAGAAAGAGAAAAACACAAAAAGAGTTGTAAGTGCTGTAAGTTGCAGCACTGAAGACAAGGTAAGTCGCACCGAGGGCAAGCTAAGTCGCACCGAGGGCAAGCTAAGTCGCAGCAGGACCGAGCTAAGTCGCACCGAGGGCAAGCTAAGTCGCAGCAGGACCGAGCTAAGTCGCACCGAGGGCGAACTAAGTCGCACCGAGCGAGAGCTAAGTCGCACCGAGGGCGAGCTAAGTCGCACCGAGGGCAAAATAAGTCGCACCGAGCGAGAGCTAAGTCGCACTAAGTCGCAGCAGGACCGAGCTAAGTCGCACCGAGGGCGAGCTAAGTCGCAGCAGGACCGAGCTAAGTCGCACCGAGGGCGAACTAAGTCGCACCGAGCGAGAGCTAAGTCGCACTAAGTCGCAGCAGGACCAAGCTAAGTCGCACCGAGGGCGAGCTAAGTTGCAGCAGGACCGAGCTAAGTCGCACCGAGGGCGAACTAAGTCGCACCGAGCGAGAGCTAAGTCGCACTGAGGGCGAGCTAAGTCGCAGCAGGACCGAGCTAAGTCGCACCGAGGGCGAACTAAGTCGCACCGAGCGAGAGCTAAGTCGCACCGAGGGCGAGCTAAGTCGCACCGAGGGCAAAATAAGTCGCACCGAGCGAGAGCTAAGTCGCACTAAGTCGCAGCAGGACCGAGCTAAGTCGCACCGAGGGCGAGCTAAGTCGCAGCAGGACCGAGCTAAGTCGCACCGAGGGCGAACTAAGTCGCACCGAGCGAGAGCTAAGTCGCACTAAGTCGCAGCAGGACCAAGCTAAGTCGCACCGAGGGCGAGCTAAGTTGCAGCAGGACCGAGCTAAGTCGCACCGAGGGCGAACTAAGTCGCACCGAGCGAGAGCTAAGTCGCACTGAGGGCGAGCTAAGTCGCAGCAGGACCGAGCTAAGTCGCACCGAGGGCGAACTAAGTCGCACCGAGCGAGAGCTAAGTCGCACTAAGTCGCAGCAGGACCAAGCTAAGTCGCACCGAGGGCGAGCTAAGTTGCAGCAGGACCGAGCTAAGTTGCACCGAGGGCGAACTAAGTCGCACCGAGCGAGAGCTAAGTCGCACTGAGGGCGAGCTATGTCGCAGCAGGACCGAGCTAAGTCGCACTAAGGGCGAGCTAAGTCGCACCGAGGGCAAAATAAGTCGCACCGAGCGAGAGCTAAGTCGCACTAAGTCGCAGCAGGACCGAGCTAAGTCGCACCGAGGGCGAACTAAGTCGCACCGAGCGAGAGCTAAGTCGCACTAAGTCGCAGCAGGACCGAGCTAAGTCGCACCGAGGGCGAGCTAAGTCGCACCGAGCGAGAGCTAAGTCGCACTAAGTCGCAGCAGGACCGAGCTAAGTCGCACTAAGTCGCAGCAGGACCGAGCTAAGTCGCACCGAGGGCGAGCTAAGTCGCACCGAGCGAGAGCTAAGTCGCACCGAGGGCGAGCTAAGTCGCAGCAGGACCGAGCTAAGTCGCACCGAGGGCAAAATAAGTCGCACCGAGCGAGAGCTAAGTCGCACTAAGTCGCAGCAGGACCGAGCTAAGTCGCACCGAGGGCGAGCTAAGTCGCACCGAGGGCGAGCTAAGTCGCACCGAGCGAGAGCTAAGTCGCACTGAGGGCGAGCTAAGTCGCAGCAGGACCGAGTAAGTCGCAGCAGGGCCGAGGTAAGTCGCAGCAGGACTGAGTTAAGTCGCAGAGCATCTTTAGGATTATTAGGATAGGATTAGTTTAGGATGAATTTAATGTATCACTTACTAGGGTGTAGGCTACGTGTGCATTAACGCATCAATTTGAAAAATTAAGAATTACGAAGCCAGAAATGGCTAAGGAATAGAAATAGGGATAGAATAACTTATAAGCAGTAATTTTTCAGCCCTATTACAATTGCAAATCATACTTTTAATAATATTTAATTAGCAAATTAAAACTGCAAGATTCTAACGGTCTTATATATGAACTTAGAAGAACTGTAGTCTGACCAGAGATTGTCCTTTCTGTAGCGCGTTCTGAAGCATCTGCATCTCTAGAGTCTGAATCAGAAAGATGGTCCTCTGTTTCAGATTCAGAGCTGTCATCTTCCATTCCAAACCGTCTAGCAAGAGGTATGATTCTCGAACTGTATGTAAAGACAGTATGTAATGTTTCAGCATTAGGCAATAACACTGGGTTGAGCACATTAAATATTGAGTAGTCATCCTCAGGAAAATAATTACGCAGCTGATCAATTATGCTATCAATGATTCGACTGCGAATCTCATCCAGTGCTGGATAAGCTCCCATGTCAACAACACTGCCACGTCCACTAGCATCAAATAATCTATTTCTTAGAGATCTGTCTGCAGCAGAACCTGGTTGCTTCAACTCAAACCTCTCTGTTGGATCGCTGCTTCCAGGGCCGGAAGGACAAGCAAAGTTAGAATAAGATAGGTCTCTTGTGTGACATCCTGAATGGTATTCCAGCTGCGGATATCCATCTGCAGTTCCCAAAACTCGACGACACTTGCAGGAAGCCAAAAAGTCCACAATGCGAGGACCATTGTTCGTTTTTAAGGTTTCTAGTGAATGGATAAGGTTAGTGTGGCGTTCTTGCAAGCCAATAAATGTACCCTTGGCTCTTTGAAACTGCAAGGACTCAAATTCCAGTAATTTTAGAATGTCCATGAGAAATAGATGTAATGAATAATACCGGACATTTTGCAATGTTTTCAATAATCCAGAGGCAGTTGCTTTACTTTCGTCATCAAAGCCTGAGGAAGGTGATTTGATATTTTCTAAATTTGTCAGAAGCAAGTAGTACGACTTTCGAATCACATCAAGAGCAGACACTTCCGATGCAACCCACCTGATGCGATATATTCTTTTTAATTCATAGAAAACCAAGTTGAGTGCTTCCGAAGTTTGTGCCAAAGATGCCTTACGTTTAACAGCGTGGCTCATATAAAATTTGTGTAGAGAATTTATATTCTTATCGAGATGTTGCATAAATGGGAAGATTTCAAAGGCATGATAGATTGAAAGTTCTAACTTATGCGCTGCACAATGGTGCTGAAAAAATTGTTTGCTAGCCCAAGGCCTCAGTTGACTTATTAATCCCACTCGACTTCCTGTCATTACGGATGCACCATCAGTTGTCACCCCCAATAGCCTTCGTTTGATTTCATCTTCTAGCTTGTCATCCGAAAATAAACGGATGAGAAGTTCATAAATGCTTCGTCCAGTCTCTACTTCAGTCAGACGTTTAAACCGATAAAAAACATCAAATGTTGGCTGTTTTCAAGAACTCTGAAGTATATCATGACGTAGCTGTTTGAATGAATATCAGACGTTGTATCTAGTACAATAGAAATCGGAAGATTGTCAGCACTTTTAATGTAATTCACAAATGTCCGATGCATTGTATTACTGATTGATTCCACCATTGCTGCGGCACTTTTGCGATGCTTATGATGGCTCCCCATATCCAACCCATTTTTTACTTGTAAATCAATCATATTTGGATGAGCACTGAATGGAATATTAGATTTGACTTCGGCATAAACTGTTGTCAAAACTTGGGCTGTTATTTCATCTCGTTTAGTTTTAGCTAGTCTAGCGGCCTCATTCATCTGTTTGAGTTGCTTTGCAAGAACTGAAGTATGTTTTTCCTTCATCCACTTTATGGCGTCACTGAAGTGTATTTGATGAATGTTCCTGTAGTTTTCTTCGTACGCTATCTTTTGCATGACCTTTGGGAATGTAGCCTTGTTCTGTTGCAAAAGTTAACTTACGTTGGCTCTCTAGATTTGTCTCCTTTTTCTTATGTGCATTCAAAAATTTTCTGCAGATCCGACATTGTATTCCAGATCTTGATAGATCTTCGGTGTTTTGAACATATTGAAACCATGTCTTCATTTCTTGTGACACAAATTTTCTTGAAAATGATCTGCAATGGTCAAATTAGAGAATATTTTGGGATTTGGACTATTTGTGAGTATCTAAAAGCAATATGCTAATAAGTGCAATACACAATACACTATACATTAATTTACAGTTCGTCAGTTTCCATTTACTTACTGTGACTGGTGCATCTCCAAAGAATGTAACCACTCCTCTCGAAAACCAGATGTATCCTCCCAGTCCTTTTTAGGGAAAACTTCAATATTTTCGCCCATCATAGAGGAAGACGAGGGCTTTGATGCTGAAGTGGCTAGACATGCGTCTGCAGATGTGCTTATGCATGGTATTTTTTTTTGCGATGGCCCTGCTTCTGCAGTATTTACTTGTACTATTTCAACATCACCTGAACCCCTTGAGTCGCTCGAATCTAAATCAACAATAGGACTTTGGCAAAGTGATCGTTTCGTTGATTGTCTTTGAATATTTACTTGCCTAATAATTTCCACTTGTAGTTTGCTTGTTTGCTGGTCATTCTCCAACAACTCTCTTCTTTCCTGTACATTTGCAGCAGAGCAAAAATTTGAAGTTTCTGCAGCAGCAGTTTGAACAGCATGATCTCGATTAGCTGCTATTTGCTCTGAAAATTCATAGGACCTGGCCAATTCACTACGGTGTGAGCTTTCAGAACATGGAGCTGGAGCAGGAGCTAGTCGCATTTCGATTCTTTCTGTTGCTGATGAAGCAGATGCTAATGCTGAGTCTGCCAATGTACCTGCTTCTCTTGAAGGTGTATTTATGATGGCTTCAATATTGTCCTCTAAAATCCAATGAGCACCTGAGCAGTCATTTTCTCTACCTGGAGTCAACTGTCCAAGTTTCCACCTTGTAAAAAGCAAAGGCTTTCGTAACTCACTGCTGGATTCAGGGCACCGGTTTATTGAATAGTCCTCATGACCAAGTTCATCCCATTCTCTTGCTGGCTTTAAGATGTAGTTGGGCTTGTCTCTTAGCCTACGATAAATGGACTAAAAAAATGTGCACCTGTTATTTTGTGTACTTCGTGCATAGATGATCATGTCATGCACATTGTTCCTAATAATTTCAGCTAATGAGTTATCAATGATAATTTTATCTTCATAAACAGGTCTTCTTTGTGTTGCATGCATTTTAGCTAGTCGCAGTTTTCCAATGCTACTGGCAGTTGTGGAACTTGAACTGTCCGATTCTGATCTAGAAAAGTCTCGTTGATACAAGAGAATAATGGCCATAGCACTTTTACCATTCCCATTCTTTAATGCATTTGGTTCTGTTGGAATTGTCTTACTAGCAGACTTGAAAAAATCAATGATGGATGACTGCGATGATCCACTAGGAGCGGAACTTGGCAGCCCATGTCTAGTTTTTCCCTGATACCCAATAGATGTATCGGTAAAAAACATATCTGCTGCTTCCTGCTTCTCTTTTGATGCAATAACAAAGAAACTGCTGTCCGTTTTGAAGCCCGAGAACCGATAGAAGTCAGCAGAAAATGAAACCACAGGTCGTCTAAAATCGCCGCTATATTCTTGAACTCCAATCAGAAGAAAATCACGGAGTCTCACTGGCACTGATCCTAATAGCATTGCAGTTGTGGAACAAACTTTCTTCAGCTCAATGAACTCTGAAAATTCTTGAGATCCAATATTAGGCTCATCAGTATTTAACTCATTTATAACAATTGAGCACTCACTCTCAGCTAGAATACCATTGATAGCTAGGATGCCACTTAGAATCAGTAGGCAAAGACAACTAAGGCTGTACATCATTCTGTGAAAGATTAAGTCGAGTATATGATTTTGGTGATAAAATAAAATTGATTTATGAGTATTACTATATAAATAAAACATTTAAAAGCCCTTACCTTTACCAATTCATGTACAGAAAGTAAGTGTAAATACAACCAATTGCCTTGGTAGTTTAGTTATATGCTCGTATCAGATGCAGGCAGACAGCATAGGCTGCCAAGGTGCTATAAGTTAAGGTTAACTTTCACTATTTGGCTTTACAGACTGCTTTTATCGCTGCATGCATTGACTTAGCCTTAGCTTGTGCCATCATACTCATACAGCTATATATACATATGTATCTCTGCCACTCCCCACTTTTGCAACCTTACACTGTACAATCATGCCTAAAACACTCCGTGTCAAGTGTACTGTTCTAGTGCCACATGGGGTACAAATACGATTAGGAATGACAAGAGTCAAAACCATACATGCACAATAGTTGGCCGATATGGACGACTGATTTGGCGGCCAACCAAGGTAAGTTGCAAAAATGCCCACCCAAATAAATACCAAAGTAGTATTAAGTAGCTGACGAAGCATTTTGCCTTAATAAAGACAGTTATAGTTACTCCTGCCGTTTACCCAAAGTTGCGTTAATTTTGCTTTCAGGTTTTTTTCATGTAAGTCGCATTTTTGGCCGAAAACTACGTCGCATTTTTGTTAAAACTAAGTCGCACGGCCGACCAAATTTTGGAGGTTGCGCATGTATGAAGTCAATATTGCTAGAAAGCTTACTTTGTTATCAATAAAAGTAGGTCTATTAAGAGCTCTTAGTAATACTTTAGGGCTCTTTATCATGTTGCATTTTTACTTTAGGCTGGCTTCATTTTTCTTTTAGCAATCATAGGATGCTTGCCACTTTGCCACTTGGTATAAAGACAAGCTTGGAACCCATAAGTAGCGATGCCATATTGACCATGTAAAGTAGCTGCAATGAAAGGGAAAATTGTAATAAAGTTCTAGGATTTTAAACATTAATATTCAATTCAAAATAACTAAAATATAAAACAAATATTGTTGTTATGTTTTTATATAGTCAGAGTAATAACTTTTGTAAAATTTCTTTGGTCTAATTAAATTTAGACCTGTTTTCTTCTATTCTATATTTCTCATATTATTCATCTAGGCCTATCTAGTATAAATACTTTTAGATTTTGCTATGCCTATCTACATTCTTCAAATAGTAGATCAAGGCTTAAGATAACTTTCTAACAACCATAAGCCTATATTTAAGCATCCAGGTTTAATTTTTATTCATAAAAACTATACCCTATATAGCAATTACAATTTTTAGTAGAGTAGGGCCTATTTTATTTTAAAATTAAAATGATAAGCCTAGTTATAACACTATTTACTAAAAATAGACATTATACTCTTAACCTAAGTGTTTAAAATCAAGGAGGGATTAAAACCAAGTTTTACAGATATGTCAGTCTACCTATTTATAAATCTAGATAAGCAAATAAAAACAAATAAAACAAACAAAAACAGAATAGACCTATTTAATTAAGATTTACTTACTAGCTAGGTCACTAGAACTAGCCTAGCCCTAGCCTAGGGGCTAGAACTAGGTATGTATATATAAATATAATATAATGAAATGCAAAAAAATACAAAAAATACTGATCTATGTATGTAACTAAACTGAATTTCTGAATTATTAATGGATTAATGAATTATTAATGGACAACATCACTAGGTCTAGACATGCATTCTGTTTCTATTAAAGCATAGAACAAAGTCATAGGCCTAGGCCTACTCATACTTATAGGCCTGGGAGTAGGAGACAAGCCTAGATATATATATTATATAGATATATATATAGCATACATTTTATAGTCAGTCTGTCAATTATGTCAAATTTTTTTAATTGATGACGCAATCTGCTCTTTATTTAAAGCCATGCTATACTCAATCAAAAAAGTTATTATGGCTAAAAAAGTAAAAAATAGTGATACTAGACTATGAAACAACAAACAATTTAAGGAATTAAAAATTACGTATTCGGCTAAGTCAAAAGAAAGAACTGAGATGGATGGATAAATTGCAAGAGCGAGAATTCAAACTATAAGGGTCCACTATGTTCAGAACTGCGGAAAGAATATTTAAACAAATTCATTTACTGTTGGCTGCCAGAAGAACAACTAAAATAAATACAAATCATTAAAAAAACGTAATTACTATAATGTTAAATATTTTGTGGAAAAAAACAATTCAGACACTTTTCAAAACTGGTCTGTACAGATCTGCAAGAACTGATCTGACAAGATCCAGCAGAGAAATGTGAAAATATACGAAAGTCTTTTTTCTGATATACAGTTGGAAATTTTGTTTTCTCTTTACCTAATAAGTATTTTCTAAAAATCACGAATGTTTTCTACGTACCAAACAATAAAAAATGGCTTGCAAAGATTTGTAAGATCTTGTAAGACAAAAGCAGATACAGATCTGCTAAGAGATTTAAGTAAGAAAAGATCTGTTAAGAATGTGTTAACCAAAATTCACAGATCTGCTAAGAAATTTAAGTAAGAACAGATCTGCCAAGAATGAGTAAACAGAACTTCATCTAGGGACAGCATTTGGCGCGCTTGCATGCGCTCAGTAGGGGTCCCAATCCCGGGATCCCGGCTTTTTGTTAGTGTTCGGGATCCCGGGATTAGGGGTCCGGGATCCCGGTAAACACGGGATTGGAATTTACACTTTGCAGAAGTGAATATTTTTCGTCTTGCAATTAGCACTTAACAGTTTTGAGAGGATTTTGCATCCTGAGAATGAAGTTATAGAATGACATGTACGATTCTATAGGGGTGCTTCTTAGTGCTTAAGTGCTTAGTGCTTAGTGTACGATTCTTAGTGCTTCATAAGGAAGGGAATGAAGGACAGTAGGACTATCAATCAACTGTATCAAGCACTAGCTAGGCTTACTAGTCACTAGACTAAGGGGTCTGACTCTAGTCTAGACTCTAGCTGTCTAAGTGGCGATGGCCTGGACACTGGGCCCACTGGCCCGGGCCCCGCCGCAGTGCGCAGGCGCAGCTAAGGAAGGGAAAGGGAAAAATGGGGGGTGGGGTGCGGACTGGGTTCTGAGTCTGAGTCTCTGTGTGTGTGTGTGTGTGCGTGTGAGGTGGTCTGTGTTGGGGGCAGAGAGAGGCACCAGCGCAGCGTATACGGTCCTAATCCGAGGGGAGAGGGTGTAGTTTAGTATGTATGTACAACTAACAACTACATGTAACTTCAACTATTTTATCAATGCAGTTCTACTCGTATAAGCTAGAAATAGAAAGTAGAAACCCAAATGATGCTCAAATTGGTTGAGAAATTGTTTTGTGGACAATGGGAAAGCTTCCCGTAAATTTGTTTGTTCAATCCCGGGATTGGCCCGGGATCCCGGGATTGGGTCAATTTTTTGTCCAGGATCCCGGGATTGTAAAATGTCTTCCTTCCTAGAATTGCCTTCTGCGCTGACTGTGGGACCGATGTCGCCGAAGGCGCTGCCACCAGGGTGCCCCCAGCCGTCCTGCGAATACCAATTAAAATATACGAGGCTAGAAGAAGACAGTCGGAGACTTTTCTAAACGCGAAAATATCTGTTTTTCATCAATTTTTAAAGTGTCGCGGAGAATGACAAAAGTTACACAGCTCTGTCAAAACATTTATTGTAATAAAAAAATTGTCAAGAAAAGCAGACCACAGTCGCATTTCTTGACAGCCAATCTAAGTCATTGAAATTTTTACCTAATGTTTAGCAAATAATATTGATTTGATTCTGGTTCAACTAAATAGAGGACAGACCGTTAAATAATTGAAATTCCCAACACTTAAAAATTCCTTTACTAATACTCATAGTAGTTCTGCAGTAGTAATAAACATAGACTATTAAGACAAGAATAGAAAAGAAAGACACATTAAGTTTGAATTTGGATTATCCTTTAAAACGTGTGTGCAATTGGAAAGTGGAAAATAACATTCAGGTAATAATAATTTATATTTAAGCGTACGAGTTCACCCAAAAATTGAATAATTAAGTAATTACCATTATTGTGTAATAACAAAAACCATCAATCGAATGTGAATACCTAATGACAAAAACATATAAATGAAATGATTTAACACTGCGAGAATCTGTCAATCCGCGTTGCAGCCGAATACATTAATTAGCTTATAAAATAGTTGAAAAAAATTAGTGAGAAATTGATTGTAATAAATATCAGCTTTGCGTTTGTACAGACTGTATTAGTTACTGGTCAGAGGCCAGTGTGTACATTGGGATGTAGGGTATTGGTCAGAGGCCAGTGTGTACATTGGGGTGGTGGGGATTGGTCAGAGGCCAGTGTGTACATTGGGGTGGTGGGGATTGGTCAGAGGCCAGTGCGTACATTGGGGTGGTGGGGATTGGTCAGAGGCCAGTGTGTACATTGGGGTGGTGGGGATTGGTCAGAGGCCAGTGTGTACATTGGGGTGGTGGGGATTGGTCAGAGGCCAGTGTGTACATTGGGGTGGTGGGGATTGGTTAGAGGCGAGTGTGTACATTGGGGTGGGGGTTAGTCAGAGGCGAGTGTGTACATTGGGGTGGGGGTATTGGTCAGAGCCGAGTGTGTACATTGAGGTAGTGGGGGTTGGTCAGAGGCGAGTGCAAACATCGTCAAGGTTGGGGTTGGCCAGTAATGTCTAGATTAAGGTAAAAAATGTTAGAGGCATTTTATAGTGTCGTAAAAAATTGTTTGAAAAGACGAAGTTAATTAGTATAATTCCATTTTAAAATTTAGTTCAGATACTAATCTGGAAGAAAACGAATTTACGAGCTCGTAGTTTGAAAAAGTTCAATCTCAAGAAAGGATTTTTCAATGTAACACTAGTATATTGGGCAACCCATTATCGGTTTATGTTGTATTGTGCAAACAGAATAAAAACACAGTAATAATCATGCAATAATCCTCGCTCCAAAATCCATCTATATAAAGTGATATATAATTTTTTTAAATACAGCGGGTCCCACGCCAATTTTCTGGAAGCAATCAAAACGCTCCGTATAATTGCATTAGTAGTATAGAATACAATAAAAACACTTCGGGCGATATGAATCCATACTTTGTTCAGTTACTAAAAATTGCTGCAGCACCGAGAATTAAGAGGGCGAAATTCCAAAAAAACAACAGATACGCGCAAAGACACGACAAACTGATTGACACAATTTCAAACGAGCTTAATTTTTGTTTCAATTCAATAAACCAATTTGCTACAGAACCAGGTACAATAATAAAGAGAGTTTAGATATAAATCACAGATACTAGCACAACTAGATATGTCACTCGCAATTAAAATTTGTGAAAAAGTAGAGCGTCTACTCTTTATTCAGTAGTTTGTCTGTTCAGTGTCATTTAAATTTATAGCCTAGTACATGTAGAACATCCTTTCCATCCTCGGGGGTTGGCGGCCTCAAGAGCATATAGGGTTAAAAATGAACAACAAGAATTTAACTCGATGTACACAAGTGAACGCAAGACGGAAGAAGCTCAGCCTGGGGGGACAGGCCCAATCTAGCTTAGCCAATGAGAGAGCAGTAAGGAGAGAGGGTCAAAGTTAGACACAAGCGGGTAAGAGGAAAGCCAAACTGTTCATCGATCTGGCTCCCGTTTGGGGTCCCACTCCTTTTCTCCCTTGCTCGCTATGCACACGCACTGGATTTTAGTTCAAGTTTTCCTGCAATTTTTTGTTTACAGGATGAAGATGCTGATTTAATTCAGAGGCGATTGTTACAGCTTCAAATACTTTAAATAAAGGCAAAAACGCTAATTTTAGAACTGAAAAAAGAGTAGATTAGCGCACTTTTTACGAGTGACATATCTATGTATTCTAGCTTCTGCCGATATGAACAGTCTCTGGAATATAGTTGATAACAACAGACATGAAACAAAAAAGAAGCGAAACGCGTCACACAATAGGCATATGCAATCGAATATCGTACAGCGGCATAATAATACTTGTACCTGTGCTCTCCGAAAGAAAGATCTCTGCGAATAATGATAGCATAGAAAAAATCTCTTTTTTTAACAAAATTTTTCTGCGTTTAGTCAAATAATTTCAAACAACGCGAACTTTGCTTAAACTGGACACTGGGATAAATACAGATGTTAATTATAGATATGGATTCGAGCGGCAGACATAAGCAAGCTTGAAGCAATTTTGAGACAAAAAATTTCAAAACCGGCTGGCTACTTACAGCAGTAGTATATAGAATTGTTGCATTTGATCGATGCCAAACAGACAAAGCTAACTGATTTGCCAATTAATAAATTAGTTAGTTCATTATTAAAGATAATTAATATATTTGTAGCATAGACCAGGCCAGACAGAATCTGAGCTCTCTTTTTAGAGTTACCAAAAGCCAAATCATAGAACAATAGAAATATGAAGCTGTACCACTTCAGAGATTGTTACTATCTATCCTAGTTAATATTTGATTTATTAACACTGTAAGTTAAGCAGTATTGACCGCGGTTAGTATAGTACCTCAATAGGGACCACTGTATGCTAATGTTTCTATGTATTCTATAACAGAGCTCAGTGTGACTCAGTCAGCAAACAGCTTGCTAGACTCCAGCATGATGTACTCAACAACCTGGTTCTGGTACATGAGGTTGCTAGTAGGGCACAGGCCGGCCCCGGCAGCGTCGGGCAGCACCAGGTTCGGGCCGAACATGAGCGCCAGGTTTCGCGAGTTCATCTGGCTCTGGTCGCTCTGGGACACCACCTTGGCCAGGTGTTCACACAGCAGGCGCAGGCTGGCGTAATTAGTTGACGGCAGGCTGCGCAGGGCCTGGCGAATTGCTTCGCGCTTCACGCTGGGCTTCTCCGACGATTTGAAATGATTGCTGATGATCTGCGGAGGGTTGGGAGTCAGGGGGGGGGGTATTGGAAATTGCAAAAGCTAATGCCAAATGTTATTGTTAGAATTGAAAAGACAATTTAAAGGTTTATTTCCAAGCTTTAAAACATCGACATGGAATTTCTAGACCTGGACAAAAAACTTAGCGTCCGAAATCCGACGTCCAGCCTCCGTCATCAAACTCACACTGTCCGACAACAGATCGACAACGTCTGACATCAAATACCCAGCTTCCGGTATCAGATCCCAGCATCCGACATCAAATCCCCACTGTCCGACATCAAATCCCCACTGTCCGACATCAAATCCCCACTGTCCGACATCAAATCCCCACTGTCCGACATCAAATCCCCACTGTCCGAAATCAAATCCCCACTGTCCGACATCAAATCCCCACTGTCCGAAATCAAATCCCCACTGTCCGACATCAAATCCGCACTGTCCGAAATCAAATCCCCACTGTCCGACATCAAATCCCCACTGTCCGACATCAAATCCGCACTGTCCGAAATCAAATCCCCACTGTCCGACATCAAATCCCCACTGTCCGAAATCAAATCCCCACTGTCCGACATCAAATCCCCACTGTCCGACATCAAATCCGCACTGTCCGAAATCAAATCCCCACTGTCCGACATCAAATCCCCACTGTCCGACATCAAATCCCCACTGTCCGACATCAAATCCCCACTGTCCGACATCAAATCCCCACTGTCCGACATGCTACCAGAATACCATGCCCCAACCATGAAATTTCGATTTCAAAAACTCATTTGTACAAGTAATTACCATTTTAAACCCCTAAGCAACAAATCCCACCCAAGCGAAGGCGGACAAGAAATAGAGAGGCCAACCTGAAACGTATCGCTAGGTATAACTGGCTCTTTCAATTCGCGCAGAAAAGTTTTCAAAGCTGACGTAAGCACGTTAATATCCCAGCCGACAGAGAGGTCGTAGTCTTCCTGTTGGTCAACCATGAGCCGCAGTTTCTGCACGGTGGCCGCATTGCCAGCCAGCCTATAGATGCCCTCAGTGTCCAAGCCGTGCGATTCAATTGCCTGCAGGCAGCGGCGCAGAAAGTTGGGCACCTCGGATCGCTCGTGCTGGCAGATGAGGCGCAGGGTAGACCCGAACACCGGCTCGTTGCGCACGATGCCGCGGTCAACGAGTTCGTTAAGCGCCGGTCGCTTACGAAAAAAGTCGTTCAATCGTTGGGCGATGCTCACCCGACGGGAGCCCCAGTCGATTGGCCGCCCGGCCGTTCTGGCGTACATTCGCTGCATCAGCAGATCTTTGGCGTATCTGCCAAATTATTAACAATGTTTTCAGTGCGCTACTATAAGTAGAAGAATGAATTATTTAGGTTACTCTACGTTAAAGTTAACTACGATACATATCGGCCGTAGGGGACAGAGTAACTCAGTGGTTCACGCGTGACTCTCGCTCGTATCAAAGTATCTAGATGCGATTCCACGCGCAGCCATGTAAATTTTTAACATGTAACTTTAAACCTAACGGTTACTTTTATCATTACCTTGTCTTTTATCGATAAACAAATTGTTTTGTTAAACAGCCGATATGTAGCGAAATAAACTTAAAACATGATAAGGGCCGCAATTTTCTATTCAATTACTGACCTAGCTAAGTAGTTTACATGCATTTTCACGAAATAAATATAAGTATCTTACTTAAGCGCAACGCTCCATTCCTTGCGCTGTTTTGGGTCCTCCCAGTGCAGCAGGTATTCGCTACTGGCGCCGCCCGGATACAAATGAGCATAGCGACTCAATGAATCATCAATAGCCGCCGATTCTGATTGGCTGGCGCTACTTCCCGGATACCGGAGTCGCAAGTCGGTTTCAGAGTCGGCGGCGTCGGCAGAGGCAGCGGACGGCGAGGGGGAAGTCGGTGCGCAAGGCAAAATCTCAGTGGCGGCAACATTTAGAGCGAATTCCGGCTTCTTGTCCGATGCTTTCTTGTCTGCCTTATAGAATACTAGGTCTGGTCCTGTTAGCAACAGGCGGTACAGCTGCGGCTGCTGAGTCGACTGCTGAGCAGACTTCTTGCCCGAGGACTGGAAATTGTTGTGAAATTGCCTGCTTTACATTGTATATTCCATAAACCCTCTCCGTACCCTACGCACATTGTCTAAAACCCCACTCCGCACCCAATGTACATTGTCTACGACAACCCCACTCCGCACCCAATGTACGAGTACATTGTTTACGACAACTCCACTCCGCACCCAATGTACATTGTTTACGACAACCCCACTCCGCACCCAATGTACATTGTCTACGACAACCCCACTCCGCACTGTATGTACATTGGGTCTATGCAACCAATGTACATAGGGTACGTCATTGGGCCTCTACGACAACCCCACTATGCACCCTATGCACATTGTCTACGACAACCCCACTCCGCACTGTATGTACATTGGGTCTATGCAACCAATGTACATAGGGTACGTCATTGGGCCTCTACGACAACCCCACTCCGCACCCTATGCACATTGTCTTCGACACTACACGCACAACCTGAGCAACTAGAACTAAACTACGAACATTATTAAAAATGTCCGATTCAAATCACCTGCTGTTTGCCTCCCCCACTCTGTCCGGATAATTTAGTCAGCCGAACGATGCCCTCCTTTCGAGTCTCTTGGATGTGCCCGATAGGCAGGGAGATCTCCAGTCGAGCAGATTTGGGTGGCTGCTGTGACTGCGGCTGCTGCTGCTGCTCGGAGCCGGGCGCGTCGTTTGCCAGAAAGCCGAGGCTCAAAGACGGCTCGCCGAATAGAAAAACTCGCGGATTGCCACTTGGGCCGCCGCCTTCCACTCGCCAGCCGGCTGATATGGGCTGACCAGACGGCAGCGTCGCGGCTGAGGCCGGGCCCGTCGCCGCCGGAGCGGGGGAGCCGGTGCTGCCGGTGGAGAACTGCGGTCGGTCGAATTCGGATTTAAGGCGCTTTCTAGGGGTTGTCAACTACTACTGCTACTTCTGCCACTACTACTACTACTACTACTACTACTACTACTGCTACTTCTGCCACTACTACTACTACTACTACTACTACTACTACTACTGCTACTACTACTGCCACTACTACTGCTACTACCGCTGCTACTACTACTGCTATTACTACTGCTATTACTACTACTACTATTGCTACTACTACTACTACTACTGCTACTATTGCTACTACTACTGCCACTACTACTACTACTACTGCTAATACTGTCACTACTACTACTGCTACTGCTACTACTGCTACTACTACTACTACTACTGCCACTACTACTATTACTACTACTACTGCTACGATTGCTACTACTACTACTATTACTTCTATTACTGCTACTACTACTGCTGTTAGCTTCTATTACTGCTACTACTACTGCTGTTAGCTTCTATTACTGCTACTACTAATGCTGTTAGCTTCTATTACTGCTACTACTACTACTGTTAGCTTCTATTACTGCTACTACTACTATTGCTGCTACTTCGAATACTACTACTGCTACAACTAATGATATTATTACTATTACGACTACTCCCGCTATTAAAATGACTCAAAGACCTAGTGCTAACTATTCATTATGTCCATTAAAACTGTTGGATTATAGTTGGAAATGCGCAGTTTATTATACAGCTAGCAATATCGCTATATGAATTATAACTCACCATGCTTCGAATTGTTGGCTTGGAATTTGTGCTTGTGTCAGTTTTTGCAATACTGGCCCTTTTGCTGACCTGTAATGTTGTGCACAAGACGGAGCTGCATCTACACAGAGTTAATTGGATCTAGATTGTGGTTCAACCTGAATTTATGGGTGAGGTTGAGCATCTGTGGCGAGATTCAAGATTTGGATCAAATTGGAGAACGTGAGGTTAGATTGGGGATCTGAGGGGAGATTGGGGATCTGAGGGTAGATTGGGGATCCGAGGTGAGATTGGGGATCTGAGGTGAGATTAGGGATCAGAGGTGAGATTGGGGATCCGAGGTGAGATTGGGGATCCGAGGTGAGATTGGGGATCCGAGGTTAGATTGGGGATCCAAGGTGAGATTGGGGATCTGAAGTGAGATTAGGGATCCGAGGTGAGATTGAGGATCTGAGGGGAGATTGGGGATGAGGTGAGATTAGGGATCTGAGGTTAGATTGGGGATCTGAGGTGAGATTGGGGATACGAGGTTAGATTGGGGATCTGAAGTGAGATTGGGGATCTGAAGTGAGATTGGGGATCTTAAGTGAGATTGGGGATCTGAAGTGAGATTGGGGATCTGAAGTGAGATTGGGGATCCGAGGTGAGATTGGGGATCTGAAGTGAGATTGGGGATCTGAAGTGAGATTGGGGATCTGAAGTGAGATTGGGGATCTGAAGTGAGATTGGGGATCTGAAGTGAGATTGGGGATCCGAGGTGAGATTGGGGATCTGAGGTCAGATTGGGGATCTGAGGTGAGATTGGGGATCTGAGGGGAGATGGGGATGAGGTGAGATTGTTGATCCGAGGTGAGATTGGGGATCTGAGGTAAGATTGGAGATCTGAGGTGAGATTGGGGATCTGAGGGGAGATGGGGATGAGGTGAGATTGGGGATCTGAGGGGAGATTGGGGATCTGAGGGGAGATCTAATAGAAGAACTGCCAACTCTGTGGCCTCAAGAGTGAATACTCACTTCGCCAGCCGCTGGAGCCGGCTCCCCTGTTCCAGGCAGCGCAGCCGAAGCTCTGGCAGTCTGGATCACCGTGCTTTCAATTCGTCGCCGCACCTCTTCGGAGCGGAGAGCGACGCCGCTGCCGCTGCCGCCGCCCTCGTTGTCTTCGTCTACCGATGACGTGGCGGCCATGGCAGCCGCCATGCTGGCGCACCTGCGCCGGTCCTGCTCAGCCGAATCGGCAGCCGCCTTCCGCCGCAGACTGGCCTCGAATTTTTTACGGAAGGTGCCGCGACTAACGACTCCGCTGCCGCCGTCGTCAACGCCGAAGCCGTCTAGCGGCTCTTCGTCATCCTCGCCGCTAATCAGGCCCTCGTCTGAGCTGGCGCCGCCGCCGACTCCGCCTTGATGCACCTCCTCGATAGTCTTAATCGACAGGTGGTAGAGAAAGTAAATACAAAAATCATGTACATGCACATGTGTATGGCGGATGAAAGTCGCAGACAAGCCCCGCCGTCTAAAGCCCCTGCAATATCCCAAATTTAATGTGTGACCACGTGATGAAATCACAAAGAAAATTGTTCACCGTAGGCGCTCCATCGTCGACCTCTGCGACATCCACTGCCGCGCCAACTTCGCGCTCGCCCTCCCCGTCGCCGTCGCCCTCGCCATCCAGTTGGCCAGTTAGGCTGTCAAACGATCGACTATCAAGCTGAGAATCTGGCGGCGACAGCTCGGCTGCAGCTGACAGGCTGGCTGCTGCTACGTCTGCCGCCTCATCTGCCGCTGTAGTTGGCGCCGCCTCAGTTGCCACCGCCGCTACACTGGGAACGGCAACTGGCGTGGCGGTGACTGTTGTACTGGCTGTACTCGTTGTTGCTATGTCGAGGTGGCCGAATGTCGGATCAATGACAGAACGAAAGATCTTCTGCTGTTGCTTCGGCTGTTGTGCCGGTCGCGACTGTTGAAAAGTGCTCAGAGGCCGACGCTGTTGCACTTCATCAGAGGATGCATTGCCAGCTGACATTCCTCACGCGCTTGAGCTTGGCAGCGCAGCTTGAATTCAGTTTTCATTAACCAATAAGTAACTGCTATTTTGAACTTAAACTAAATGGACAAAAATAGACAATTATATTGGTCTAGCCTAAACCACAGATACTAAAATAACTAGATAGGCCACTCAGGCACATATACTTAGTAAAACTGCTTTCTACTTTCAGTTCAGTAGCAAAGAAGAATACTATAGCTATTTTATAAAATAAAGGCAGCTGAAATGACTCCGATAAGTTTAGAAGCCCAAAGCTTGCAGGCGTAAACAACTTGCTAATTGGTTCAGCAATAATGTACATTAGCCAGTCCACTGAAATGTACATGGCAGCTTTACGCTGGAATTCTGAGAAAGGCAATAAAAATTGGGGCAGGGCGGGTGGGGGTAGTGTGGAAAGGCGCGGTTGGAGGGTTTAAGCTGGGATAAGAGCCAATTAAATGAGCCTTGGCTTTAAAAATATAAAATAAGCTATAAAAAAGACATAAAATTCGGTCTAACTTACTACTGAACTGAAAGTAGCTTGCGCGCAAATGTGATGAGTGGCCCATCTAGTTATTGTAGTATCTGTGGCCTAAACTAACAACTAAATTTTTCTGTTCATCTACCCTATGGCTAAAATAAACCCTATAAAAATAAAACTAGGTTGCATGGCTAATTTAATCTAGTGTATTGTCTTTAATAATAATTACAACAATAATGATGATAATAAAAATAGTATAATAATAATATTAATATAATATGTCATTATTATACCTGCTGGAGTAGGCAGATATGCAGATGTGCAACCAACAGCTCAGTCACAGCTATTGAAGCTGGAGCTATCTGAAGGCTGCATATGGCTATTCAGTCCAAGGACTCGGGGAATTGCCACACACATCCTCAATTACCCTATCAAATGCTAGCACCCATTTTATAGCTGGGTGAACTGAAGAAATGCAGAGTTAAGTGTCTTGCTCAAGGATACAAACTATTATAGTGCAACTAAAAATTGAACCCTCAACCTTCAAGTTCTGATTCTGATGCTCTGACCACTAAGCTACAACCCCTATTATTTGTTGTTTAATTGTCTTTGATGTTTTGAGCACTTATCTGTTTAATTGAAGTATTGTAGCTATATACCTAGTACTAACTTTAGATACCATAAATTTCAATCAATTTATCTTATGCAACCAAGATTAAAAAAGTTATAAATTAAAGAAATTTAAGGCTAAAAGTAGCATTTTTAAGAACAAAAGAAGACATTAAAAGGTTTATCAGACATCTTACTATTGTTAAGTATTTGTTAATAAGTAATTAACATAAAGAATAATAAAAAATGATACAAAACAATGAATCAAAAGAAACATCTGTCTATTCTAAAAATCAATTTAGAGACTACCAAAGAAATATTTTTATAGTAGATCAATTATAAGTTGAAAATACCATGTACAATAGTTGTTTATAAGAAATTATACAAATTTATATTGAGATTTTGCTTACTTATAACCAAAATATATTATGAAGTACCTTTGGAAGAATAGTTTCATACTTGTATGCTTGAAAGTAAAAAGGATATCACCACAATGACCTAGAATTTCTAGCTACATTTGAAGTAAAAAATTCAAGCTTTTTAATAAGGTGCACATAGCTGTGACAATTGTTACTCTATTGCTTAGAAAAAAAAGTTGCTCTGTTCTTTAGTTACTATACTTTGATGCTTACTTAGTAAGCTTTTTTGGTCTTTTTAAGTAGGGGGTCCAGTGAAAAAAATATTTTTGAAATTAAAAATTTTAACCATGCCATGTTGTAGCCCTTGATGTTATGAGTGAAATGACACCAAACTTTTGAAAATTGATCAAGTAATTAAAAACTTATGAAGTTTTTTGTTTCAAATATGGTGTTTTTTCTCTATCTCAAATACACTAAAAACTGTACCATTTTTGAGCAAAAAGCATGTTTTTGCAGTAAAATGTCTGTAACTTTTTTATTTCATAATAGATTTTAGTGTTTGAGATGTTATTTTATAAATTTTTGTTACCACAATAATTTATGATATTTTTGTATGTATATACTATTCTATATCTCCAGATATCTGGGGATTAGGACAAAAGAAATAAAGAAAAAATTGCAAGAGTATCATTCTTTGGCTTTGCCATGGTATACTTTCCATTTATCTTATTTTTATTACTTTCATATCAAAGTAATACTAGTATACAATAATTAGTAAGATTCTTTACTTCCTACTGTAAGTAGTATGCAAATGATTGACCATTATTTTCATGAAAACAGGTCTTCCAGAGTACCATTCTAGATGTCAATGGTGTCTATAAATCTATGTAGCTCATGTCAATCTTAACCTGTTGAAAATGATAATGTGACAAGAGTTGGTAAAAAGTTGTTGCAAACAACTCTAACTCTTGACAAAAAAGTCGTCCAAGAATTGCTATGCTGATGCTTTACTTTCTACTAACTCAGTAGGCTAGTTAGAGTGCAATTAGAGTTCAATAGGCTAAAATTGTGTCTATTGAAAGAGCTATCCTCTTTTGAAAAAAATCGCATGTGTGACTAATTTGTGGAGCATACAGCCCCTCAATGTATATTTTCCTATCTCTATAATGTATTTACATGTACAAATACAAATGGCCACTTTTTACATTCAAAAGTTATGGCCATTTTTTAAATTTTACATGTACATGTACATGTATATATACATTTTTTTTACAAAAAAGTTCATATAAAATGACTTGCAGGAAGTTACCTATATCCAATGTGCAAGCATTCTTAGCAATTATGCACTTATTTACTAAAAAATGAATTCTCCCAAGTCCCAACCCCATATTTTCAAGCAAATTTGGCACAGTTTTGAAAATGTATAAAAATGTATGTGATGTTTGATAATCTATATCTTTGTAATCGTATGTACTAAACATATAAACATGTAAACTAAACATGTATATGTTGTTTGAAAGATCTGTTTGTCTAGTTTTTTAATGAATATAAGAATGTTGCCATATCTAAAATATTTAAAAAGTTATAGCCATCTAAAGAAGACCACTTTTTTCACATTTTTTTGTTTTTGTACATGCTAAAAATAGGCTCACTAGACACCCTATCTTAAGCACTAAATATCACTTAAACAATAAGAAAATAATTTAATCTAGAATATAGATCATTTACTTCAATTAAACTTTGAAATCATGCACCCATCTACTCTCTACCATTTGAGAAAATGACAAATGACTAATAAAAAGGCTTTTGACAAAATGTCCTGCAACCATAATTATATGCCTACTAAACTGCAAAATGACAAATTTATCTTCCTAAACATATGAATACATAGCATCATAGACATAGTATCTGCTACATGCTACTTGGTTCAAGAATTGCCAATGATTAAATTATCCTACATATAACCATCCATCCTGAGCAATATCTATCATTAAGTCTCTTCATTTCACTACATTATTTTTTATTATACCACACTTGCAAATACAACAAATAGAATACAGGCTGCTAGGCATAGAACAATGTATAGGTACAGAGCATATGGTAGCTCCATGGTTCTTACCCGCCTATTTCTAGTGGATAGAAAAAACACCCCAAGGGTAAATGTTTACATGTTAGGCGTTGCCACGAAAATGCGACGAAACCAGTTGCAGTATATTGATAAAATTAAACAATAAACAAAGTCAAAATATTTATCGCAGAACTTCTGCGAAGTATTGTATCGCAAATCTGGGCAAATTTTACTGAGAAAAATATATTATACATCTGCAGTTTAAGGTATAAACAATAAATAGATTTGCTTTACAAACAAGCTCCCGATTTGTTTTAACAAAATATTTTATACAACTTTTTAAATTAATTACACGGAACTTTGAACTTACCTTTTCTATGATGACAGCAGCTCGCAGGCTTGATGTTTTCAAATGGTGGCTTAAGAAATCTGCTTACAAAGCTCTACGCATTTGTCTGTGAAATTGAATCCATAGCTCTTGCAGAAATAAATTTGCACATTTTGCGGCTCAAATATATCCCATTATCAAAACCTTTTTATCAGGAAGCACCTGTCCTGTCCTGTCATTTATCGCAGTACAAATAATATAATTGAAAGCAAATGAGATGAATGCCTCAACCTAGCTATTACCAGTAAGATTACCTTCAGATATAACTACAATGAATTCTGTGCAGATTCCAATGTATGGTATTAGACAAACACTATAACAGAAGTTTCATCAGATAGAGGCCAACTGGCCAATGTTGCAAATATCAAATAGGTGCAGGCAGCTGGTAAATCTGGTCTGATGATTAGCCTAAGGCATCAGCGTCTAGAATTTCAAGTTGAACACTAAAGAAGTGTTAAATATCAGAATTGTTCTTGAAATACTGCTTTGTAAAAAATGTCTTAATGTCTTAAAAAATGTCCTATTTTGTTATTATCACAATAACTTGTTTCTATTACTCAATAAAAGGGCATTGTCTGCGGGCTAATTGGTCTGTGGTGACACTTTCCTATGGGCAAATGTCTGGGCAAACATCCATAGGCAAATGGCCTATGGGCAATCTTCCTGCAGGCTAATTTTCTACAGGCTAATGTCATAGGCCTATTGCTATCAATTAGGGCCTATTACAAGGAATGAATTAAAAAATCACCATTATGGGATTTGTGATCAAAATAAAGTATCATGTGTCACTTGACTATAAATTTTTAAGATCATGCCTTAAGATTTTTCTTTTGCAAAAAAATAGAAAAATGTAATATTTTTAAAGCCCAAGTTTCATTATCCAATTCCTTTGCCAATTCCTTTTCCTATCCAATTCCAATTCCTCCATTTAAATGATCATATAACAAAAGTGAATATAGAGATGTCCCTACTCTTGCCAAGAATATTGTCAGGGCTTTGTTTGATTGCCTCATTTTAATTCCACTTCAAATAGACATCAATTGAAACTGCCTTAGTGTGCCTTTGACTCATGGATAACATTTCATCTGGTTTCTATTCTTTGACTATGTCTTTTACACGGGGTTCGTTTAATGAAAATGCCTAGGAATACAATAGGGATTATAAAACAAAAGAATGCTATATATTAGAAGTGACACTGAGATAGCAGGGTGGTATCCTATATTCATTGAATCCTGCATTGAAGTGATTGAATTCTGAATTGAACAGGCCTAGGCATAATGTTCAAGTTCAGTTTAGTGAAGAAAAACTTCTATTGAATAATTAATCCCATATTGAAGTCCACATTGAATTGGCTTAAGAGTTCAAGTTCAATTAAGTATAGTCAATGGCAGATCAAGGATTTTTAACAAAGGCCTAAGGGGTGGGTCGGCCCAAATTTTTAGGTTGGCCTTAAATAAGCCCAAAATTACAAATGTAACATCCCTTTATATATCCGAATCTAGCCATAGCAAAAAAGGGAAAGCCCTCCTTTTCTAGTTCCTAGTTTATTTGTCTGAATTTGTCAGAAGAATTTGTCTTTTTCTTCCAAAACTATTCATTTGCTAGGAAATAGAGATAGGACAGGAAGTAAGGTAGGGAGCCACTTAACAATGTCTTATGTTAATATTGTTAAAATACTGTGGGTTCCATTATTTAACTGTTTCACAATATACATGTAATATCTATAAAAACCAAAGGCAAAACTGGAACCAAAATTGTTAAAAATGTTCTAAAAATAAAAATATCAACAATTGTTTTTTGACTTTTTGACTGTTTTTCAATTATTTTTCAACAATTCTTGGATGCAAGACATCTATGTCATTTCAAATCTAGTTTTGCTATACACTATGCTCCCTTCTCTAAACCTTTCTTGTTAATGCCTATAAGCTAATATAAATTGTTATATTCAAAAAGACTAACCCTTGCAGCATTTTAACAATATCAAGAAAAATATTGTTAGGTAGCTCTCATCTCATTCCATATTCTCACTCTCATTTCCTAGTAGACAAACAGATTTAGAAAAAGAAAACTTTTTGTCTATTTAGCAGACAAACTATTAGCAGACAAAGGATTAGTAGGGTAGTACCTGCCCCTCCCCCCTTCTTAGATCTGCCACTGAGTATAGTATAGCTATAGGAAATCGCACATTGAATCCCATATTGAATCCCATGTTGGATTCCATATTGAATTGGCTTAAGTCTAAGAGCTTAAGTTTAATGCAAAAAAATCCTATATTAAATCCTGCATTGAGTTTCACATTTAATTAGCTAAAAGAGTTCAAGTTTAGTTTAATGTTCAAAATCCTACATTGAATGAATTGTATAACTGATAAGTTGCAATGCCAAAATATAGACATTAGGACTTAGTAGAATAAAGATATTATTGTTATATTCTCAAATATTATATTAGTCTACTTTTGGATATAATATAATTATACATGTTAATGCTTTAACTAGGATTAGGAACAAGGATTAGGTTGTTCAAATATTTCATTGTCAATATTAAAATTTTATTTTTTATAGACTTATTTTATAGATATAGATAGATATATAGATATATAGATTATTTACTATATTAGATATATAGATATAGATATATAGATATATTTTATAGATAGAATTTTAGACTTATGGAAAAAAAGAAAAATATAATAAAAAGACATAGAGATATAAGTCACAATAACAAAGTGCACTTATGCTTATTTAGTATAATAATATAAGCAGACAGGCACAAGCAAATTAGTTAGACTAGAACTAATCTTTCTTTTTATACTAACCTTGAATTATTTTCTAGAAGTCAATTTTATTCTAGCATATAAAATATATATCTCAAAGCAAAAGTAGAGATAAGAAAAGACTAAAGAGACCAAAAAGCAGAGTGAGACTAACATTTGCATTTTGAATAGAGAGAGTCTAGAGTTCTGGCAGTGTTACTATGATTTGTGCCAGTATAACAAAATTAAATTAATTACAAGTATTTACCTAAATGATCAATTTCAATTAAGTAATTAAAGACCAATTTCAAATGTTGCTTCCCTGCACCAAGCTATTGTATTCCATTTGGCATTTATAGAAAATTTATATGATGGCACAAGACTCTAGCTAAAAGAATTTTTTCTGAAGTAAGATGAAATAGTCCCTGTTATTTTTATCATGTGCAATGTATAGACTATGGAAATATAAGTAGTTGATATTTGCTTGGCATATAAACTTTTTAGATGTATGAATTTATACATAGCTAGGGCCTCAAATGTAAATGTATTATATGCTTCATAAATGAGTTTGATAATAACAAAATTGATAAAATTAGATGGCAGAAGATAGTTTGTTTGTTATAACTTTTTTAGTGAATAGTTGCCAATGTATATTATATATAAAACATTTTTGCAGGAAGCCATCCCTTCAGAATTTATTGGCAAGTCAGATGACGATGCCACCCAATTCAGTGATAGTTTTAATGAGTTAATTCACTTCATAGAAATGGCTCTGGATGTTCATAAGGTAAGTGTCTTATTTGGCTTTTGTAAGGAGGTTAATTAAACAAAAATGAAACATTTATAGAAGGCATAAATGACATTAAATTTCGGATTAGTCCATTTGTGCCATACTACCTTATTTTTATATTCGGGATATTTTCTAAAGCTCAGCTGTTTCCTGTATTGAAGTCAGTAGGACTTTTAGTAAGCAAGTGTTTTGTGCACCTTGCAATAGGTCATCTGCTCAATCATAGTGTTGCACCTTAAATAGCGAAAGTTACTTGCAGCATCACAAATTTGTGATAGTTTAAAATAAAGTACAAATCAAGTTCTGTTTCGCACACCCAAAACTCAGCCAGAACTGTCGGGCGTGCTCTACCCCGTCTTTGTTCACCTCTACTTACGCCTCGTGTCGGCTGATAAATCAGCGGACGCAGTGGCTTTTTACAATCGATTTGGCCCCGCTTTGCCCGCCTATCATCGCGGAGAGGAGGGCAGCGATGGCGACCCGGCTGGCTGCGGCCACCTGCAGCAGCTGCGGGCGGTGACCCGCTCCGGCCAGGTGGCAACCAGCCCCGTGCTGGAAGGATTCCGCTCCGGTCAGTACACGGTGATTCTGTGCAAAGACAGTCACCGACTGCTCAAGCAGTTCCTAGCTGAGCGGCCCGGCCAGCCCGCGGACTCGGCCATGGATCACGTGACTGTAGAAGAGGTCGACGGTCCGCCCAGATCGCGTCAAGCTGTTGAAAGTCGGCGAGGCGCCCTACTTGGAGAGGCTGGTCGGGAAGCTAACCGGGCTCGAATTCTGTACGCTGTTGCTAGGGACACTTCGGACGCTGGGCCCGGCCAACAGGGCGGCACCGCAGGTGGAGGCGGCAGCGGCGGCGGTGCCAACAATGGCCTGGACGATTCCACGGCTGGAGGCGGTGGTGGCGGCGGCAGCGCTGGCGGTGGAGGCGACGGAGACGATGACGGGCCGAAAAAAAAGAAGGGAAAGAAAGATCAGGTGAGGGCGACGCCCTGTTGGCCAATAAATGGTTTGATCGCTTAGCAAAATTGCGATCTATTTATGATTAAACTCTAAGTATTTGCTGTCTCTAAAAGCTTTTGTCAGCTTTTGATTCTGCTTTTATTGTTGTTTATATCTTTTCTGTGCTGATTGTTTGTCTTTGCCTGTCCGCTGTGCTTTCAGCACGCGTCTTGTATTGTTTGTATTATTTTCTGTTTTGTTTGTTCTTAATTATGCGTTTTTGCGATTCTCTGACCTTCGCTTTGCCTGTGTCTTGTGTGCCTGTCATTCCTCTGTTTTACCTGTGTCTTGTGTGCCTGTCATTCCTCTGTTTTACCTGTGTCTTGTGTGCCTGTCATTCCTCTGTTTTACCTGTGTCTTGTGTGCCTGTCATTCCTCTGTTTTACCTGTGTCTTGTGTGCCTGTCATTCCTCTGTTTTACCTGTGTCTTGTGTGCCTGTCATTCCTCTGTTTTACCTGTGTCTTGTGTGCCTGTCATTCCTCTGTTTTACCTGTGTCTTGTGTGCCTGTCATTCCTCTGTTTTACCTGTGTCTTGTGTGCCTGTCATTCCTCTGTTTTACCTGTGTCTTGTGTGCCTGTCATTCCTCTGTTTTACCTGTGTCTTGTGTGCCTGTCATTTCTCTGTTTTACCTGTGTATTGGTGCCTGTCCTTCTATTTTGTCTGCTATGTCTGCCATTCCTCTGTTCTGTCCGGTCTATTGTTTGTCTGTGCCCCGGATCCTGTCTGACCTTTCCTGTCCCTCCGCTCAACCCGCGCCGGTCCGCAGGCCGCCGGCAAGAATGCCAAGCCGGACCCGAACGCCCCAGCCCCAGATCGAATTCCGCTGCCCGAGCTGCGCGACCGCGACCGAGTCGAGCGCCGGCAGCGGGCCAGAGACTTGCAAAAGCGCCAACGCCTCGGGCCGCAGAGTTTGCCGTCATGCTGTCTGTACACCGCGCACAACAGCTCCGACGAGCGGGTGACGGCCTGCGACATCAGCGAGGACGGCCTGCTGCTCTGCTGCGGCACCGAGCACTCTGCTATTAAGGTGCCTAATCCTTGTCCTATTAAATACAGTCGTATTTTTTCATGCTACTCTACTGTCAGTACTTCAATTAGCAAACGCGTGATTATTTTTATTCGATGTCTATTTTTACTGGCCAGGCCTGGGCCCTATCCTCCCGGGACGGCCTCGAGGAGTTGCTCTCGGCCGAGGAGCTGGACAAACTGGACACCTCTGACGATGGCGTGCACCTGCGAATGCTGGCCGATAAGCACAGCATGTGCCGCCAGCTGCTGGGCCACTCCGGCTCAGTCTACTCTGTGTCTATTGCGCCTAATAAGCAGCTGCTTGTGAGTTGCTTTATGAGCACCGCTGTATTTGGATATCAGATCCCCAACCTTAGATCCCCAGCCCCAACCATATGACCCTCAGATCCCCAGCCCCAACCATATGACCCTCAGATCCCCAGCCCCAACCACCGGACCCTCAGATCCCCCAACCACCAGGGACTCAGATCCCCCAACCACCAGGGACTCAGATCCCCAACCACCAGGGACTCAGATCCCCCAACCACCAGGGACTCAGATCCCCCAACCACCAGGGACTCAGATCCCCCAACCACCAGGGACTCAGATCCCCCAACCACCGGACCCTCAGCTCCCCAACCATCAGACCCTCAGATCCCCAGCCTTAAATCCCCAACCACCGGACCCTCAGATCCCCAACCACCAGGCACTCAGATCCCCCAGCCACCGGAGCCTCAGATCCCCAATGACCGGACCCTCAGATCCCCCAACCATATGACCCTCAGATCCCCAACCTCAGATCCCCAGCCCCAACCATCGGACTCTCAGATCCCCAACCATCGGACCCTCAGATCCCCAACCATCGGACCCTCAGATACCCAACCACCGGACCCTCAGATCCCATAACTATCGGACCCTCAGATCCCCAACTATCGGACCCTCAGATCCCCAACCACCGAACCCTCAGATCCCCAACCACCGAACCCTCAGATCCCCCAACTATCGGACCCTCAGATCCCCAACCATCGGACCCTCAGATCCCCAACCATCGGACCCTCAGATCCCCAACCATCGGACCCTCAGATCCCCCAACCACCGGACTCTCAGATCTCCAGCCACCGGATCCTCAGATCCCCCAGCCACCGGATCCTCAGATCCCCAGCCATCGAAACAGTTCAGAAACCATGATGACTGTATATGTACATTCTCAGACAGTTTAGTGAGTCAAAAAATGGCCTCTCCCTCTTGTCCGCAGGTGTCCGGCAGCTCGGATACCACAGTCCGGCTGTGGTCGTTGCAACTCTGGTCCTGCCTGGTGGTGCTGCGCGGCCATCACGAGCCGGTTTGGTCCGTCCGCTTCTCCCCGCTGGGGCATTACTTTGCTTCGGGCGGCGCAGACTGGGTAGCCCGTCTGTGGGCCACCGACCACTGCAGCCCGCTGCGGCTGTTCTGCGGCCATCTCGGCGATGTTGACTGCGTGCGCTTCCACCCGAATGGCAACTACGTGGCCACAGGCAGCTCCGACGGCATGGTCCGACTTTTCGACGTCCTCAACGGCCGCTGCGTTCGCGCCATATCCGGCCACAAAGGCGCTCCGGCCTGCTTGGATTTCAGCGGCTGCGGCCGATTCTTAATCACCGGCTGCACCAGGGGCGGCCTCATTGTGTGGGACTTGGCCGTCACTGGTGGACAGGTGCAGGTGGGTTAAACCCGGGTTTCTACCTTCTTTTTGCATTCTTTTTACACCCACCCCACACTGCTACACCCACCCCACACTGCTACACCCACCTCACACCGCTACACCCACCCCACATCGCTACACCACCCCACACCGCTACACCCACCCCACATCGCTAAACCCACCCCACACCGCTACACCCACCCCACATCGCTACACCCACCCCACATCGCTACACCCACCCCACACCGCTACACCCACCCCACTCCGCGACACCCACCCCACTCCGCTATACCACCCCACATCGCTACACCCACCCCACTCCGCGACACCCACCCCACTCCGCTATACCACCCCACATCGCTACACCCACCCCACACCGCTATACCACCCCACATCGCTACACCCACCCCACTCTGCTACACCCACCCCACACCGCCTCAGGTGGCGCATTTCACTCGAGCCCACGACGCCTGCGCTGGCGGCGGTGTCACCTGCTTAGCCGTCTGTCGCGACTCTCAACTGCTTGCCACCGGCGGCTTGGACTCTGCCGTCCGACTGTGGGACCTCGCCAAATTGACCGCCGCGGCAGCTCCGGCCGCCGCCACGACTTCCAGCTCGTCAACGGGCAGTCAGCAGCAGCAAAACGCGCCGCCGCCGCCGCCAACTCCACCGACTTGTCAATTTGACGCGGCGTCCATTTTTGTCAAAGCGCTGTACACTAAGCGCACTCCGCTGCTGGCTTTGCACTTTAATAGGACTAATGTACTTTTAGCTGCCGGCTACTTCAGTGCCGACGAGTGACATACATACTTTTATATGTACGTTCGACATCTCCGTCTCATGTTTGTAATTTGTGCATTGTAAATTTCTAAGAAATGAAATATACTCTATTATGCATTTTCAGTTACTGTTGGCGACTTTTTGTTGTCTGTTGCTAATGACTAATTGCTTGATTAATCGTTTTGTGTTTTGTTCTTTTTAGAGTTTTTCACAATCTTGTCTATAGATCTGTAAATTGTTAGGGAATTTTCTTCTACATGTAAAGTTCCCCTGTGATTGCTCCAACTGGAGAATCGCCCGCTTGGTGAATCGCCAACCTGGAGAATCGCCCATCTGGAGAATCGCCCACCTGGAGAATCGTCCACCTGGAGAACCGGCCACCTGGAGAATCGCCCACCTGGAGAACCGGCTACCTGGAGAACCGGCCACCTGGAGAATCGCCCACCTGGAGAACCAGCCAGCTGGAGAATCGCCCACCTGGAGAATCGCCCATCTGGAGAATCGTCCACCTGGAGAACCGGCCACCTGGAGAATCGCCCACCTGGAGAACCGGCCACCTGGAGAATCGCCCACCTGAAGAATCGCCCACCTGGAGAATCGCCCACCTGGAGAACCGGCCACCTGGAGAATCGCCCACCTGGAGAACCGGCCACCTGGAGAATCGTCCACCTGGAGAACCGGCCACCTGGAGAATCGCCCACCTGGAGAACCGGCTACCTGGAGAACCGGCCACCTGGAGAATCGCCCACCTGGAGAACCAGCCAGCTGGAGAATCGCCCACCTGGAGAATCGCCCATCTGGAGAATCGTCCACCTGGAGAACCGGCCACCTGGAGAATCGCCCACCTGGAGAACCGGCCACCTGGAGAATCGCCCACCTGAAGAATCGCCCACCTGGAGAATCGCCCACCTGGAGAACCGGCCACCTGGAGAATCGCCCACCTGGAGAATCGCCCACCTGGAGAATCGCCCACCTGGAGAACCGGCCACCTGGAGAATCGCCCACCTGGAGAACCGCCCACCTGGAGAACCGGCCACCTGGAGAATCGCCCACCTGGAGAACCGGCCATAACCCTTCTTACCTTCCAGCTCATTCCGCGCCGCTCTCATCAATCAATGTCGCCCAGTGCTCCACAATTTGCCTCTAAAAGCAGCAGTGAGCCGCAGCCAGAAATCTCCACTGCAAAAGCAAACAGTCCTCAGTGATTGAGCAGCAGATCTGCTGAAAGAAACTGTAGCTGTGTTGATTTTAAGTCTCCAGGCCTCAGACTGAAGTATTTGCCCGGGAAATGCTCTCCTAGAAGAAGTCTTGGCAGAGGGCGGGGCTGGCGGCACTGTGGAGGCCGCTGGATTTGCTCAGTGCATCCGTAATGCGCTGCCCTCCCCTGATGAGGCCGCTCCATCTCTCAGGCTCTGTTTTGCAACTCATGACAGTTTCTTTAAATGCAGTTATGGGGGCTCAGTTTCCGGCACGCGAAGTGTTTGCCGACCTGAGCTGACTGAGTCCGGCTGGTGGCCTGCCAAGCCCTCAGTGCCGTCTCCAGTTCTTGTCTCATAGAAGAGGAAATTTATCCCCAATTCCGTGGCGTCGCCTTTGCTCCACAGCTGCTTTTGTTTGTCTGCGCACTCCTCAAAGCCGTGTGAGATCCCATTGGCTCAGGCCTCCCCCCAGCGAATTTCCCCAATCCCGTTCAGTTTTCCCCAAAAATCCTCTGCAAGCGAGCAGCCGCCGCAATTCCCACAATCAATCTCTGGCTAGGGGATTTTGTCCCACTTTAAATTCTGAGAGGATAAATTTCCCAACTCAAAGCCGCGACAGCCGCCGACTTTTCAATCCGCGACAGGACCGACCGGACACCCGACTTGAGCAGCGGTGAGTCTCGGCTGCAGCGGCCGCTGGCGGGACTTTGAAGGTCCGGCAGACTGTCGACTCTGCTGCTTGTGGAAGCTCTCCATCCAGTCTCTCACTCTCCATCCAATCTCTCACTCTCAATCCAGCCTCTCACTCTCCATCCAATCTCTCACTCTCCATCCAGTCTCTCACTCTCCATCCAGCCTCTCACTCTCCATCCAGCCTCTCACTCTCCATCCAGCCTCTCACTCTCCATCCAGCCTCTCACTCTCCATCCAGCCTCTCACTCTCCATCCAGCCTCTCACTCTCCATCCAGCCTCTCACTCTCCATCCAGTCTCTCACTCTCCATCCAGCCTCTCACTCTCCATCCAGCCTCTCACTCTCCATCCAGCCTCTCACTCTCCATCCAGCCTCTCACTCTCCATCCAGCCTCTCACTCTCCATCCAGTCTCTCACTCTCCATCCAGCCTCTCACTCTCCATCCAGCCTCTCACTCTCTCCCTCCCTCTCACACGGCTTCATGTCGATCCTCTCACATTTTTCCCATCATCTCCGGTCCCATCTCTCCACCTTGCCCTTCATCGGCACTCCAGTTCTGCATTTCCTCCCACCAGTCTCGCACAGCACAGCAAAGTGCGGGCAGTGCGAGTTGAAATTCCATTCCCAACTTATCCGCAGAACCGCAGACCTTGAGCCTTGAGAACCGCACTGCTTCTTCTGCCCACTACAAGAGGTTTAGCAAAAAAATCTGTCAGCTCTCTCAGACACCAGAGTTGCCTTTTTTGGCCACGGAAAATCTTGTTTCTTCGGTTGAGTTGAATGGCAGAGTGAGCAGCACTTGGCCCGCCGCCCTGGAAGCGGATTTTTTATTTAATTTTTTGCCATACGATTAGCCGAACACCTGCAGCCAGTCAAACATTGGCTGCCGGTCTGCCCGCTAGACTTCTTTGAGGCCATCGTGACTGGCGGGTTCAGGAGGGTTCGAACTGCGGCTGCTGGACCTTTCTGAGAACTCTTGATCTTCTGGCATTGATAACTTTATCCCTTACAGTTTGATCCCTTAAGGCTTGAGCACAGCAGTCAGCAGAGTCAGTGATTCTCCCCCTGACCCTCAGCAGTCAGTGACTCTCTCCCCTGACCCTCAGCAGTCAGTGACTCTCTCCCCTGACCCTCAGCAGTCAGTGACTCTCTCCCCTGACCCTCAGCAGTCAGTGACTCTCTTCCCTGACCCTCAGCAGTCAGTGACTGTCTCCCCTGACCTTCACCAGTCAGTGACTCTCTCTCCTGACCCTCAGCAGTCAGTGACTCTCTCTCCTGACCCTCAGCAGTCAGTCACTCTCTCCCCTGACCCTCAGCAGTCAGTGACTCTCTCCCCTGTCCCTCAGCAGTCAGTGACTCTCTCCCCTGACCTTCACCAGTCAGTGACTCTCTCTCCTGACCCTCAGCAGTCAGTGACTCTCTCCCCTGACCTTCAGCAGTCAGTGACTCTCTCCCCTGACCTTCACCAGTCAGTGACTCTCTCCCCTGACCCTCAGCAGTCAGTGACTCTCTCCCCTGACCCTCAGCAGTCAGTGACTCTCTCCCCTGACCCTCAGCAGTCAGTGACTTTCTCCCCTGACCCTCAGCAGTCAGTGACTCTCCCCCTTGGACCTTCAGCAGTCAGTGACTCTCTCCCCTGACCTTCACCAGTCAGTGACTCTCTCCCCTGACCCTCAGCAGTCAGTGACTCTCTCCCCTGACCCTCAGCAGTCAGTGACTTTCTCCCCTGACCCTCAGCAGTCAGTGACTCTCCCCCTTGGACCTTCAGCAGTCAGTGACTCTCTCCCCTGACCCTCAGCAGTCAGTGACTCTCTCCCCTGACCCTCAGCAGTCAGTGACTCTCTCCCCTTACCCTCACCAGTCAGTGACTCTCTCTCCTGACTCTCAGCAGTCAGTGACTCTCTCCCCTGACCCTCAGCAGTCAGTGACTCTCTCCCCTGTTCCTCAGCAGTCAGTGACTCTCTCCCCTTACCCTCAGCAGTCAGTGACTCTCTCCCCTGACCCTCAGCAGTCAGTGACTCTCTCCCCTGACCCTCAGCAGTCAGTGACTCTCTCTCCTGACCCTCAGCAGTCAGTGACTCTCCCCTGACCCTCAGCAGGCAGCAATGAGTTCCGCCATCAGCCCCAGCCCGTCAGCCGTGGATGCCACGAAGCCAAAGCCGCGCCGTCCCGCCGACTACCCGCCGAACGGCTTCGGCGACTTCTGGCAGCGGAAGCTGCGCACGAGTTTCCGCCGGATGAACCGCAGCGGCTCCGGGCTGCTGACCCGCGACGACTTCCGCGCCATCGGCGACGAGATGGTCCGCCTGGGCGGCCTGTCGGGCCAGCGCGCCGAGGACGTCAGGGCGGTGATGCTGAGGATCTGGGATGACTACTACAGGCCGAGGGAGGGCGGCTCCGGCATCAGCGCCGACCAGTACGTGGCGCAGAAGTGCCGGATGGTCAACGGCCCGCTGCGCGATGACGTCACCCGCTACGGCCAGGAGCTGTTCAAGGCGATGGACCACAACGGCGACGAGAGGATCTCGCGCGAGGAGTACCGGATCTTCACCGAGGCCTGGGGCATCGGCGACCGCGCCAGGGACGAGATGTTCGAGCTGATGCAGCGCGATGGAGCCGTGGCGAAGGAGGACTTCTTGAGCGCCCTGGCCGACTTCTACATCAGCGAGGATGAGAGCTCGCCGTACTCCAGGCTGTTTGGCGACCTGTGCTGACCCAATTGGTGACCTTGGGTGACTTCTAGTGACCTCGGTTGACCTTGGGTGACTTTGGGTGGCCTTACGTGCTGACCTTCGACTGACCTTGCAGTGACCTTTGGCGACCTCTACTGACCTGGGTGGAGCTTGGCTCACCTTGAGTGACCTCTACTGACCTCGGTTGAGCTTGGGTGACCTCTGTTGACCCAATTGGTGACCTTGGGTGACTTCTAGTGACCTCGTTTGACCTTGGGTGACCTCTAGTGACCTCAGGTGACCTTGGCTGACCTCTAGTGACCTCGGGTGACCTTGGGTGACTTTGGAAGGCCTAACGTGCTGACTTCGAGTGACCTTGCAATGACCTTTGGCGGCCTCTACTGAGTTTGGGTGACCTCGGGTGAGCTCTATTGACGTCGGTTCAACTATTTAGAATCATGAATATTTTCCTAAGCTTCTTTACCACCAGCTTCTTTGTTGTTATGGCATCTATCGCTCGTAGTTAAGAGCTATAACGAATTAATGTTAGAATTATAGCCGCTAAACTCATTACTGTTTATTAATTTATGGATATTTTTTTCGTTTGCTTGCATAGCTTGCATAGTTAGAATCAGCTTTGCTTTGCTTCCTTCTAGCTTTGATGATGCCCGTTTTATGATGCATAACCCGCATTGGACCCGCTTTGTAGCAACCTACAGTTTTTAGCATTGTAAAATCCCAAATTCTTGAGCACTTAAGACATTAGATGCGCGACACGATTACTAGTTACTATTTACTAGCTTCTTAAAATGATATAAATATTTTAATAATAAAGCTTAGTCTTATTCTAGATATTAGACAGGCACAATTAGCTACTTAGCCTAATTCTAGTTATTAGACAGGCACAATTAGCTACTTAGCCTAATTCTAGTTAATAGACAGGCACGATTAGACACTTAGCCTAATTCTAGCTATTAGACAGGCACGATTAGACACTTAGCCTAATTCTAGCTATTAGACAGGCACGATTAGACACTTAGCCTAATTCTAGCTATTAGACAGGCACGATTAGACACTTAGCCTAATTCTAGCTATTAGACAGGCACAATTAGCTACTTAGCCTAATTCTAGTTAATAGACAGGCACAATTAGCTACTTAGCCTAATTCTAGTTAATAGACAGGCACGATTAGACACTTAGCCTAATTCTAGCTATTAGACAGGCACGATTAGACACTTAGCCTAATTCTAGCTATTAGACAGGCACGATTAGACACTTAGCCTAATTCTAGCTATTAGACAGGCACAATTAGCTATTAGCCTAAGCAATTAGCAATTAGCCTAATTCTAGTTATTAGAAGCTTTCTTCATAATTGCAGTAAACAAAGTGCACGTTTTCAGCTTTTCTAGTCTTCATTCCATTTTTAATGGTTTCTGTGTTTAATTAATGTATGCTGTAGTGCCTGCTGTATGCTACTTATGTTTTCGCTTGACATTTTTGCGCTAAACTTTACTGACAATAGTACTGTACAGTAGTCGCAGTCAGTTGTGATTCTTTTTGAGCAAGTTGCAGCTGAAATAGAAGCAATATATTATTCTCAAATAACTAATAAATCTTGTTGAATACTATATTTACTAACGTGTACTTTTTATATTTTTATTTATCGAGTCACTCGATCTGGTCTGGTCTTGTCTGTTCTAATCTGGCCGGGTCTGATCTGGTCTGGTCAGGTCAGGTCTGGTCTGGTCTTGACTTACTTGACTTAGCTGCAGGGGGCTCCGTGCGTCCGCAAACAGCGAGGAGGCGTTGCCGCCCATTTCGCTAACCCCTGGCGACCACGGGCAGCTAGTGCTGCGGTGTCGCGCAGGGAGTTCCGGTGGTGCATGCCGGTGTCTGCAGCGCGGTCCCCCTCCGGAGAGTCCAGGAGGTGGATTGTCACTCGCCCGGTAGCCCTTAGGTAGCGGACGAGCTGGCAGAGATTCTCGGGCCTGAAAACGTCGGAGAGGTCCGGGTTTGGGCCGAGGTAGGTGAGCCTGTCCTGAGTAAAGGCGGGGCATTCACAGATGAAGTGCTCCGCATTCTCGACACCGGAGAGGCAGAAAGGGCATTCCTCACTGCGGATTTTCTCCTGGAGGTAACGATGCCTGGCAAAGCAGCCATGACCCGAGAGGGCCATGGTAACCGCCCTGATGTCCCTACGGTTGAGTCCAAGCAGGGCCTTGCGAAGGGCGGGGGAGGGACAGGGGACAGCCGCGCGGGATTGCTGGCAGTCGGGGGCGTTAGCCCACCTCTCCCTGTGCTTTGAAGCCACCCACTGGTTGATCCGAGTGGTGACAACGGCGGTGGGGGTGGGGGCCACGGGCAGAGGACCAGTAAAAGAACCTGTCGAGCCAGCCTTGGCCAGGCGATCGGCCAACTCGTTGCCGGGATGGCCCGAGTGCCCGGGGATCCCTTGTTAGGGACACCTTGTTAGAGGCGCCTAAGCGGTTGAGCTGCCCGATGCAGTCAAGGACTGTATGCGAGCAGGTGGTGGTGCGCTCAAGGGCGTGGATAGCCGCTTGACTGTCCGAGTGGAAGGTAATCTCCTTCCCCCAGACACGCTGATTGTACAGCTCCATGGCGCAGGAGCTGATGGCGAGAACTTCGTTCTGGAAGACGGTGGAGCAGGTGCCGGTGTGCTGGGAGAATGTCGCCACAGTTCTCCCTCCAGACACGATGCAGTAGCCGTAGCCAGAGGCGGAGTTGATTTGGGACCCGTCAGTGAAGCAGTGGATTTCACGGGATTTTCAGTTGTCCCTTGCTTCATAACGTGGTGGAATGCTGGTTTTGAATTTGAGCGGAGGGCAGAGCGTGGACGGAATTCTGTCCGAGAGGGTCAGCAGGCCTCCCGCTGATTCCAGGTCTCGCAGGCTGGTCTGGTCTGGTCTGGTCTGGTCTGATTGAGATTGGAACCAATGAGATGCCAATGCTCAATGGGGAATCAATGAGATGCCAATGCTCAATGGGGAATCAATGAGATTGAATGAGAGCTGTCATGACTGACATGACATTTGCATTTCGCATGTGCTAATTCTATAATTATGACTGCTCGAGCTGAGCTTGCAGGACCTGGGCATTTCATGTTAATTAGGAACTCCGTGTGCATGTGATGTGTGTCACCAACTGTCCTGTACCAGTGCTGTCATCACATTTCTTCAAAATCAAAGAAACTGCTTAATTATTCCCGCTTGACAGATGCATGCCGAACTCACACATGAGCATCATCATCAATATGAGTGTATTTTGAATTTTAACGCAACATCAACAGAATTAACAGATCAATGTTAGTTATTAATAGCATAGTTAGCATAATTACAGATTATGCTAATGGTAATAAAAACTCAATACAAATAATATGTCAACAATACAAATTCTGTGAGTTACATTGATTGATGCATTGATATGCAGGTGCAGTCGCTCCTCAGCCGCCATCAGTACCATCATCAAGTTGCAAAGCCTGTCTCTGAAAAGCCGGAGAGTATTTCAGCGTTCAGTCAGGGCAATTTGTTGTTTAAGCAATCAATAAACCCAAAAACCCAAAAACTTTTGGGTTGTTCAAAACCCAAAAAGAACTGCATTTTTTCTCTTTCTTCTAAACTAAACTAAAATAGAACATTTTCGGAATTCCACTCCTTTTTCAATGGCCAAAACCCTACGCGTAAAAGAATAACTGTACGTCGGTAAGTGTGCAAAATATTCTATATTTAAGTCCGTTGTTGTCCGGTGAAAAAAAGGACAGCTGCTGTAACTAAGGAAAAAAAGAAACAACCAGAACAAGCAGCATAGTCACTTTTCAACACAGTCACCACCCCTTCTCAATGCATTCCCAGCTCACCAGCCACTTGTTGAAGGCCTCAGCGTACAGGTTTGCGGCCATGGAGTTGCTTGAATTCTGTCAAGGTCTTGTGGCAATGACTTGTGGAATTGGAATAGTGTTTTTGTGTTTAGCTTCTCTCGTGCTCAGAGATGCCTAATTCTTCTGCCAGCTCCCTGCCTGCACTGGATGTTCGAAGTAATCATTAAATATTTTTATTCATTGCTTCAAGAAAGTTTGGTTCAAAAACGTTGAGCTGAATAAATACATTAATTGTAAGTTGCTTCAAGTCGTTGACAACGAAAATAAGCAATAATAGAAGTTATAAGTTTGAGCAAATATTAAAGCAAGTTCGTGAACTCTTTAAGCTAATCTTTTGCGTGCCTCTACTTGTTGCCCACCCGTGTCCACAGCCGCCCCGCTTCTGGTGAGGGAGATAAAATTGGAGCTAATATCAAGATTTACGTGTTCAATTTTTACTGCCAACCAAGCAAGCTAATTGCACCTTATTGCTGCACCTTAACAATAAGCTTAATACCATGAATTCCCCAAACATTTCTTAATCAGAAATCTAAAAGCTAATTTCAATTTTTGAGCAAAATTTGATGATTATTTTGACACAATGTACAAAACATTCGATTTTTATTCGCTCTTCTACAGACGGTATAAGGCCGGCAAACGTAGCCGAAAATCGTAGAGCCGTAGTTGCCGTAGATCGGAGTCACTCGATCTGGTCTGGTCTTATCTGATCTAATCTGGTCGGGTCTGATCTGGTCAGGTCTGGTCTGGTCAGGTCTGATTTGGTCTGGTCTGATTTGGTCTGGTCTGATTTGGTCTGGTCTGATTTGGTCTGGTCTGATTTGGTCTGGTCTGGTCTAGTCTGATCTTGTCTAGTCTGGTCTGGTCTGGTCTGGTCTAGTCTGATCTTGTCTAGCCTGGTCTGGTCTGGTCTGGTCTGGTCTGGTCTGGTCAGGTCAGGTCTGGTCTGGTCTGTTCTGGTCTGGTCTGGTCTGGTCTGGTCTGGTCTGGTCAGGTCAGGTCTGGTCTGGTCTGGTCAGGTCTGGTCTGGTCTGTTCTGGTCTGGTCTGGTCTGGTCTGGTCTGGTCTGGTCTGGTCTGGTCTAGTCTGATCTTGTCTAGTCTGGTCTGGTCTGGTCTGGTCTGGTCTGGTCTGGTCTGGTCAGGTCTGGTCTGGTCTGGTCTGGTCTGTTCTGGTCTGGTCTGGTCTGGTCAGGTCTGGTCTGGTCTGTTCTGGTCTGGTCTGGTCTGGTCTGGTCTGGTCTGGTCTGGTCTGGTCTAGTCTGATCTTGTCTAGTCTGGTCTGGTCTGGTCTGGTCTAGTCTGATCTTGTCTAGTCTGGTCTGGTCTGGTCTGGTCTGGTCTGGTCTGGTCTGGTCTGGTCAGGTCAGGTCTGGTCTGGTCTGTTCTGGTCTGGTCTGGTCTGGTCTGGTCTGGTCTGGTCTGGTCTGGTCTGGTCTGGTCTGGTCTGGTCTGATCTAATCTGGTCTGGCCAGAATTTCAGCCTAATTAAAAGGCTTTTTCGAATAAATGCCAGGAGGCCCGGTTTTCTCTTAGCTTTAAAGCTAGATGCGTAACGACATGTACTGAACTGACTACTCCCCTTAATTAGTGTAGCATGCGGACATGCTACTCATAGAGTATTAGATGAGGAAGTAAAAAAGTTAAAATTAGTCTATGGCAATCAGCCTGAGATGAGGCACTCAAATATACACGTAGCTACTCATTTTTTCAAGCCCGCTTAAGCAGAGATAATCAAGCAAGATCTAGCGCCCAGTCCAGACCAATGGCTTCGTCGACAAGCAGCGAAGAAGTGCTTCGAGCCGGAGTCATTCTGTACCGGAAGGGCAACGGCTTCGAATTTTTGATGCTACGCCGTCGATTGGAGTCAGCGGATTCGAACCAGAGGCAGCTGTGGGACCTACCCAAGGGTTCGCTGGACGAGCGTCAGGACGACATTCGCCTGGTGGCACTGCGCAATGTGCACCAGAGTACGGGCATCTGGCCGGATTGTTTCCGGCTGCACCGGGACTTCTTACGGATGTCCACCTTCTCGGAGGCTGGGTGTGTGAACCACTTGAGCTTCTGTTGTCCCGTGTGGTTTACCCGCAGGGTTTTACCCAAAGGGAAAAGTTTTGTTTGACAAACCTCGTTCCCTTTTGCGCGCATAGGTTCTTTGCACTGCGACTGTAACGATGTGACCTTCGCGTTTATAATGTAATGTTCTAAATTTTGTCAGCAAGATGTCCACTGAGATGTCACACCGAGATGTCCACGGAGATACCGACTGAGATGTACACTGAGATGTCCACTAAGATGTCCACTGAGATGCCCACTGGGATGCCCACTGAGATTTCCGCTTTGATGCCCACTAAGGTGGCCACTGTGATGTCAGCTGTAATTTCTCGCTTTACAAAATCCGCGTGTCCACCTTTCAGTAAACGAATCAAAGAGACTTTTTACCTAGCCGAAATCGACTCGAAAACTCGATCGGGTGACGATATTGACAGCGAGACTCTGCCCAAGCCGGACCCGCTGCGTTACGCGGGCTACCAGTGGATGTCTGGCGACCTGGCCAAAATTAGCATTCGAACTGACGAGGGCCGCCTGCTGCTGGGTCAGGCCACCGATTTCTTGGAGTCGCAGGAGCAGGCAAGGCAGCGCGGGGGACGCATAACTGCTGCGTTATCACACACTGGATTTGATGTCCTGTCACTATTTAGGCTAGATCACACACTGGATTTGATGTCCTGTCACTATTTAGGCTAGATCACACACTGGATTTGATGTCCTGTCACTATTTAGGCTAGATCACACACTGGATTTGATGTCCTGTCACTATTTAGGCTAGATCACACACTGGATTTGATGTCCTGTCACTATTTAGGCTAGATCACACACTGGATTTGATGTCCTGTCACTATTTAGGCTAGATCACACACTGGATTTGATGTCCTGTCACTATTTAAGCTACATCACGCACTGAATTAATTTGATGTCCGCAAATTTGAAACCTGAATTTCAGCTAGACACCGTGTTCAGCGTGTTGGCCAATATTAAATGACGTTCCAGCCGAAGTTCAACTCTTCAACCGTTAAAAACTAGTAATAATAACAATATACTGCATGGTAAAACCTAGCTCAACAAATTTTTGTGCTCTACGAATATAAACAGACAGTTTTTTTTAAACATCGTTTAAAACATCGAATTAAAATCATATTTCTGGCCCACAAAGGGTCCAAAGCCACTTTAAAAGAGATCGAAAAAATCGGTGAATTTAATGAAAGCCTTTTATTGACTTCTTGATTTATTTTTTTTCATTAAAGTTATTGATACTAGAAATTTTGTGAATACTTTTACAAGGAATTAGTTAGATTTTTGTTAGATTTCAAGCCTTCGATTTAAAATTTCATATCAACAGAAAAAAAAGGTTTTTTAGTAAATAAACAGTTCAAGCACGGGTTGGGATTTGGGAAAGCAGTCAAATAGAACAAACAGCTAGAGGAAAACAAGTGAAACAAACACAGGTGGTAGCAATCAAACGGTTTGACAACGAAGAAATTAAATGGTTAGCTTTGCATGACAGTCAGTAAACGACAAATTAATGGTGCAACGAGTTTGTTGTTTGTTAAATGGCAATTGTTTATTTACAAGTTTTTTATTTAAAAAAATTATTAACAAATGTAACGTTTGTGTATAGCAGGGTCGTTCGCAAATTCTAGGAGGAGCAAAAATTTTAACAATTTTCCGAACATTTACTATTGTTACTGCCATATTGAAAAAAATAGGACACTTTTATCTGTCAATAAAGATAATTTTTGGGTTGAACTTTATCATACAAAAGTGTTTTTAATCATCTGGCGGTATTAAGCGATAATTAGCGATGAAAAAATTCAAATTCAATCATTTCACCGATGTTAATTTTTGATACTACAAGATGTCTGTAGCTAAAAAAAGTTGTTGTTGTGTTGAAACCTTGCTATATTACATTTAAAATGAAAGCTTATATAAATTTAATTTAAGAATTTTTTAAAGCCCAATAAACTGCACTACAAATGATTTTATAGACGCTTAACTGTACGCCTAGCATTTCCGGTGGGATAGCCTCTTTGCGTCTCACAAAATGTATTTTTCGGCTGACGTCTAGAATGCGTGCTTAAAATGATACATTTTGATGCAGATAATTAGAAAAACATGTCTTATTATCTTTTTGTAAAAAATTGTTATGAAATAGAGCACTATTGTTGATAAAAATAATTAAAAGCAACCATGCATCGCAATAAACTCCTACTTTGAAGCACAAAATAAATATCCTGTAACCACACTAGCATTCTCCATGGAGCACCTTTTGAGCTGAAATTTTACAAAGATATCCAGTAAAGTAAACTGAGCAAATGATTTTTTTGTTTTTGAAAATACTTCAATTTGGCTATGTATCTGTTAGTTCATTGGACATATTTATTATATTTTTATTAAAATCCTTGTAACCAAGCTACAGAGAAACATGTGCAAAACTGGACCTTGAAATTTGACCTGAATGATCAGCAAATGTGTATCTCGAAATGATTTTTTTTTTGTTTTCATCAAGTCATTCTATGCTAATTTTTTCTGAAGGGAAAGATACCATATATTTAGAGTCAATAGGGGAAGCATTTAAACTTATTCAATAGTCATTAAAATTGCAACTATATTATCATAATATGGTAATACTATTATACATGTATTATATAGTAATATTAACTTCTAAGATGCCCTTATAAATTTAAGTAAAGACAACAGGCCTTAATTAATTAATCAGCATTTTGAAGAAACTGACCTTATACAGATGGGCCCCAAGCTAAGAAATGAATGTAGAGCTTATTTCGTGTAAGGTATAAAAATCAATTTATTATAATAATAAATACTCCTAATAAATTGGTTAAATTAGTTATTTACCTTGAATTAATTTAATTTAATAATTAAATATATAAATTTGTTTCACTTCTTACTGCATTTAAATAGAGTACCTCTCTACTATACTATAGAAGTATAGTAAAAGTATGGTAAAAAAGTATAGTAAAAAATTTTCTTTGGTTTAATCCCAGCTTGCCTCAGTTTTTTAGTCTTAATACGAGCTAGATAGTAAGTGTTGATTAATTTGCTCCATCACCTTTTGCCACGGAAACAGCACATGTCGGACATGCAACACTCTTCCTGATCCCTGGATCCAAGATGACTGCTTCTGCTTCTTCAATGCTTGAAAACTGAGCTCATGGAGCTTCAGGTTATGCTGTCAGAGTGCTGCTGCCGGTGCTGTGTGTGTATGTGTGTGTCTTCTGTGGGTAGGTTCCCTGTCCCTCAGTTTAGCCACTGTTGTGGGCTAACTGGAGGAATTGCCGTTGTCGGTGCTGCAGGTGGCACTACATGGTAGTATTGACGCTGTCAGTGACGCTGGCAAAGGCTTGGACGAAGCTAGGTGCCGTCATTGTCAGAAGGACATGCGTGTGCTGCTTAGACCAGTGCGCACATTCGACTGGACTCGTATCTGGTGCAGTCTGGTGTATTCACTGAGATTGTGTGGATCTGCCTCCTCGCATCACCTCAACCAGGCTCAATTTCTTTTGTAGAATTTTCGTGCGCTGCTTAACTGCATCTTGTGCCTGCTGAGTGATGCCAAGAATTGTGCCACACAATAATTTGGCCCATAAACTACTCGTATATTATACATATGTATGCACAGCACACACACACGCAGTTCATTCATATTAAATGTACTAGTTAATGGAATTCTCATCTCATGAGCTCTAGTCTATGGACAAACCTGAAATTACTATAATATCTAGATAGAACTAAACTTCTTTGAGCAGCGCGCTGCGCTGCGAGCAAAATACATGTAGATTCCTTATAGCGCAACTAATTACTGAAGTAAAAGTGTAGTACAGTCTACAGCCTGAAGTAGCCTGTGTAAGATGCGGAGGGATGATTTTTGCATAGGAAGCCACTAAGGTAAGGTTGATGGAACTATGGGGAGGTGAGAGATTCAAAGCGAGGGACGGAAGCCATGCATAGGTCGATCATAAGTTTGATTATTGCAAGAGTCTGGGGATGCATTAACGAGAGGCGGACGAGAGCATAGAAATAAAGCGGGCTAAATATATTAATACACAAAATTACATGTACTAGCTAGTAATTTCAGAATGGTCAGCGACTCCTCCGATTTGTATCCGCGACCGCGTGCCCACAAATCCCCCGGCAGACCCTGTCGCAGTTGGTGGTTGTGCACAGAATACAATGTTAATTTTCGAGCTTCTCTGCAAAAATGCGTGATGCACTCAAGATGCGTGCTAAAGTCTACTTCTTTGATTGATGGCTGGGTTTTGCCTTTTCGCTTGTGATCATCAAAAGCTTGGGCGTCATTGCTACTGGTGTTTCAGTGTGCGCATTATGTCTGGTTATCATATTATGTGCATGTGCAGTGTCTTTTACCTACATTTTTGTTTGTCTCTGTTTCCTGCATGCTCTTTCGCATTTTTACACCTCGCACATCCTCATTTTTCTCAATTAACAAGTGAAATCTTTTCTTAAAGACTAATTGCTATTTTAGTTAAGCTAGTAGGTTTTTGGTAATTAAATAATTCAATTTTGTCTATTTTCCAAAAAGTTTCAAAAAATGAATTAATTAAAATAAATTTGAATTATTTTAAGTTATTTGGAGTAAAATGTCTAATAAGTAACTATAATTTTTTATTTTAAGTACATGTAGCTTTGGTATAAGTATTAATGTAATAAGTACTTAAAGTAAAATCAAGCAAGTTATAGTTTTCAGAAATTATGCTACAAATAATCAAATATATACTAGAATCCAAATTCCTTTATTAAGGAACATGCAGTTGATATTAAATCCACAATGTGCTTTTTGGTGTTCAAGGATAGTTCCCTGACTTTTTCTATTATTAGTTAGATTTTATTATATTTAATGTAAAAATGAACAATTCTATTCACCGTAAAAATGAACATTCTTTATTTGTCGAATCATCTTGACTTTGAAAAGATACATAGTGAAAACTTGATTTTTAATTCAACCTTTCAAGACTTATTTAGACTTCTTAATTCAGTGATTAGTTAAACTGATCGAAGTCCTTTCGAGTGCATGCTATAATAATTTCGCACTTTTTCGCACACGATAATTTTAAATGTCTGGGATTTGGAGCAGAGTAACAAAATGCTGTGCTCAAAAACATTTCCTTTGTCAATTTCTTGTTCTTTTATTTTTGCAAAAGAAATTTAACTGCATATTTAAAATAAAAATAGAAGAAAATTTTATTTTCTCTTTAATATTTTTGTCGTTTATTTTCCGCAACAAAGAATAACAAATAGCCTTGATTTCTTCTCAATTTCAAGTTTTCTTGTGGTTTTAGTAGCAGCTTCTTACAGAAATTGTCGAAATAATTTTTTTTGTACGATTATTGCTCGATGTATAAACTTTTTTTGCAATAACAAAAAGTTGTGACCTAGCTTTGAGAACGACCCAGCAAATGCTATAAAAATGTGTTAACAAATTTTTATTAGCAAATGTTTAAAAACAAGTATTTATTGATACGGTTCAATCTATTAACAAATATTCATCAATAAGTGTTTAATAACCAATGTTTATGAACAAATGTTTATTAGTAAATATTTATTACGAAAAGTTTGCGTTCAGCTAAACAAATGGCTAACTCAATTGCTCCTCAGTCCCAGTTTTTGTTTTACTAATTAATATAAAAGCGAAACTGTGTGCATTAATTTGATTTAATAATTATTGTGACTGCCATAATTGATCGATAAAATCAATAACTAGGCCAACAATGTGTTGCAGAATGTTTCTGAAGTACGGTTGGGTTAATTGCTATTATAGCTGTAGCTAGATATAATTTGTTTTATAAATGCTATGAGGGAGCTTATGCTAAAAAATGATGTGCTTTATTAAAGTATGAAACGATTTCAACTTTATGCAAAAAAATTGTCAACTAATGAATGTGTCCCTAAGCAGTCAGCTTAACGGGTTGCAGAGCAGATCGCTGGCTGAATTGGCCGCCCGTTCCGTCGACTTTTCCTGGCCTCGAGAGGCCGGCAGTAGTCCTTGTTGCACCTGCTGTTGGCCCGCCTGCAGCCAAGGAGGCGGCGGCATTCGACCGCCTGGCACCGGCCTGATCGGTGTCGGATGCAGCACCCGACTTGTTGCCGAAGCACCGCTCGACGCAGCTGCTGAAGCACCATCGACTGGCCATGCAGAGCCGTGCAGGCTGCTGTAAAATGGCGGCTGTTGCTGAAATCCAGCAGTCGAGCGTTCTGGTATAAAATGCTGCTGTCGCGGCTGTTGCTGCTGAACATTCTGGGCATAAACTGCGTCTATTGGCGATTGGAAATGCGAAAATGCGGCTGACACGGGCAACGTTAAAGACGAAACCGGTTGGTTTGGATAGGCGTTGGCCCACACTGGCATGCTGGCACCGACATGCCCCTCTCGCCGCTGCTGCTTGACAATTCCTGACGGCTGCAATAGCGGTGGAGGCGGCGGCGACATCGGCGGCAACGGTGACAGCGGAGGAATCGGCAGCATCTGTGGCGGTGGCAGAATGCCGTAACGTCCGCTACTAGACCGTTTCTGCATCATCATGAGCTGCTGCTGTTGTTTCTGCTGTTGCTGCTGCTGTTGCTGCTGCTGTTGCTGCTGCTGTTGCTGCTGCTGTTGCCGGATTGCGGCTAAAACTACTTGAGAAGGCGGCGGTGCCTGCTGCTGCGGCATCGACATTGGCGGCATCGCCCGCATTGGAAGCTGATAGTGCAGATACGGACTCGACATCTGTCCGCAAACCGACTGCTGCAGCTGCTGCCGCTGCTGCATCGACGCGTCGTCTTCGGTGGTCAGATCTATGGTTGAAGAGCCCCCAGCAGCAGAATTCAGTTTGTGCATCCGCGCGAGCTTCCCAGCGGGCGACGTCTTCTTTTTAGTCGTCTTCGCTGGCTGATTCAGCGGCTTCCTGCGCGTGTACTTTCTCTTGGGCTTTTCCACTACAAACTCTTCGCATACGGGAGTGTGCTGCTGCTGCTGATAGTCGAGCTTGCGCTGTTGAAGCAGCATCTGCTGACGCTTTAATTGCTCTAAGAAGTAATTCGGCTGCTGCTGCGGCAGCGCGGAGTGCGACGGCATTGTTGACGCATTGAGCATCGATGTGGACGCCGACAGCGCCGGCTGTTGCTGATGCTGATGCGACGCCGCTGATAGCTGAGCACTGTACTCCAGCACTGAACTGGAGCTGCCTTTCATTGCAGGCGGTGTCGGCGCCGGGAGAGTCGGCGTCGGTAACGGCTTGGCTGGATGCTGTGTCAGCTGCTGCTGCTGCTGTTCCCGACTGTCCTTGCTGAGCGTCAGCGCCAGCTCGTCAACGGCCGCGTCGGCGGCGGCGACCAGGTCGTCCTCGCGGCACACGGGCGGCACAGCCAGCACAGGGGCCTCCTTGCGGCGATGCGAGAGCGGCGCTGTGGGTGAAATTAATTAGAGGTAGATGGTTAATCAGAATACTCGCAGGTGGGGCCTTTAGGCACTGCCGCAATTTAGACAGGCAGGCATACCTATTCCACTAAATCCTGAGCACACATAGTTCCTACTCACACAGGGTGTACAGGAGCCCAGACATTCTAATATATTTGAAATTGGTGCCTAATAGCAGAGCAACCCGCAAAGCCTCTCTATCCGGCCCTCAAGGCCTTTGAAACTTCACAATAGCAATCCGGCCCGCTAAAGGTTTGTCTCTTCTCAGCTTTTCCCTAATCTCCTCTCCTATTTAACCTTCCCTCTCTCCTCTTTCCTCTCTCCTCTCATCTCCGCCGGCCTTCTCCTCACTCACCTCTCATCTCTCATCCCGCCTCTCTCGTATCTCCTCTCTTCCCTCTTCTCTCCCCTCAGCTCTCTCCCCTCTCCTCTCCCTCTTATCCCCTCTCTTTTCTCTCCCCTCCACACTCCTCTCTGTGGTCCGCAGTCTTGCTTAGATTCTCTATCTGGCCCTCCAGTTAAAATACCGAACCCTGTCATAAACTCTATAGAGAATTTTCCCTCAGACTTTCAATTTAGTTTCAAAAACTTCAATTGGAAATGTATTAAAATGTATTTCTTCCAGATAATTCACTTCGTATTTTCACGTAGGCTACATGTACTACTTTTAGGCTACTTGTAGTAGCATTTAGCGGTACGATCATATAGTTCATATCCACTTTCAGAATCAAAATAAGTAAAATTTTATTTTTCAAAGCGAAGCATAGCGTGACATAAGTTTCTGGATTAGGAAGACTTTCTGTTGCCTTTGTGGAATCCAATATCCTGATTAGGAATCTGCATAATCCAGTTAATCCGCTTGATGCAAACCTATATAAACGGATTAAAGTAGCAGTGAAGCCCAGACTACAGTTTAGTCAACACGAGGGCTGTGTTGGTACTTTAAACTCTGCGAACTGGTCGAACCCTACCTAGAGAGCTGGCCAGCTGCTTTTCAAGCTATAGGGCACTCAACAGCGCAGCTCGCGTGACGAGAATCTGGAGCCCCACCCGGAGACTCAGCTCCATCCCCGACTCAACGCTAACAGGTAGCACACCGGGACTTGAACGGAACAAGCGGTTTTTACTTTGTATAAATTTCAAAAGCTATTAGCAGGAAGGGTCGAGCTGCAGTGAAAGAAGAACGAATGCCATGCCACTGTCAGTAAGACCACGCCCTTATGTTTTTGCTTCAGTTTTTTTATTCTGTCTATAGAATTTGCTAAATTTATCTTAAATTTCAAAGCAGCTCTTTTTAAACTTGACAACAGGCGCGTCGCCACCGGGGAGACAGGGGGGCATGCCCCCCCAGTAAAAGCTATGGGGGGACATCTCAATGCTTTGTCCCCCCACCCCACCTAATTGTGACTCGTTGTGGTAATCAATAACTTTTCTTCAGGGCGCCAAAATATAGCGCCTTCGGCGCCAAAATGAGTGCCTGCGGCGCTAAAATGAGTGCCTACGGCGCTAAAATGAGTGCCTGCGGCGCCAAAATGAGTGCCTGCGACGCTAAAATGAGTGCCTGCGGCGCTAAAATGAGTGCCTGCGGCGCTAAAATGAGTGCCTGCGGCGCTAAAATGAGTGCCAGCGGCGCCAAAATGAGTGCCTGCGGCGCTAAAATGAGTGCTGACAACACCGATTCTCAAAATAATGGAAATGTCTGAATTTATTCATGTACATGTACCTGTTGAATTATTGGCTTTGTCCCCCACCATAAAATCCATGGCGACGCCCCTGCTTAGCAAAAAAATGATTGAAACCTAAAAAGTTTATTTTCATTCTTTGGCACACCAATTTTTTTTGCCCGCGGTATTTTTTACTCACGCGATCGGCTTGTCAAGTCGTCGACGACAAGGCGTCGCTTCTTTGGCGGCAGTCGGGCCTTTTCGTACCAGTGAGCGGCCGGCTTTGAGTCTCTGCAATTAGTAGAAGTACTTTTAGTGGTAATAGTCGTAAAGTAAAAGTCTATAGTTCCTATTCTCATAATTTACGATGGAATTTTTGAAAGTTCACTGAGAACTATTTTTCTACAGGCACGACGAACCTTGAGCTGCTGGTGTCAATTGGGTCCTCAGTCTTCTCAAGCGTCGGCTTTGCCTCCGACTTTGGTGGCGATTTCGGTGGCTCCTGCGACGTCGCCGGGGGAGGCGACTCTGGCATATCGCCGAGAATGAAGCCGGACTCCTCCACGCTGTCCTCATCCTCGGCGTCTTCAGCGCTGACAGTTTCGGCAGACGGCAGTCCGGCATTTTTCTTCTTCTGCTGCTGCTGCTGCTGCAGTTTCTGCTCGAACCAGTTGTACTGAGGCAGCGACATTTTCAACGCAGAAGCTGTGCCTGCCGCTTGATTGTTGTTCAAGCTGCTGCTTGTGCTGCTGCTGCTGCTGCTGCTGCTGTTCAACTTCGACTGGGAGTTGTTGGCCCGTTTGCCTCTGCGGTACTTTGAGCCTGCAGAAAATTTCACATCGGCGGGGGCGGGGCGTGCTTGTACTGTGATGCTAGCTTAATAACAAAGCTCGTTTCTTGCTTTGCTTGTTTATTTGGCTTTAGGACTACATTAATGATAGCGGGGCTTGTAACAAGATTATGAAGCTAGGACCAAGGACAACTTGATAACTTGTCAAGTTATCAAGTTATCCTTGGCTAGGACACTTATATATTAGGAAGGGATGAGGGAGGCGGCATTTGGGCGCAGCGGCCATAGACTATTGCACGAGCGTATGTCATGTCTCCCTCCAGAAGGAAAGAGTTGAACTATGTCTCCGAACAATGTAAACTTTATGTTAGGAACTCAACAGATGACTACTTGATAACTATTTCATGTTGGTTACTCGCAATATGTAGCTAATGTGGTTTTTTAGCAGTCATGTACTTTAAAGCTCTTTGATTGACAGGTTTGCCGATTTAAGCTTTGAAAAAATCATTTAATTTTGGATGCCCCATAAGCGAGCAGAAGTTATTGTACATTTTCAGGGTTTATGAACTGTTTCTATGGTAACGCCAGAGAGATTGAAAACCCGACAAAGCGCAAGCAGAAAATTTGCCAATTAACGGCTTAAAAAACTGAATAAAAAAATTTCAATCTTGCTATGGCTCCATGAAGCAAAACTCATGGGCAAGTCAAATAAATAATTAAAAAATACGGAATGCTCCTTAGTTCAGGTTTTCATGAGAAGCGATACTTTTGCCATAATTGACAAGCTAAAATTGCTTTACTAATTGAAGTAGCTGCAAGAGCTTCATAGGACACGAAAATAGCCCTACTCTACCCGGCTTTGCCGTGTTGTTTGCTATTCCTGTCTCCACACGCAGAGGTGCCGGAGGTGCGGAGAGCAAGCAGGTGGATGGGTGGACAGCAGCAGCAGCAGCAAGTCGTGTCCGCGTCTCTGAGGTAACAATGTGGCTTCCCATCCGCTACTCAGTGTACAGACACAGCAGCGGGGACTGGGGGGACGAAGGCCAACACAGCAAGCAACAGTGCGGGAGTTGCGGCCCAGAGAGCTGAGTCACCCATGCAAATTCTTTCCAGCTCCCTGCAGCCGGCCATGCAGGCTGTTGCAATTGCTTGTGCGTCAGCAGCTGAGGACTAAACTGTGAGAGTAAAAGCGTCAGTTCACGCGCATCCTGGCCTGCTTTTACAAATCAAGCTGAGAAGCTGCCGCTGAGCAAAAGGCGATGGTGCAGGAAAAAAAATTTTTTTTCTGGCGCAACTGCGAAAAATCTGGCGACGCTTTGCTTTTAATTATAAAATTCATTGCATTTTTCAGAGGCCATCTGCAGTCAATTTCGGAACGAGCCTGGTCCAGGACACTCGATACGAAAATTGCTAGTAGGCATGCTGCAGATTTCTTGCAATTATCGCTGCAGATGCGGCTAATCTCATTCTGTGGGCAGCTTCTCACCTGCAATCTTTGCCCGCTTTGGAGCTCCGGGAGGCTGGCCGGAGCTCGGGCTAGACTCTCCTCGCTGGCGGCTGCCACTCGCGGGCTCGAAGCTGCCCGCCTCAACCAGCAGCTCATCGACCACCGTGAGCTCCTCGCCGATTGACGCCGCGAAATCCGATGAGCAGCTGGCTTCGTCGTCAGTTTTAGTTGCCATGGAGACGCTGTGGGATTCGACCAAACTGTGTCTCTGAATTCGGAGATAAAGGAGTTGAATATCGCTCTGAGGGGTTGCTTTTTGACTAAGTTTTCTGCTGGCAAAAGTGTCCGTTTTTTGCTTGGCTTGTCTTCTGCCAGATGCCTCTCTGTTGTTGCTGCTGCTGCTCAGAGGTGCTCAGCTGAGAAAAATAGAAAGCAAGCTGGCTTTGATGGCCTGTGGCGCAATGGGATTGGCCCCCAGTGGATCGGGCTGGGGTGGGGCGCAACTCCTACTGCGTGTTGCTTTTCCCCATGGAGGAAGAGAGGAGAGACATGGAGTGGGAAGAGCCGCAAGTGAAGCGGGGAATTCAAATGGCTTTTTTATGCACTGATAGGTCCAAGTGAAAATGTGAAGCGTAAATGTGTTGCTCAGACAGGTGACAATTCAAGAAGGTAAAAGAGTAATTAATAGAGCGTCTGTCATTCGCTTAGCCCCCTATTCACAAGGTGAAAGAAGTCACCCGCTCGAATCAGACTCGAGAGTCGAGGGCTGCTGCTGCCTCATCAAAAGACGCGAAGGCATTGAGTCGGTACTGTAGCACTCAAATCAAAAGGCAAAGAGAAAATGCAAAATGCTACTTACCTTTGCTCAGTAACTCAAGACCAGATACAGCCCCTTTCAATTTTCAGCTATTTCTGGTTAGAGTTCTAATAAACTTTATGTAAATCATTCGGAGAGGGACGCAGAACAGCAGAAACTGTAACAAATTGTTTGCTCTGACAACAATGACAAGTTTGATGCGACGCGACCTTACATTACTCGTATCTCTACATATGCTTAAAATGTAGGTTTTGTGCTCTGCTACAGCCAGCTGTACCTGACGAATTACGTTTTCAAGTTGAATACAGTCTAAAAATGTACGGTTTCCACTGTATGCAGATAAATAATCATGGCAGCGAATACCCAGTTGGAGCGGGCGGGCTGTGGGGTGACGCATGCAAGCGGGGTTGACCAGTTTTCAATGGGGTTGGCGGGGCTCTCCCAATGTCAGCGTGCTGTATCTGCGAGCATTTTACTGTGCTGGAGTTGCCTGCAAGCCTATAAAGGGGAACACAAATGATTAACACGCGCTGTACACTCTCAGATATACCCAGTTCTGAGATATAAAGCAGCGGGCTGTGCGTTTGAGCTTTGAATCGGGACCGAATTCTTTAAGATTGTGAAGTAGCAAAATCTCTCTCTTCTGCATGCTCAAATGATATCAGACCGATGCCCGCCAACTGCTACACCGTTAGCTACATGATCCAAGCCTTATCGCTAGCTGTTATCAACAGTCAATCAATCAATAGATAAGCGGTAGAATAAAGAAGACCCCAGTTAAGTTGGGTAGCCTGGAAAAAAACGCATCAGTAGCTATAGAGAGTGAGTAGCTGAAAGTGAACAATTAATGTCAACTCAGTGAACTTTCAGGCTTTCAAGGTCGTCTGGTTTGGTCGCTGTGGATTTAACGCCTTCTGTCGTGATTTCCAATTGTTGCTTCCATCTTGTGCATCATATAACCCAGCTAACGCTGTCAGCCGACACAAAGGTTAAGCAATGTCTTTGATGCTAGTTTCAGTATCGTGTGTATGATTGATAGGGTTCATGTCTGGAGAGACATCGAGGGATAGGACGCGGCTCACCGAATATGCCCCGGCCGGATATTTGCACTTCTTGGGATTGTGATGCGAGGATCTATAAACTCTACAGTGTATACTAAGCGACCTAGGACAATTAAAGAATAGAAGGACGGAGCCATTGACGCTTTTAAATTGATAACACCTGAAATGTGTTTTTTAAAAGCCACTAGCGCTTTGAACAGCTTATCGATAACAAATGGAGGTCCATGATGAAGCTGCACAACAGCTGAACTTGAAACTGCTGACAATCAAATCCTTTATATGGGCCCATTTCGTTCGTGAGATTTCATTTATTTTCATGTAATCATGTAAGAGAAAGAACATTATATTAATGCGGCACTTTCCTTAGGAGGACAAGCAAATAAATTGGCGCCCCTTAGGCTTGCGTCCATGTGACATTCCCCCTGCGCAAACCACTGACACTGTGACACATGTCAGCAGGTTAATAGTTCTCAAACACGAAATACACTATCCACTTGAATCCTACTTGCAATGTGGCTGTCGACTCAGTCTGACAGAGTGTCACGTGGCATCGTTATAACTCATTAAGGTTACTCACCGCACAGTTGCAGGCTTGCTGATAAGCGGGTTTGCTCCAACCTGACAAGAGTCAAGAGAGGTGATAAAATTCCAGTTGCAAGCGAAACAGCAGCTGTGTCTGATAATTTACGCTATTTATGCTAAATTGCTGTAGTAGTTATAGAAACCCCTGGCCAATTTGGCACGTATTCGCGGCGTTGAAAAATAAGTTTATCAAGTCCGACGCGTACAACATCCGAACACCCCCCCCCCCTGTTTCTGCTTTTTCCGGAGAGAGTCGGAGAGGAGAGATAGAAAATCGGGTGCGCCCTTGGATTCAGTATCTGCTGCGGGCTTTGTGCCGCGTGTTTGCTCCAACTCAGTTTGGCACAAACGCGGTCAAGAGAATGAAGGGAGGAGGTTCTCCGCTGATGCCAGTGCATGGCCAGCCTGAGCAGAAAATGTGGCTGCTATTGAAAAGAATATAAAGTAAAAAATAGGCGCATAATAAAATAGAAGAGCACAAAAGATTTGAAGATTGAAATAAACAAACGTACGAGTAACGTAATAAACAGAGAAGGCTCTGTCAGCGACGCTTTTAATCTCTTCACGCTTGGTTGCAGAGCTGCTTGAGTGCGTGATTGTTCGGCCATAATGGGCAATGGGGCTTATCATTCCACTTGAAGCTGTCTGCCTCTCCCTCTCGTGCCTTGCCACAAGCCCACAATAGAGTTTTGAGATGTGCTGTTAAGAATTTGTTCTGTCTGCATGGCACTCATTTGAAAGCAAATTGCGTATTTTACCTGCGTGTTGCTAAGCAACAGATGCTGTTTAATGCTAGGAGGGTGAGGTTTATTGTTCGAACTCTGCGAACTCTAAAAACTGGCCCCGCAGTAATTCCTGCTGTGTATTTATCTATCTATCTATCCATCTATCTATCCATCTATCTATCCATCTATCTATCCATCTATCTATCCATCTATCTATCTATCTATCTATCTATCTATCTATCTATCTATCCATCTATCTATCTATCTATCTATCTATCTATCTATCTATCTATCTATCTATCTATCTATCTATCTATCTATCTATCTATCTATCTATCTATCTATCTATCTATCTATCTATCTATCTATCTATCTATCTATCTATCTATCTATCATGTACTGCACTCAGTCCAATCCTTTCTTACTTTCTGTCTCTTTTAATCTTCTCAATAATCCCTTCCAGTTCTTCCGTCTTTCTGCCGAACTGTCATCTTTATTTCTAGCCATTTTAAAATCAGGCAACACGACAGGAAATTGCCTGCTCTTTGGATAGCAAATTGAAAGGTAAATCTAAGACATTCGATCCCGACTAAATTTGACTCTACGTTAATTACGCATTCCTCTTATCTTGCAATGACGAAACTCTGCTTAAGAAATCTGCTCGTCTTACTCTTTTCATTGATGGTAGAAAGCTTCTCAACATTCGAATTTCAGAATCCATTGTTCTGCCATTGGAGTTTATAGTTGCATTTTTGCTTGCTGTCACCGAGTGCTCCATCGTCTGATTCATGCTTTCTGTATTTTTGCACAGTGGGGTTTTTCTTACAAAAAGAGCACACCTAAAGTTTTCTGCTCTATAGTGAATAATGCAGGCGGTTCTGGCTGTTGCATATCACACTCATGAGGGCCAGCCCCTAAGACGCAGAGACTGTACATGCCTGACCGATTAGAAAGTCAGGGCCGCTGTGCACCCTGTGTGAGCGTGCGCTTGTACTCGTATGCTTCGGCGAGCGCGCTTGATTTGGCGCGCGCTTGTATTGCTCAGAATTTCCTCAGCGCTGTTTATAGGCCGATGGGACCTGCAAAGAGTAATTTTTTTCTTTCTCTTTAATTTTGCAATTACCAGGTAAATCGCGATCGAAAAATTAAAGAGCGAAGTTTTATCAAGCTAAGGTGCACGGCAACATATCGTACATGAAATAACTGCATGTATTGTCCTTTCACATCCTATAAGCAAGAAGCTTCAAAGCTTGACTTATCCGGGTAGATAGAAATGGTAGTATTGAAGAAATGGTAGAAACCTGTAAATCTCTCCGTGTAAATTTACACGGAGAGATGCATGTATAGACAAAGAGACAAAGGACAAAGGACCACTGTACCAACACAACAACAAAGAAACACACCGTCAGTTTCCAACATCAGCGTCACAAAAATAAGTGCGAGTGAGGCGTCAACCAGCAGGCAGTCGACGAAACGCCTGTTCTCGTCGGTACTGCAGTGACTGCAGCGTCAGCAGCCTACTACTGCGATGGCTCCGTTACTGTGGGGCCTCCACCAACGGCGGCTTCTCTGTGGTCATCTGCACTGTTGAGCCCTCCAGCCTCCGACTCTCACGACTATACGCTCTCATCTGCAGAGACTCTCAGTCACTGCTCCGCGCGCTTCACAGCCCTACCCGTTGCCTCTTCAGGCCCAAGCTCTCCCTCTTCCGTCTTGCCAGGTCACTCTGCTCTGGATCCCCGGGCACGCAGGCATCCCGGACAACGAAGAAGCCGCCAGCACCAAGCAAGATCCTATAGCTGGGGCCTGGGCGCTGCACCACTCAACAACAACAACAGCTGCATGAAGCCGCCGAGGCCAGCATACCATCAGCGTTCGCGCGGTGATCGAAGCAACGCTGACAAAGTGACTCCTATATTAATTAAAGTTCCGTCTGATAGTGCGAATTGACTGTTCTAATAACTATATATAAAAATACTTGTATCTAATTAATCTTTGTATTTGCATATTCACGTGGGCTTGTTAACTAAATTATGCACAGTATAGTCTACTTACTTCAGTAGCGGTAAATGTTACCAATCGCCCGGAGTGTAACCTACATGTATTTCGATTAATGCTATTAGAAGTTATTGAAATTCATCCTAAATACGAGTACATATGAAATCGGTTCTGAAAAATTATCTGATAGCATTGGACACTTTACGCACTTTTGAAGCAAATGCCACGAATTTTGTTTAGCACCAAAATGCTTTTTGCAACCTGATATTATTTGTGAGCTGCTCAGCTAGCTCTATAGATTGTTTACGAAACAAAAGTTTCTTTGGTCTACGGGCTTCTAGTCCTTAAATCCAGCGGCTCAAATGTAACGTGTAGAGTATAGAAAGCTGCTCCCATTTAGTAGTGCAATTTGTATTTTTAAAGTTCACCAATGTTCTCACCTAGACAAATTAATGGATGTACATGTATTGTCTATAACCGGATGTGTTTGAACGGATGTATGTCTAACCTGGTGTATGTCTAACCGGATGTACATTTGTGTCTAACCGGATGCATGTCTAGTCTGCAGCTAGGCTGCTTTGCTGACCCCCTGTGCCAGCGTCTGTTAATAATTATAATATTAGTAATACTAATAATATTAATAATAATAATAATAATAATAATATTAATTATAATAATAATAATAATATTAATAATAATAATAATGATATTAATAATAATAATAATAATATTAATAATAATAATAATAATAATAATAATAATAATATTAATAATAATAATAATAATAATATTAATAATAATAATAATAATAATATTAATAATAATAATAATAATAATAATATTAATAATAATAATAACAATAATAATGCCTAGTCTGATGTAAGCTAGTCTAATCAGGTCGAATTTTTGTCTAACCAGTAGATGTGGGTACATCTGTATCTCAACTGATGTGTATCTCGGAACGGAATTGCCTCACACAACTACTATGTACATTTATATTCAGCAACGGAGCAATTAGAGAGCAGGACCTAGCTACGCTCGTACATGTAAGCAGATGATCATTGCTTTGCAATTTACCAAACTCAGAAGAAAAGACGATTGAAAAAATTAAACAAAGTTTCTCATTGTCAATGTTAGTGTGCGTCCATCTTACAGTGCAAAGATTATTAGTAACAAGAAAGCTGCAAAAATTGCTGACTCTTCTACACCGTGTTTTTGCAGACGGCATCGTCGCTGCTGATATAACGGTGAATCTCTGAATTTGAATCACCGTGGCGATCGGGCAGAGAAATCGAACCATGATCGAACCACGAAGAATGCTTATTCCGCACTCTTCCGCATGAAAATCGTATGCAGGGCAAAAAGATACACATTAAAGCCCACTGATATAATATTTATAACATAATAAAAGCCTACTGTAAAAAAGAATTTGCTAGCTAAATTATAATACCACGGTATTGTTTTATCAGTGGCGGATCCAGGATTTCTTAAGTGGGGTGGCGGATATGCGAGTACAGAAACTAGAAACTAAGTAATCCCAATCCATCTATCTTTCATCTATGCTCAATACAAGATCTTGAGAGGATATATCAATTTTTGCATACATTTTAATGCCTAGAGTGGTGCAAATGACTCTGACACATGAGGGTAGTAGTAGAAGTTGGCTCGGGTCTCGGGAAGAACTAACCCGTTTTGGCCAATATTGACAATTATATTTAGTGAGTTATCAAGGCTTCATTTAAAAGAAAGTCAATGACAATGTGAGAAGACCAACACTATAATATTTTAATTTGAAATTTGAATAGAATGTACGTGTTGCAGTGAGACGCGAATAAGCAATCGTTAGTAGCAAATAGAGCGTAGAAGAATGGAAATTGGAATTAACGAATTGGAATCACTTAATTGAAGCAGGCACGGCGATTGACATCCTTTGACAGAAACTTCTCCACAGTTGCAGATATTGTACTTGCAGTATTACAAATCATGTCCTTGTGGATGAAGGCCAATGCCAGTCCATTCAGCCGCTCTTCTCCCATGGTGCTGCGCAAGTAATTCTTTAGGAACTTCAGCGAAGAGAAGGATCTTTCTCCAGTGGCAGTGGAGACAGGCAGCGTTGCGTAAATGTTCAAGAGAGTGCTGATGTTGGGAAACAGGCTATGGTCGCACTCCAAGATTGTCTTAGTCAAAGTTGTGGGCCATTTCTGTGGATCCTCCCTTTGCCAGAGTCGCATCCACTGGTTAAATTCTGCTTCAACCTCCTCTTGCTCCTGGCTTGGCAGAACTGAAGCAAAGTGCTGCATTGATGGCTTGAGCTGAATGAATGGATTTGCATGCTTCTTGGCTGTTGCTGGGATAAGGGCACTGAGTCCAGAAGCAACGTCAGAAAGGCGTGCAAATCGGTCTTGCAGGTTGACCAGTAGTCCATCCAAGAAGGGAACAAAGATTGTCAAACGCCAGTAGTCCTTGGGATCAGTAGTAGGAAGATTGGCACGATTCGTTTGACGCGCAACTCGCCTAGGAGGAGTCAAGTCGATTTCAATTGCCTCTGCAGTCTCTAGAATCTTCTCCCAGAGCTCACTGAACTTCTCTGCAGACTCTTCCCGCCACTTCTGCAGTTGCTCTTGCACATCCGCAATTAGAAACCTGGCGCTTAGCAAATCTATTGCACACTTCTGGAGAGCTTCTGCCAATCCCTTGGTGAGAGTCAAAGTTACATCCAGAACCACGATTGATACCAGAAACTCTGCGTCCATCGAATTAAGCAGAGCTTTTGCATTTCTGGATGCTTCTGGGTTGGAATGCTCGCGAACTTCTTCAAGAGCTTGCACGATTGGTATCAGTAGATGTCTTGTTGTTAGAACCGCATCGTGTCTTTCAATCCAGCGAGTGTCGCATAGGTTCTTCACTCGACGGGTATTGGCCTGATGGTTCTGTGACTTCACTATGTCCTCCAGACACTTCACTCTCTGAGCAGAACTGTTGAAGAACTTCGCCAGCTCTTGGATGTTTCCCCACGTATTTCTGATGCCAGGGACTTCGCTGCTCTTGCTGATGACCAGATTGAGTTGATGCGCAGCACAATGAATGTAGATGGCGATGGGGTGCTCTTCTCTGATTATTGCTTGAGCTCCCTTGAACTTGCCGCTCATCGCACTGGCACCATCAAATCCCAATCCCACCAGCCGCCCTTCCAAGGGAATGCCGAGAGTGACGAACTGGGACAGAATGTTCCTCGCAAGTCCCGCTCCAGTCATGTCCTCTGCAATGGTGAATCCCAGAAAGTCTTCACAAATTGCTCCATCAAACACATAGCGAACACATACTGTCAGCTGCTCCTTTGTGGCCTGGTCTGTTGTTTCATCAGCCAGGATGGACACAAACTGTGCATTGTTTATCCGCTCCTTCAGGCGGTCCAGAATCACTTCTCCAATGCACTCGATCAGCTCATTCTGAATCGTCTTGCTGGTGTACTTAGCGTTGCCGGGTCCAGAGCGCAGATGCTCCTCTAGCCTCTTGTCTCCTGTGTCCACCATTGCTCGCAGGATCTCTCGAAAGAGACCATCATTCTGGCCAGGTCGGTCGGCAGTCTCTAGCACACCATGATCGTCTCGGTGTCCCCTGAGAGCAGAGCCACTCCTTCCACAGACTAGGATGGCACGCACAATGGAGCTGAGGATATGCCTGTTCTTTGCAATCTGCTCCTGCCTCTGTGTTGCCAATCGACTGTCAATGTGCTGTTCTGGCACCATTCGCTTGAACTCCTGTGCTCTCAGTACATTGTCTTTGTGGTAGTTGGTATGCTCGTGAGCGCAGAGATAGCCATCTGCTCCCAAGAGTCTTGCGTACTTTTGCAACGGCTCATGAACTAGTCTTCCCAATTGGTGACCTTGTTGCCCTTGCTGAGTACCAAATAGCACACAAACTTTGCAGAACAAGCCACTCTTTACATGTGAGTATGCTAACCAGGGTTTGTCGGCTAGATGACTGTGCCTCAGGAATCTCTTTTCTATTTTGCCCTTTGTCTTTCGCTCTTCAAATGGCATTGGGTAGGAACTGGGGGGCTCCCACGTTTGCGTCAGGAAGGCTATCTTAGTGGCACTGTCAGCAGCAGGATCGAATAGACCTATGTCAAAGTCAGACAACTTGCTCACTTGTACTTCATTGGCTTCTCTGGTATCTCCATTGAACTCGGCATCGCATTCAGAGGTGCCGGCTTCAGCTTCGTCTGAATTACGAGTACAAGTTGTAGCAAATTGTTCCGAAACAGCAACAGCAGAAGAACTAGGTCTCTCAGCAGTGGCAGCAGCAGCAGGAGCAGCAGAAGAAGAAATGAATCGGATCTCAGCAGCAGTAGAAGCAGCAGATAACTTTGCAGCAGCAGTGGCAGGACCAGGTGGTGTAACAAAAAAGTGCGTTAGCAATTTTTGTCGCTTTGCGTCACGCTCTAATGGAGAAGATGCTCGCTTCATTCTTCGTGATTGTGCATCATATGTTAAGACTTGCCAAATGGATTTTACGGACTTCAAGTTCAATTGGTGTTGAGTGTAGACAGATAGCCGGGACTGGCTCAAACTATTTGTCCTTTGTAGCAGGCTGTTAAGCTTTCGCTGGTTTTCGCAAGACGCATTGACGCAATGTACATTGCTCTCAAGTCTGAACCCCAAAATGGGGGAGGAAAAGCCTTTCAACCCCTTTTCATTCCATTCCCCCACCCCAAGTCTCTCTCAGAGTCTCAGTGTCTCTCTCACCCACAGACCAAGAAATATAACTAGACTGCGCATGAGGGTAAAAAAAGTTGTGCCTTTTTCCTAGTAGGAAAAGTGGCACCCCAGCGCCCACTCCCCCACGATCGATAATTGTGCCCGGGCCTTTCTTCTTACCCTCAGCCAACTCAGCTTGTCGGGGTCTCTTTTTTTTCCACTGTCATTTGGTCAAAAACAAGCCCAAGCAAGAAATGCGGGATGCGCAGTCTAGTTATATTTCTTTTCTTGGTCTGTGCTCTCACCCTACTCTTACTATCATAACTTAACTTAGCTTCTCTCTTGCCAATGGTTTGGCTAGAAATAAATAAAACCGAACCGACAATGTTCCATGGGATGCAATTCCATTCCAAGGAAAAGCAGACAGACCATAGAAGCAATGGAAATATAATGAAGAACTTGGACTTTGTGGGTTGAGGAGCCCAAAATTAAAATATCTCCCTTCCATGCAAGTCCAGCCACGGCGAAAGTGGGGGGCGGCCGCCCCCCCCGCCCCCCCCCCTGGATCCGCCACTGTGTTTTATACATAATAACCTAGGCGCACTTTCGGAATTTTTTAATTTTTAACTGATTTTAACAAAACTTAAAACTTTTTTGCTTTCTTAACACACTTTAGGCCATTATTTTCCTAACGTGGGCATTACCACTACTAATTTCAGACTCAAGCTACCTTACGACGAGTACATTATGAAGCAGTTTTGAAGGAATTTAAAAAATTGTCTTTTCCATGAAAGTGCTTTTGTTTTAGCCGACCCGCCGGGAAATTTGAGGGTTGTGTGACCTTTCTGTGTGAGCTTTTTAAGCGCACACATTAAAACTTTACTCAGGAATCACATCGCATGAATGACACACAAGCTCACACAGAAAGCTTACACGGCCGTCAAATTTCCCGCTGGGGAGTTAGTCTCACCACAGGTTAGGCCTATTATAATGCAATAATTGATGGCTTTAGATTTTCCAACCGGCTAGTTAGGCCTTGACTTTATCCAATGAATGTAGAGTCTTGTAATTGTATAGGCCTACAGAAAATAAAATTCTGGAGTCTAGTCACATTACATGATTTGCATCTTCATCACTGTCACTGGTGCACAATTCTACGAGTAACGAGTACCTTTAAGTCCTTTAACCAACAGGGCAATGGCTATAACTCTATAAATAGGGCCTATAAATAAGTATAACTATAAGTAAGTAACTATATCTATAATTATTACCTTGACACTATTCTCGTCAATGATTAAAACTATAGATGTATAGTCATATAGGCCTAACCTGGCCTATGACTATGTTGCGGTCCGTGTTTTTACCGAGACGGGCCGAGACGGACCGAGACGGAGCCGAGACGGACCGAGACGGAGCCGAGACGGACCGAGACGGAGCCGAGACGGACCGAGACGGACTACAGGGAGTGTGTTTTTACCGAGACGGAGCCGAGACGGGACCGAGACGGACTACGAGTCCGCGTAATTAACGAGACGGGCCAAGTGGTGCGTTAGAGCACTCCACAATGAGGTACACAATGGGTGCGTCCGAGCACTCTATAAAAATATTTAGTTAGGTTTCATTTGATTTATTGTGTTTATTTAATAGCGCAGAAATTGTAATAATAGTAAAATAGAAATTGTATTGCAAATAAACATTACTTACAGTACGAGCGTACATGTATCTACGCTCGTATATAAAACGCTAAATATACCACTTTCGATTTTTGTTTTACTGCTGGAGCTACAATGAACCGTTGTAGCCATTGCAGCTCATTGTCGAGTGCTCAAACGCATCCAAGGCGAATGCTTTCGAATCCCCCACGGAGAAAGTTCATGAAATCATACACATGCATGTACATGTAACAAGATCTTCTAATTGTTTTGCATTTTATACACATTTCGATTTTTTCAGTGATGGTTTCGGCCTATTTAAGCCTGTAGCTTCGAGCCTCAGAGCCCAGAAATGAATCTCTGTAGAGTATCATATTAAATGCTACTGTAAGACTACCGTAAACAGCGTATAGCAAAACTATGATGGAAGACGAATCATGTTGCGACTTATGATGAAATATGAATCATGATTACAACTTATGACGAAATATGAATAATGATTACAACTTTGATGAAATATGAATCATGATTGCAACTTATGATGAAGTATGAGTCATGTTACCAATAATTATATAATATATATCAAAATTTGTCTATAAATACAAACGAAAAATCCGAGCTGAAATCTCAGACTCGGAGCAGCCTCAAAGATATATCTTGTGGTTTGTCAGAGCAGCTAATCGAGGCTATATCTCTGGAGATAATATTATCAATTGATAAGCGTTGCTCAAGTCTTCGTTATTTTGATTAATTGAGAGCGATTTTATTGCCGGCCGTTCTGTCCAATTGGACTCCAGCACTCGAGGTCAAGAAAGCCTCTCACCCGACCAATCAGAGAACCTAACTGCTGGCCGGTTGCCAAGGATCCACAGAGACCGAAACGCCCGGACGGAATGCTAATTCTGATCTCGCTGATGAGCGCTGCTGTTGCTCTCACTTGCCGGATGCTGCTGCTGCTCTTAAATGTAGATGGAGACAGGGACGCCGCTGACGCTGTTGATTAGGGAGACTTAGCCATTGAAGCCGAAGCTGACGGGGCACGAAGACTAATGTTGACGGGGGGTTGGTGGTTCCCAGAGCCAGCACAGATCAAAAAGCGGTCAAAACGCGGGCTGACGTCGAGAGGGGCGAGCCTTTTATAGGAATTCTGCGATTGATTTGTTATAAACGCGCTAAATTTTGCGATATGACAGGCCGATGCTGACTAGGTTTGTTCTGATTGTTCGAGGTCGAGACCCCTCAAACCTTACCTGGCCAGGAGGCCCTCCAGACCCCAGGGTCTTTTTCCTTTCTCCCTGGGGTTTTCTCCTGGGAATTTTCCTCTTTTGTTAAAGGTCAAGTGTCGTGTGCGTTAGTGGTCATTACAAAGAATTTTTTTATCGCATTCTTCTCTCGCACATGGGCTCTGTACAATTAGTCTACTGTCAGTATACATATAGTAGTGATGGGCTCTTTTTGTACTTTGTTCTGTTATGGAAATGCGATCAAGTCCCAGCAGTGTGTAGAGTGTTCTGCCTCCCGCAAAAACAGAAAAAAGAAGATAATCGTATAATACTACTATAAGTAAGTAAGTACACGCATGTGCGCCTAAGCTTTGAATGAATCACGCTACCAGGAAAAGATGTTACCAGAATAATACGCCATGAGCCATTTTCCCCTTTTAGCGCAACACGTGAATTGTAATGATGCTATTTTGGAGCAAAAAGTTGCCTATAAATACAAGCGATCTGAAGCGGTACCGGAGTCATACTCCCCACGGAAGAGGAGCGCTCCGAAGAGGAAGCCTTAGGAGGACTTCCTGATCTACCAAGTCAATCGAGACTCGGTCGAGTTGTTGCGGTAAGCCTTCCTTATTTGCGCCCGTTGTGTTAGAGACGTCTCGCTCAAGTCTATTGAGACTCGAGTCTATTTGAGTCTGTTGAGACTCTTGAGTCTGTTTAGACTCCATTGGTTGCAGTCTCCAGAAGGACTGCCCCTGATAGATCTTAGAGGACTATCAGTGGTTTCCGGAGCTATACCTAGAGTGCATAGAGGCACTGCTAGAAGAAGGAGGCTTAATTTAGACTGCAGTTTGGCGCAGGGTACCCATTGTTGCTACGAGGCCTCTGATTGGTCCTGACGGAAGATACCGGCCGGAAGAACTTATCGGAAGTACAAGAGGAACCAGGACCAGAGCAACTGAAGAATCAAGGCGCCTGATCTACGAGATCTACTGACGAGTTCCTAGCGAGAACTACTCAAGAAATTCAAATCCGGATTAAAGGTAATTGAATACCTTCGTTTGACTTACTGGGTTGCCTAGCTGTTGAGCTAGAAGTGAGTGTTCTTTGATTACCAAAAGGGCGGGTAATAAGGAACACATCAAGTGTCCCTTATCATCGGCTATGACTACGAGATTGACAGCAAAAAGACACTGATGTCAGGTAAGTGCAAAGCCCCCTCTAGTCAGAAGCCCGATTTCGAAAAGCTCCGGTTTGGTGAGCCGGTGGCGGCGGGTTAGCTAATCTCTACCTTCAAAATTCTCCCTGCTTGTCTCTCGCTGTCCCTCTCTTAGCTATAGGACCTAGACCATAGATTTTATATTCCCTAGATAGGCCACCAGTGGCGTAGGGAGGGGGGATAGGGGGATGTATCCCCCCGAAGAGCCTGACCAAAACTTTTTTTGCCCTTTGTTGCTATACATGCTACCATGTGAGCACTTTTACTTTGGTGTATCCCCCGTAGAAAATTCAACTTGGTGTATTCCCCCCGTAGGAAATTCCTGGCTAGCCGGCTACGCCCCTATAGGCCACTCTCTATCAAAACAATGTTAAAATTTGGTACCGAAAAAAGCAAGTATGATCCGGACATTGACTTGAGAACTGTCAGAGAGCTCACCATCATAACTAGTACTGCTTGTCCTCATCAGCTGCCAAAGGAACAAGTACGAGTGGTTCGGAAGTTGATAGTTCTACCAATGAGGCAGCCTGCATTGTTACGGAGACATTGATAGAAGAAACCTGATACAGGTGACGTTTCGTTTCTGCCTGCTTGCCTTCTACACTGCCTGCTTGCCTGTTTGAATCCGATTCTTTAATGCTGCTTTCTGTTTCGTGCCTGTCTTTTGTTTCTGCCTGCTTGCCTTCTACACGCGTTGTTAATTTGTTAATTTGTTTGTCTGAACAGTTTTACAATCCAGGGGACTGCGATGGGACACAAAACGTGCAAAATATATTCAAATTTTCTCAATCAGGCAATAATGGCACAAAAAATGCATCCACGTATCGCCCAAGCTACTGAACTTAAACTATAAGTAGACGAAATACACTGGGTCTATGGGCGCGCCCAAGTACACAGAGTGGTCCATCTAGGGAATATAAGATCTATGACCTAGACTGCTCGCTCACAGATCAAGCTACATGTACCTTGGGGCTGGCTGGGGGCTGTTGCCCCCAGGACCCCGGGTCCTGCACACAATGTCGTGGTGAGCTATCTGTGCAGTATGAGACTGGTATGGCCTTTATCCCAGTCAGCGATGCTCACACCTGCCTCCCCTGGCGGGCTGATAGCTCAAGAGACTCTGTCTCCTGAATTTCACCTTGCAAGGCGCACTTCGAAGGGTACTCGTCCCGTGGGTGTTAAGGCAGGCCTTCTTGGGCCTTGCCGAGCTAATTCGTTGGCGCCGGGTCCTGGTGTGACCATATAAACGCACCCTCTAATGTCCCAGTGTAACTCCGTGCTGATTGACGCTTGGCCAGGGAGTAGTCTGGTCGCTAACGGTTCCCCTTGCGCTTTTGGGTCCCCCCGCAGGGTGGTATTTTGCTTTTTGGGGGCCTGCCGCTTGGTTTGGGGTTGGTTTGGGCCTTGCGGCTCTTTGCCTGTGTTCTGCAGGAAGTCCCATTTTTACTTCCAGCCAATGGCTTCTAACCAAAGTACTCAACCGGCTGTGGATGACACAGTGCCTCCAGCCTCGGCTGGGGATGTGGACTCCGCGGCCATACCACCTGCTACCATCGGGGACGCCTCGGCGAGACCCGTGGAGCCAACTCTGAGCGGTGCCTCCGAGAAGACACCTGCTACTCCAGCTGCCAAGCAGCTGAGCACCACCTCTGGAGCTGCCCGCCGTCGACTTAACAAGGCGAGGCGGGCCAAGGAGGGCGGAAGCCAAACCGGTGCCAGGGGCCAACGGCCCGCGGCAGCGGAAGCTTCCCAATCTGGGGCGGTGGCGGAAGAGGGCCTCGAGCTGCGCATCCGCTCCTACGAGGCCAATCCTCCCTGGGGCAGTGAGCAGGGCGGGCGGGATGCGGGGGCGGCCGAGGCCGAGGCGCGAGCTTCTGCCCAGACTGCCAAAGCAAACCGCCCCGCCCGGCAGCACGGCCGCGCGGGCAAAGCTAAGCGCGCCGTTGAGGGCGGAGGCGACCGACGCCCAGCGCGCAGCACCTAGCGGCGCGGCCTGTACCAGCGTGCAGCTGAGGCAGTCCGTACCGCCAAAATCACTCAGCTGAGGCGAGAGGTCGCCGGGACGCCTAGGCGCACCGGTTCGTCTAGGGAGGGTGGGGACGCCCCAGCTGGGCCCAGCCACTCGAGTCAGGGCCGACTGGAGACGGACCCGCCTGCCCAGGCGGCTGGCTGCTCCAGGGCATTGGGCCAATCTGAGGCGGAGGACCCCATGGCTGGTGGGCGAAGGGCGGCGAACGCTGCCTATTGTCTTCCGTCCAATCGGGGGCCTTCTGCTGAAGAAGAGCCCATGGACCTGAAGCCGGTGAGCCCCGAGGAGGAGGAGGAACTCCTGGCGGCTGCAACATCCGATCTGCACTGATGCCAGCGGCAACCTGGTGTCCGCAGATCAACACCCAGCACTGTGTGGCGGCGTCAGTCAACTTGATGCGCACAACAGAGCAACAGCTTCCGGGCCTGGTCTTCGTGCAGGATCCCTGGATGACTAAAGGTAAGCCAAATAATGTGCCATCTGGCTATATATCACTGTTTTTGCATGGCGGACTCTCAGCCTCGGCCAAGATCTCTGGTCTTTGCTGCAAAAGCTTTTGAGGCATGGATGAGACCTGATCTCTCGACTGGGGACATCTGTGTTGTTCAAATCAATAACCTCATTCCAATAAACCCGTGCTGGTCGCATATGCCTATTTCCCAGGCGATGTCCCAGTAGTCTGCGACGCGCTAGTCAACCTCATTGACTACGCCGCGTCCCGTCGGTTCGAGCTGCTCATTGCAGGGGATGTGAACGCACACCACCTGCATTGGGGCAGCAGGAACACCAATAACAGAGGCAAAGAACTGCTGGCCTATGTCAGCAGCACTAACCTCAATTTCTGTATCGTGGGCAATGCACCAACGTTCAATAATGGGCGGTGGGCCGAAGTCATCGACACCACCATCGCATCACCCGGACTGCTTTCCGCAGTTACGGGCTAGCGAGTGTGGGGCGAGGACTCGCTCTCGGACCACCGCTTTATCCGCTTTTGCATTGGGCCGACCAAGCAAAAGCCTAAGGTCACTTGGAGTCGGAACGTCAGGAATCCCGATTGGGCCGCCTTTGGCTCGAAGCTGAGCCGCGGCCTTCGGGATCTTGACCCCCCCCCCAGTGACCTCTCTGATTGCCAGGTGGTGGATGATCTCGCCTCCTCCCTGGGCAGGGCGATCACCACTGCCTTTGAAGCAGCCTGCTCTATAAAAGCCTATAAAGGCAAGAAATCTGCTCCCTGGTGGAACCCAGAGCTCGGTGCCCTTCGGCGCCGAGCCAGGACCCCCAAAGACGAGCGCTCAAAACCAAAGACCCATCTGACAGAGAGGCCTATACCCGTGCGATCCACGAGTTTAAGGGCCAAGTCAGAAGGGCCAAGACGGCTAAGTGGCGCCAGTATTGCGAAGGGCTTGAGGGCTCTCGCCCCGTAGCCCGCGTGGTTAAGGCACTCACAAATGACCGTTTTTTCTAAACTCTGTTGTGAAGAGACCTGACAGCTCGGTCACAGAGAGCTCTGAAGAGACTCTAAAGCTAATGCTCAACAGTTTCTTCCCTAAATCTCCGACTCAGCAGGGCCCGCCTGACCACACAGTGGTTCGAGGGCAAGGCCTAGCAAAGTCTATGATCACCAAAGACCGCATTATTAGAGCGACAAGGTCCTTTAACCCATTCAAGGCGCCTGGGCCCGACGGCATCTACCCAGCGTTCTTGCACGAAGCAGTGAAAAACCACCGCTTTCTGGACTTCTTCTGTCGTCTCCTTCGAGCTTGTGTGGAGCTGGGCTATATGTACCAGTTGCGTGGAGAGAGGCCCAGGTGGTCTTTATCCCCAAGCCTGGAAAGAGCGATTACCAATCGGTGAAGGCCTTCAGGCCTATCAGCCTCACTTCTTTCTGCCTCAAGCTCCTCGAGACACTGGTGCTCTGGCGCCTACTTTCGGTCGAGCTGAAGCGCTTCCTACTCTCGCAGAACCAGTACGCTTTCCGCGCGGGCAGGTCTACCGAGAGTGCCCTCCATGTCATTGTTGACTTCCTGGAGAGGGCCGTTCTTGGCAGCGGCTTTGCCCTCTCGCTTTTCCTTGACATTGAGGGGGCCTTCGACAACATCATCTTCGAGGCCTTTTGCAGAGCCCTGGAATCCAGGGCCACGAACCCTCACCTTGTCCGGTGGATCATGTTCATGATCCGGAACCGCACTGTTGTGGCCCACCTAAACGGCAGCTCTCTTTCGGCGCCTGTCCGAAAAGGGGGCCCCAGGGCGGAGTTCTCACCCCCGTTCTCTGGAACATGGTCATGGATGAGTTGCTTTGCAGTGATCTCCACGACCCCATTCTCAAGGTGGGCTATGCCGATGATGTGACCGCGATTTGCGCGGGCCCCTCGGTTGACACCATCAGAGATCTTCTGCAGGGCTTTCTAGGATGAGCGGAGCGTTGGGCAAACCAATGTGGCCTTAGACTCTCAGAGTCGAAAACCACAGCGGTCATGTTTACCAACAAACTGCTCTGGACCATGAAGCCCCTCACTGGACTATGAAGCATAGACAGACAGTTTCAATCAGCTCTCTGTGAATGATTTTCTTATTTTAATAGCAAAAATTAAGTTAAAAATGCATTTTTTCTCCCCGGGGTCCCCGGTTCAATTCCCCGAGGAGTATTCCCCGACAAGCTCCCCGGGGTCGACATCCCTAGTCTCGGTAAACATATAATTACATTTACACTCGGTAATAGACCGAGTCGCGGCCCGTCTCGTTAATTACGCGGACTCGTAGTCCGTCTCGGTCCGTCTCGGTCCGTCTCGGTAAAAACACGGACCCACTATGTTGGTATAAGACCAAGATGGCCACAACATTGAATCTCAATTATATTTACTCTCTCTACCATTTACCAACAACTTAATAGTTATTGTTATATTAATTATGATGTTTAATCAATATAATTCATAAATACTAATAGTCTAATACTATAAAAGATTTGAAACTAATTACCCATAATACAAAAACTTTTTTTAGTGTTTGTGTCAATTTATAGTTGACGGTCATTTCGTCTGCCGCCAGTTCGTCTGCCACCCTTTCGTCTGTAAGAATACGATACAGTCGTTTCGTCTGCCAACGAATAGTAAAGTTTTAATAAGTGTAAATATGTCAGTTGTTGTCATTAATTTGAGATTAGAGATATTTGAGATAATAGCTTGATTAAGATATCAGGATCATTTCTTAGTAGTAATGACTTAAACGAGTAATTTCTGAATAATTTTGTTTATATTTAATAAACTACACAATTGAACGAACCCATTCAATATTATCTCTTAACTTTCCAAAGCTTCAAAGCTCAAAAGCAATTAGTCGAGTTAGAATTATTTTACTTATTATAAGTAAGTTACATGCGCACAAATTATAAATCCCATTCACAGCTCATTACGTAGATTCAATTAATGCTTATATACGAATAATTGGTCTTCTTGGAAACATTGCGATAAGCAAAATAAAAAATACAAATATTACATCTAATTTTAAATCTGAAAATTACTAGTAAATTCTAACTATTAAAAGTAAACTATAAATTAATTTCAGCCATTTATGAAACCTATTTTGCTACTTATTTTAAAAAGTCGTTTCGTCTGCTGGCAGACAAAAAGACGGCAGACGAAATGACTGCGCACCCAATTTATTCCCTATCATTATATCTATCAAATCTATCACTATCAGTTTATCAAGAAACTATTGCTAGTGGTAAGGCCTAATGCTATGCAAAAAATGGGATGAATATGCAACAAGGTATTTATTTTATGCTAGGCTAGGCCTATTGGCTTTATTTAGTAGATAAATATCTATATATCAGGCTACAATAAAAGCTAAAGCCAAAGCCAAAGGGAATGATTATAATGTAATATAATTCTATTATAGCATATATTTCTCTAAGACTCGAAGATCTATACCTAATACAAGTTATTACTAATAGAAAATGAGTGAAATGTATAGACCTAGCCCTAGGCTTATTATTATCTATTTAGACATTTAGAGCTATGGCCATCTTGTTATGTAGCCATCTTGGTCATGTGCCACTATGTTAGGGCCTAATTATATTAATTAGCTATCTAATAACATTTTATAGGTCTAAGGGTTTTTGATAAATTTCCTGTTGTAAATTCTTAAAAATAAGGGTTCTCCTAGAAAATAAAAGTGATCTTAGTCATTTTTTAACTGCTATTTTTCAACTTATTTGCTATTAATCATTTTCAAATATAAGCTTTATTAATATTTTTCAAACCAAAAATAGTCAATAAGACAAGGTATTAATAGTACTTGAAAGACTTTAGTCAAGGACCTTAAGCTAAGTAAACAAAATTGTTGTAAAATAGTTTTGGCACATAGTGCAAGCAAACTTATTCAATAGGATTCATTCTGGCACATGGCCTAAGCAACCATTTTAAAGGATTTTTCTAGTGTATGTGTGCTATGATCCTTACTATAGATTTTGGACTTTGGTTAAAAAAGATAAAGATAAAAATAAAATATAAAAGGTATTATACTGTTAAACTTTTCATACAATATACTATTATTATACTTATTAGACTTTTATGGCTATGTGATGTTTTAGCAAAGTAATATTTTGGCAAATCACAAAAGTAATGTTTTGGCAAAGTATTGTAACAAATTTTGGCCATTTCAAAAAATGACCCACAATAGATAAAGTAAACAATGTGGATTCATATGAATACATTTTGCTAAATTTTCTGAAGTGTACAAATTTAATAGTAGACAAATTTCCTACTTGGTGGCTGCCATACTAGTTAATGAAGACAAAGTCTTTTCGCCCCAGTGAGCTTTGGGGTTGGAATTTTATAATACCTAGTGTTGTATCGATTATTTAAAGACTTTCAAGGCATTATTAACGCTGATGCTCCTAATATTTTGCGTCGTGTCATACATAAAGTTAGCCTAATAGATAAAGTAGGGCGAGAGTTGTAAAATGTCTCTAACGTCAAATGATTTATAGGAAGGGAATTAGGGATGTCGATTCCCCAGGGAATTATCTTATCGGGGACCCCGGTGAAAAGAAAAAATAAGTAAAAACGGCGGATCACTTAGATTGTAAGTGGAATTTTTTAAACTTTGATTTAAGCTTTGTACTACATGTTCAAGGCGCAGGGGTAAAAATTTTAAACAATGTTTTTTTAAACTGTATTTGACAATGTGGCATCACGAAATCGTGCGCGCACCTTTATCGGAAAAGTGCATTTGTTGGAATGCATGCTAAACAGCTACGCTCGTGAGAGGATAATTAATGAATGAGACTGTTTTTATAATTGGAATTTTATTTCTTGCATATATATGTAAATCACCATTTTGTCCTTGTCTAATAGGGAGTATATGTATGACACCCCCCTATGCGTCAGTGCCTGACGCATGACGCAGCGCTGCGCCTGCGTCAAGCCGTCAACGCAGACCAACACAGCAGTCACTAGTCAGTAAGGCTTCTTTTTCCTGACGGGTTTCTTTTCTACGTGCAATTTGCTTGATTGAATGACTTATTAGTGAAAAAACAATAAAACGTGTGTTGTGTTTCAAATACATGTAATGCATTGAAACATACATGCGCAACAGTCGGCCGAGTCGGCCGATTCGGCCGACCGATTTGGCGGCCAACCAAGAAGGTCGCAAAAATGCCCACCCAAAAAAATACCCGAGTAGTAGTGCTAAGTAGCTGACGAGGCATTTTGATTTAATAAGACAGTTATAGTTACTCCTGCCGTTTACCCAAAGTTGCGTTAATTTTGCTTTAGGGTTTTTCTACATGTAAGTCTCATTTTTAGCCAAAAACTATGTCGCATTTTTGTTAAAACTAAGTCGCATGGCCGACCAAATTTTGAAGGTTGTGCATGTATGCATTGAAATAAGCAATTATGCGGTAAAAGAGCATAGACAGAGTTTCAATCAGCTTTCTGTGAATCAGTTTCTTATTTTAATGGCAAAAATTAAGTTACAAATGCATTTTTTCATATTTTTTCTCCCCAGGGTCCCCGGTTAAATTCCCCGGAGAGTATTCCCCGACAAGCTCCCCGGGGAGCACTCCCGGGGTCAACATCCCTAGAAGGGAAACTACGAGCATAAGTTCTGCAACACATATACAAGTAGCTAAGCATTAATAGACGCACTGCACCGATAAAATGTAATGGAATTGCTCGAATCACCGACACCAAGACCCATAAAACTGGAGAAACTGGCAGGATATAGTAGATACATGTAGGTCAGAATCAGAAGTGATCATGGGTGGGTGGGTCAAGTGATCATGGGTTCGACCTCGATTGTATTATTCCTTCTTAATCTTATGCAATTAATTGTAAATTAGGTATGAAGTAACAGTAATTATCCTTGACCATGCTAGAGTAAAGACAAGTCAAAGTCAAGTTAATAAAAATAGACACACAGTGTAACAATAACAATGGTTTTTAGAGCCATTTTTCTTGTCTGTGTTTGTCTTTGTACATACATGTACATTTGGGAAGACTTATCTGGACCCAATCCCTTCTTATTCTACATGTACGCTGTTTTGGGTATGGGGGTTAGAGTTGGGCCGTCTGACACCCCCTCCCCCCCCCTACCATAGTGGACTGGAGAGAAAGAAGCACATGCTATCGCTATTGGCTAGCCTGTCGTTCTCTTTCTCTTTACCTTCTGTCTTGTGTAGCGTACACTATCCAATGCACAAGGCCCAACTTTCCACTAAAGGAAGGTTCATATAGTCCGCCCATGGGCTTCCTCTTGCTTTCGCGTACACTCAAGGCCACTCACTCTCAACACCAGCCACTAGAGGCTTGTTTTAAATAATCGATCGATAATATTAAATGTACACTTGAAAGCTTGCTTTGGATCCTAGCAGAAGGGGGAGAAAGTGGCCAAGGCCACCACACCCCATAAGGCAGGCAGGCCGGCCCGAGTGCGATAACGAATGACAAAAAAATAGAAAAGTACAATTTACACATCAACTTTCAATACAATAAATACAATAATAGGTACGGTATTAATGACAGTGTATTTTCGCACAAAGTAGCTACGTTCAAACCACCAGCACGTAAACAGCTAAAATTTCACTGTTTATGAAATTTTATAAAATTTAACACATCATTTTAGATATTGAAAACTTTTAAAGGAGGGTATTACTGTTGCATGTGACTATAAAATCGTGGTAGGTATAGCTGATGATGAAACTGGTGATTGGTATCTAGCTTTTTTGATAACTTAGCCGGTTAGACCCCGAAATAGCTATTGTAATTTGTAACGCTGGAGCCAAATACAAATACAATGGAGCAATTAGTTTCTCTCAAATCTGTCTCTGCCAGTGCCAGTTTAGTCCATAGTAAGTAACCAAAGTAAAATACCCATTAGTGGTCCCGTTTCTAATGTTTATAAATATTAAGCTTCAGTTTACTTTTGGCACAGTATGCAATTTTGAAAATTCACCCTAATAACGGTTTGCACCAGCAGGAAAGCAACTATTTTGTTGTTGGAAATCGGATTAAGCAGTCAAAAGAGTGTATTTCTATGAAAAAAGGTACTTTTTTTCCATTTTTTCAAATATTTAAACAGGTTTCGCTCTTTCAATAAAAAAATCATCGCAGTACCTTAAAGTACAGTTAGTTTGGAATTAGATGACGGCGTTGAATTGTTTCTTCCATATTCCAAAAATTATAATGAGCACTTTTCCTCAAATCAGTTTGAGATCATACATGCGCAACAGTCGGCCGAGTCGGCCGATCCGGCCGACTGATTTGGCAGCCAACCAAGGAAGTCGCAAAAATGCCCACCCAAAAAATACCCACGCAGTAGTACTAAGTAGCTGACGAGGCATTTTTGCCTGATAAGACAGTCATAGTTACTCCCGCCGTTTACCCAAAGTTGCGTTAATTTTGCTTTAGGGTTTTTTTACATGTAAGTCGCATTTTTGGCCAAAAACTACGTCGCATTTTTGTTAAAACTAAGTCGCACGGCCGACCGAATTTTGGACGTTGCGCATGTATGTTTGAGATCATGATTTTTAGTCTTTCGTCGATAACTTTCTGATTTCAAATGTTTAAGAATTGAAAACTTCCACACTTGTGTATCTTTGAATTGCGCATCAATTGGTGCATAGTATGTATGCTTAACTATTAGCAGTATAGAAAAAAATGCAAAAAACTGTAAAAGTACATTTTCAATTTTTGCATTTTTTGCAACCAAAGTGCCAACTTTTTGATACAATTGAAAAAAACAACCCAATAATGTTATGCATCTTAGTAAGGCGCACCTATAACCCTCGAACATTTTTAGCTCGAGTTTTAATGTGCATGAGGAAATGCACTTTTGTAAAGACATAATCTTAAGACAAACATTTCAACTGAAGCCTGTTCCTTTTCTCCGCAGTGAATCCATACAAAACTATACTCGTTAAATAGATCAGATTCTTCTCTTTAAAATGACACCTCACTTGTGAAATTCGCACTTGTAGTTTTGAAGTTACAGCAGTTTTTGTGAGATTTTTCTTGTCATTTTTTCGATGCACACGTCTCATATTATTATATTCGTCACAAGCCAGACCACCCAATGCGCTTCGCGCATTGGCTGGCTGTTTGTTCCTCATGCTCGGCACTTTGTGCCTCGCGCGTTCGCTCCGCTCACCCCACAAACCCATCTATTTGGGTTTGTGGGTTTCGCGGAGCTCACTGGGAACTAGGCACTAGTGCATAACCATCTATTTTGAAAACTGCTCCTATCTCAAAGGTAGCAAATAAGAAACAAATTAAGAGTTATAATAACAAATAAAAAGTACCTTTGCTTTGCAAATAAAGAAGTTAAAAATGTTAAAAGTAACAAAGCAATAAAATTAGTAAATAAGTACCAAGCCTAAAACTACATTTTAAAAAAATTAGAAAAAAAAGTTTTGATTTCAACAAAGTAGTCTTAATTGCCACTGGGTAGTAGAAAATTCTCTTATTACAAGTTCAGAAATATCTTATTGCCAAAAATTACTTTGCTAAAACATTGCATAGCAAACTTTTATTTGCCTATAATAGAAATTTTTTGAACTCTTAAAAACATCTACTTTTTTAGCTTGCACAATGTTTAAGCATTTTTATTTCATTTTTCTTTTACTAATATTTAAAATTTATCTTAAACTATAAGGATATCTTATAAGAGTTTAAAATTTTGAAATGTACGCTGAATAAACAGATAATTTCATGTTTAAATAATAAACACAAAAGTGCACTAGGGACCCCTGTGTATACTATGATTATTTGCCAAGTGCCCTTATATATCCTAGAATTTTCTGTGGCCAAGGCTACTTCCCTGACTATGACTTTGTCTTCAAATTGAAAGAAATACTCATAAGGTGTATATAAACTAGAAAAATCTAAAAATCCTAGAAAGTCCCTGAAAACATATAAATAACCTGTAAATTAGTGTAAAACCTAGTTTTAAGGTCATGAAAGAACAAATTCATGCCTATCATACATGCGCAACCTAGGGATTCACCCGGCCGTTTCTATTGGCAACACACATATAAGTCGCTATTGGCTGAGAGCAGTCACGTGACTACTATTCTGTCCAATAGCGACTTACATGTGTGTGTTGCCAATAGAAACGGCCGGGTGAATCCGTAGGTTGCGCCTAAGCATGATGCCTATTATTGTAAGTTATATTTTGCCAAATCAATACCTAGAATTTATAGTCTAAAAATAACTTGGAAAATTTCTGGGAAACCCTAAAAAATGAAGAAATAGGAGCATATCATTGAGTTAAGAATAATTAAAATTAAAGTGTATCCATACCTAGCAGATTTAGTACCCTTATTTATTAGTACCCAATGGTTAATAATATATTGTTATATAGTATTTTATATTGTATGAATGGAATAATAGCTACATTTTAATATGAAAGCATATTGTATAGAAATTCATATAGCTCAAATGCTAGATATTTCTAGCATACAAATACTCTAGGTTTTTCTGTTAGAAATGCAGTGCCATTTAGCATCCTTGGTCCAAAACCCCAATGCCAAACTGAAAACAACAATGCTAAGTGGGATCAATAAAAATGTTTGAAATCAAGAAAATTCCTGTACCTTTAACTTGCCACATACACTGTTTTGACTTTGAGCCTTTGACCTAGTCCCAAGTTCCCAATGCACTATATTGCTATTCTACTGAATTCTATCCCATTAGATCAACTATCAGATAATTTAATTTGTTACAAGTTTGATAAGCAGGCATCAACCTTAGAAAAACATTGTGTCAATTTGGCATTAGGGGTCCAAATCTAGGATGCAAAAACAAAAGTTAGGATGCCATGGTATCCATATACTACAAAAAACCTAGCCAAAGCTCCAGCTAGTATATATCAAGTGTAAAAGCAGGAAATACAACTTTCTTGTATATAATCATTAGTGTAAAATTCTTAACTATACTTTTTTATAGCTTGTGGCTAATGTATAAAAGCATTGAGGTCTATGACATCCAGCATCTAAAATATGCTAAACAATCACTTTGTCATAGTAATGTTAATTTTAATATTATGACAATGAATTAGTTTAGTAAAATATTTACAATTAGTATAAAAATTGTTTTTTCTAATCTATAATATTAACATATGCTTAAGTTCTGTTTTATTAATGTTTCAATGATTTTTTGAAAGAAATCAAGCTTTATTTTTGACTAACATATGTACTAGCATATACTTAACTACTACTTTCTGGCATATACTGTACTTATAACTTAGTCTATAACTAAGGCATAAATTCCAAAATAGTTTCAAACATCAGAGCACAATGCTTGCTTACTGTTATCAGTTGGAAGAATCTACCAATGGAGTCACCAAATAGTATAAGAATAGATGTCTGACATCAGTGACACTAATCATCATGACAATCAATCCATCTATTGGCTCAAAAATGATTTTGGCAAAGTGGTCGGAACTCCTAGAACTGCCACAATTGCTGATTTTAGATATAGAGTTAACTACAATGCTGATTGAATCTTAAATTGACTTACTAATAGCTTGTAGTTGAACAGATGTGACACCATTGTTATATTATTTTGCTTACAAGCTAGTTAATTGCAATAGTGGCAATGAAACAAATTGATCCTAGCAAGCATCTATGCCTAGCATAGTCTCAAATTGGTTTGCCAATGATTGGTAGGCTGACGCATCTTTGGCACACTAAAAAGGGAGCACGAGAATCGCCCGCAGTGCAGAGATTTAGAGAACAAAGCGACATTGCATATGCATGAATTATACTCATAGCTCGCATTGTACCCCTGCATGTATATCTAACTGAATACCTACAAGAAAACAATGCATTTGATATGCAGTTACTATCAAAACATTTTGATCAGGTAAATCCCTTTATAAAGACTTACTAAGCATGGGGGCAATGCAGATAAAATCTGCTGTGTGGCCAAATGCATTGCAGGAAAAAGCATTGCGGGCAAACCTCGGCAGGAAAAAACTCGGCGGGCAATTCACTTGCGGGCAATTCTCATGGACCCCCTTAAAAATGATAAGTTATTTCAATATTTTTCGTTTAGTGAGATGTAGATATTGGTTTTCTATCACTGAACCTAGTTTTTTTCATTTTAACTCATCAACAAGACCAGCTTTAGCTGTTTAATCTTTATCACTGGCATGCATGATATTTATTGTTGTTTCAAAGCTTTCACAAACATGTGACTGACTGCTTTGCTGCTTCTCTAGACAAGTAGACCTACCCATTCAGTAGTCTTGACAGCTACATGAAAAAAAATGCTTGCAAAAAGTGGATGGTTTTAGATGCTTGATATTTTTTGTGTGCTGTCATCTATTTGCCTATCTTCTCTAATCTTCTCTAATGTTCTCTTTCCCTATTTCTATATTTAGCTTCTTCCTTGCGAACTCGAAGCCAGCGGATTCCTTATTTGGACTAGACCAGACCTTTTGCATTTTGCTCGCTGTCCCACGTACTCGTGGGTTCCGTCTCTTCTCCCTTTGGTGTACATGCTTGCGCAGCAAGTACAGTCAAGTACTGCTATGGAACTGGATAGACTAACTGGCCACTGCCTACTGATGCTATTTTTAGCTCTGCACGTATAAGATGGTAACTGGGATTATCTGATACATAGAATGATTTTATTAGTTAGTCCATGAAAGAGATAGATAAAAGGAATATACAGGAGGGGAGAAGGAAAGACACCAAAGAAGAGGGAGAGATACGAGAGTAGGAGAGACACAAGAGGAGGAGAGATACGAGAGTAGGAGAGACACAAGAGGAGTAGGAGAGATACGAGAGGAGGAGGAGAGACATGAGGAGAAGGAGAGACACAAGAGGAGGAGGAGAGACATGAGGAGACACAAGAGACACGAGAGGAGAAGAGGCACAAGCGGAGAAGAGAAACACGAGAGGAGAAGAGGCACAGGCGGAGAAGAGAGACACGAGAGGAGAAGAGGAGAAGAGGCACAAGAAAGGGAGAGTCACGAAAGGAGAGACAGGTGACAGCAATAGTGATATTGGATAGTCGTGCAACTCTTCTATCGCGCCTGAAAAGTCTTTGAAATGGGGATTTTTTCTCAACAGAGTTAACGTGAAACAATAAAACATGTTACAATACTTCAAAGTCGTCTCCACCCTTCTCAGTGCACTTTTGGTGGCGCCGAATTCATCCTTGAAAGAAGTCACAGCGGTACTCAGAAGCTGGAATTGCTCTGAGCTCTGAATTGATGCACCTCGTCAGATCGTGCTAATGGTTAAACACGCGGCCAACCTTTTTGTCAACTTTAGAAACACCCAAAAGTCACGGGCCAGGTCTGGACTGAATGGTGGATTGTCAAACAAGCTTGATGTTGTTTTCAGCCAGAAAGTTGGTTGTCATGGCAGCCTGTGTGACTGGTGAAGATAGATGGCTGGTTTGCCTTCACTGATGCGATGACGTCTAGTAGAACTGCTTGAATAAAAGCTGGCATTCACATTTTTACCGTTTTGCACCATGACGAGTGCCACTGAGCTAGAAGAGCTGTTGAAGATGTCGAACATCTTCCGGAAGCGAAAACCAGTTGGTCTCTGTCTCTGGAGCCGATCCAGGCCTTGCTTTGCGGCTGATATTTCATAGTCCGTTTTGGCCAAAACTATGTTTGTGAAGTTTCTTAAGCCCTAGCATATTTGATTTCAAAGATTCAGTATTATACTTATTGAGTGACTCTCGTACCAGTGTCTAAGCTAACGCATATGAAAAAGGCTAAATGACATAAAGCTTAGTGCAGTTCTGCAAACACAGATAGAAAAGCACTTCTGTATTTGGAGAGCCAATTTAACAAAGGCCAAGTTTACTTTCTCGGCACAAAAGTTTTTTTTGTAGTTGAAGAATAGAAAAGTTTAGAATAGACCTTTGTTTATCTGCTCAGTTCATTTTTGAGTGCAAGAACTTGCTCAAACAATTTAGGCTGTGTCACGAAACGGCTCGTGACTATTTTTTATAGCATCCAGTTTAGCCCTATCTGTTCTGTTTCTCAAGTCCAACCCCGCGTGTTTTCTGGTCTTATACGAGTACGGTTTCTTTCTATTTTCCGACACTGTTGCTCTAGATTGCTTGAGAGGGTCTTATCTACATGTGAAAGGTCTGGGTGAAATCTTGTGCATTTTGTCTGAGGAGGATGTTATTTAAATAATTGGCCCAATGTTTCCGCACGACTGCGGAAACCAATTTCATCTTTAATCTTATTGGCAGGGATAAAGCTTTAAAATCGGATAGGACAATCTAAAGCGGGGTGACTATCGGAGCCTCATATTGCCATGGGTTTGAGTCCACCCGCAGCCACATTAATTCGGGGCTTGTGCTCAGGAAAATTGGCTGAGATCTCGCCATAAGTTAGTGTTTTTAGGCAGTCGATTCGTACTCAGGGATACGTACTCAGGCACGCCCTATCTGTTTTAGGAGGATGGTTTTTGGGATTTCAAGACCTCTTATCAATTGTTATTATTTTATTGGTGCCCCGTGGCTACGAAAGGTAAATAGGAAGTGAAAGAAGACAAAGGGAGAGGATGGAAGGGAGAACAGGACAAAGGAAAGGAGAAGCCAAGGTGGTCTTTGAGACACCTCTGCTTTTAGAACGGAGACCACAGTGCGACTGTGGAGCAAAATAAGGGAGGAGCTGCTGAAGTTCGCTGGAGCCCTGACCCCGCAGAAGTCTATGGAAAAAAGCAAATCCATCAACAGTTCTGAAATTCCTAAGGCTACATGGAACCTTGAATGAGTCGCCAATGATCCTGGCAGCCTTCTCTTGGACACGGTACAAATTGTTAAATTTGATTAATATTTAAGAATTGAGTCTGCAGACTTTCTGCAGCTTCTGTGGGTCAGAGAGGCTCAGCAGTGTAGAATAGAGATACTAGCTCGTAGTACTATATTTGATTTGGAGTTTTTGACTGTCGAGTTGGGACCCAGGATGCCAAATGGCAATTCAAAAGTCGCACTCAAGTCCCCTACCAGTTTTCGTGCAGAAATGCCAACTTAATGTTGCCGCGGTCAGAATCGAACTCCCATCTACCGATCAACTACTCTGTTCCCCTTTGATAGAATTTGTGCAAGTCTACAACACATGTATTGGCTGCGATTATCAACTACCGAAAATAAGTTTCACAACGAAGCTTTAATTACAGCAGTATTAGCTAATTAATTTTATTCAATAAGTGTTGACTGTGTACTGTTGCGCAGTACACTTGAAGCACGGCTTGATAAGGACTGTAGCCCTTGGCGCTGACATTTTCTTTTTCACTTCTAGTTGAACAGTTAACACGTTCGTGTGACTGTTTTCATTCGCTCATTTACCTTTGCCTTGATACAGCATAATTACTTAAAGGCCGTTAAAAACTCTATTGCAACTGCAGCTTGTGTAAGCCGCCCAACTGCATAGCAAGTACCTGCAGGCCTTCAAGGATTCAGTCATGAGCCACGACCATGCCAAAATGATGATGGGCGGCGGTGCCGACTCCGACACCGCTATGCCAGGCATGTCCATGCCTAGCAAAAACGGCTCCTTTGGCGGCCACATGATGATGGTGAGACCCTAGGGCTGAACTTGCTGCATTCATTGGGCGTCCGGCTCCCAGATCCTCAATTGCTGGGCTACTGCCACCATCCCAGATCCTCAATTGCTGGGCTACTGCCACCATCCCAGATCCTCAGTTGCTGGGCCACCCTCCAGATCCTCAGTTGCTGGGCCAGCCTCCCAGATCCTCAGTTGCTGGGCCAGCCTCCCAGATCCTCAGTTGCTGGGCCAGCCTCCAAGAGTGTCAGTTGCTGGGCCAGCCTCCAAGAGTGTCAGTTGCTGGGCCAGCCTCCAAGAGTGTCAGTTGCTGGGCCAGCCTCTCAGATCCTCAGTTGCTGGTCTACTACCATCCTGTAATCATATGTTTATAAGCGGATACTAGGCTAAGGCATCTACAATATATGGTGGTTAAATGAGTTGATGCATTCGTTCCAGATGTACTTTCACACGATGCTATCTGACTACGTGCTTTTCAAGCCGTTCCTAGTCACCATTGCCGGTGGTACGTGGCTTGTTTTCATACGTAGCATTTATGTCTGCATTTGTGCTCTGTCTTGATCATACTACTGCTGAAAGTAGCGAGTACTGAATATTTAAAGTTAATTGCATTTTTTGCAAACTAACAGGCATGGTAGGCGCTTGCCTAGTGATATTCGTTCTGGCCGCTCTCTACGAAGGCTTAAAAGTGCTGCGCGAGCACCTGCTAATTGCTAACGCCGTTGGTCGACGCGCCGGTCAGAACGGCGCCGGCGCCAGTTTTGTGCCGGACGGAACCCAACCAGAGACCTACGTGCCCAAGGGCCGGTGAGAGAAACGGAACTACTTAGAAACTAATTTGATTAACATACTGATCTCTTATTCGCCATTAGACAGTAATAGATCAGAATCCTTAATCATTTTAAGCGTCATCACATGCACATCAAGCGCAACTCCACCTACATTCCTACATTAGACATATTTAGGTTCGCATTAGGCATCATTAGATCCATGATTAGGCATCATTAGATCCAAATTAGGCATCATTAGATTGAAAATTAGGCATCGTTAGATCCACATTAGGTATCATTAGATCAACATTAGGCATCATTAGATCAACATTAGACATCATTAAATCCACATTAGGCATCATTAGATCCACATTAGGCATCATTAGATCCACATTAGGCATCATTAGATCCACATTAGGCATCATTAGATCCACATTAGGCATCATTATATCCAAATTAGACATAAACACTCGTAGATCTACATGAGACAACATCAGCTTTTAAGAAGCCATCATTCAATCCGATTTATTGAACTGTGAAATTCCTCAGCGATCTCGCCATGCTGTCGGGGGCGCACGCCCTCCAGACAGGCCTGCACGCCCTGCAGATCAGCCTGTCCTACGCGCTGATGCTGGTGTTCATGACCTACTCTGTCTGGCTCTGTTTAGCTGTCATTCTCGGCTCCACACTCGGCTATTTCCTATTTGGCTGGCTCCGCCGCACTACCATTGACATATCCGAGCACTGCCACTAAGGCTTTTTTGTGACCGCTTGGATGTAGTGGGAATTGTACGTCCTGAACTGAACTGTGTCCACTGAATGTAAGTTTTTGAGTCCACTTGTGTGTCTACTAAATATTTTGTGTCCTCCCGTGTGTCCATTGAGCAAGTCTTTATTGTGTCCATTCATGTGTCCATTAAATAATTATCAATGTGTCTACGTCTGTGTCCATTGAATAATTGTCCATGTGTCCACATCTGTGTCCATTGAATAATTGTCCATGTGTCCACACCTGTGTCCATTGAATAATTGTCCATGTGTCCACACCTGTGTCCATTGAATAATTTTCCATGTGTCCACACCTGTGTCCATTGAATAATTGTCCATGTGTCCACACCTGTGTCCATTGAATAATTTTCCATGTGTCCACACATGTGTCCATTGAATAATTGTCCATGCGTCCATTGAATGATTGTCCATGTGTCCACACCTGTGTCCATTGAATAATTGTCCATGTGTCCATTGAATGATTGTCCATGTATACACACCTGTGTCCATTGAATAATTGTCCATGTGTCCATTGAATAATTGTCCATGCGTCCATTGAATAATCGTCCATGTGTCCACACATGTGTCCATTGAATAATTGTCAATGTGTCCATTGAATAATTGTCCATGTGTCCACACCTGTGTCCATTGAATAATTGTCCATGTGTCCCACACCTGTGTCCATTGAATAATTGTCCATGTGTCCCACACCTGTGTCCATTGAATAATTGTCCATGTGTCCATTGAATAATTGTCCATGTGTCCACACCTGTGTCCATTGAATAATTGTCCATGTGTCCACACCTGTGTCCATTGAATAATTGTCCATGTGTCCACACCTGTGTCCATTGAATAATTGTCCATGTGTCCACACCTGTGTCCATTGAATAATTGTCCATGTGTCCACACCTGTGTCCATTGAATAATTGTCCATGTGTCCACACCTGTGTCCATTGAATAATTGTCCATGTGTCCACACCTGTGTCCATTGAATAATTGTCCATGTGTCCACACCTGTGTCCATTGAATAATTGTCCATGCGTCCATTGAATAATTGTCCATGTGTCCACACCTGTGTCCATTGAATAATTGTCCATGTGTCCACACCTGTGTCCATTGAATAATTGTCCATGCGTCCATTGAATAATTGTCCATGTGTCCACACGTGTGTCCATTGAATAATTGTCCATGTGTCCATTGAATAATTGTCCATGTGTCGACACCTGTGTCCATTGAATAATTGTCCATGTGTCCATTGAATAATTGTCCATGCGTCCATTGAATAATTGTCCATGTGTCCCACACCTGTGTCCATTGAATAATTATCCATGTGTCCATTGAATAATTGTCCATGTGTCCACACCTGTGTCCATTGAATAATTGTCCATGTGTCCACACATGTGTCCATTGAATAATTGTCCATGTGTCCATTGAATAATTGTCCATGTGTCCACACCTGTGTCCATTGAATAATTGTCCATGTGTCCACACCTGTGTCCAGTGAATAATTGTCCATGTGTCCCGCACCTGTGTCCAGTGAATAATTGTCCATGTGTCCCGCACCTGTGTCCATTGAATAATTGTCCATGTGTCCATTGAATAATTGTCCATATGTCCAGTGAATAATTGTCCATGTGTCCCGCACCTGTGTTCATTGAATAATTGTCCATGTGTCCACACCTGTGTCCATTGAATAATTGTCCATGTGTCCCACACCTGTGTCCATTGAATAATTGTCCATGTGTCCCACACCTGTGTCCATTGAATAATTGTCCATGTGTCCACACCTGTGTCCATTGAATAATTGTCCATGTGTCCCACACCTGTGTCCATTGAGTAATTGTCCATGTGTCCACACCTGTGTCCATTGAATAATTGTCCATGTGTCCCACACCTGTGTCCATTGAGTAATTGTCTATGTGTCCACACCTGTGTCCATTGAATAATTGTCCACGTGTCCCGCACCTGTGTCCAGTGAATAATTGTCCATGTGTCCACACCTGTGTCCATTGAATAATTGTCCACGTGTCCAGTCCTGTGTCCATTGAGAATGTGTCTCGAGTTTTTCACTTCAGTATAAAACAATTTAAAAGTTTATTCTCTTGTGAAAGCATTCTATAAGGTGCGTCTATAAAAAAGAAGAAACCGTAATATTTTTTGCGAGACAGGCCTTTGGCAACGCATAACTTTCAAGTGCTGCAATAACATGCTATCAATGCTTTTTGTTGTTTTTAAAAAAAAAACGATTTTCTAGCGTCTCTGTTGATTCTTTTGTTAATCTTTTTTCTCTGTCCAATTATCGGAAAAACGCAGAAGTTCAAATTGAAATTTTAATTTTCTTAGTTCTAGGTTAGCTGTCGTAGTCTGTTTGTTCTGCGATTTTAGCTTTTTTGTTGAGGCACATTCCTGTTCTGCGTGTGCGTGTAGCGATGCCTGTTCCACTTATTATTGTTTAATGCAAACTGAAATTTGACTGCTTGACTCGTTAATTTTTGGTTTTTCATTGCGTCTGCGTTGTCTTCTGTAATCTGATTGTTAATCAACTCAGATGTGTGGATTTCCGTTGAAATCTTGTCTACGCATTCTATCATCATTATATCCCTTCTATCATTATTATATCCCTTCTATCATCATTATATCCCTTCTATCATCATTATATCCATTATATCATCATTATATCCCTTCTATCATCATTATATCCCTTCTATCATCATTATATCCCTTCTATCATCATTATATCCCTTATATCATCATTATATCCCCTCTATCTCTATTCCATCCCTCTGTCACATTCCATCTCCCCATCAGTAATCCATCTGTCATACTCATTACAATATATTCCCCTCCATAAGCATCATCTCCCAAATTCTCAAGTACAAACAGTTTTAGGCGGTGCACTTTCTCTCTTTCAAAGGCAGGCAAGCTTTCAATAATTTATTTATTCACTGTACTGCGATGTATTAGTGATTTGTATGCGACAAAATTAATTCAAACACTGAAATCTATATATGCATCAATTATTTCATTTGTGTCGCCAGCCCTCGCAGTCGGGTTCCGTTTGGCGTTTTTGCTGACGGAAGTCAGTGCAAGAATTGCTGTATTTTTATTTAGGCTTCGTCGCGAGCTGTCATCTGCGTTTTCAGTTGCATTATTATCATTTGATGTTGACTCCGTTAGCTTTCTGTATTCAATAATAGCACCTTCGTTTGTGTGCGTATTTTTCCTGCGTTGCATTACTTTCGGCGTCTGCAATCAGTAGTATGCCGTCAATATTATAAATCGGCCGGATTTTATGAACTAGGTTTTGAAAAAAAGCTTTAGATTAAAGCGGCAAAGTCCTGTCCAAGACAGACTTTTCTTTTTGAAAACGTTGCTTCGTTTGCGAATTACACTCGATTTGGTCGTCGTAACGAACACGCGGCTTGTCCGAGCCTCTGTCTGTTTATTTGTTGAATACTTTTCTTTCAAGTTGCTGTTGCCGCTTCTGGCGCCTTTTTGACTCGGGCATTTATTTCAAAACAGTTGTTGGGCCGTCGCCACCCTCCCAGATCCTCAGTTGTTGGGCCGTCGCCACCCTCCCAGATCCTCAGTTGTTGGGCCGTCGCCACCCTCCCAGATCCTCAGTTGCTGGGCCGTCGCCACCCTCCCAGATCCTCAGTTGCTGGGCCACCGCCACCCTCCCAGATCCTCAGTTGCTGGGCCACCGCCACCCTCCGAGATCCTCAGTTGCTGGGCCGTCGCCACCCTCCCTGATCCTCAGTTGCTGTACCACCGCCAGCCTCCCAGATCCTCAGTTGCTGGGCCGTCGCCACCCTCCCAGATCCTCAGTTGCTGTACCACCGCCAGCCTCCCAGATCCTCAGTTGCTGGGCCGTCGCCACCCTCCCAGATCCTCAGTTGCTGGGCCGTCGCCACCCTCCCAGATCCTCAGTTGCTGGGCCGTCGCCACCCTCCCAGATCCTCAGTTGCTGGACCACCCTCCGAGATCCTCAGTTGCTGGACCACCCTCCGAGATCCTCAGTTGCTGGACCACCCTCCGAGATCCTCAGTTGCTGGACCACCCTCCGAGATCCTCAGTTGCTGGACCACCCTCCGAGATCCTCATTTGCAGGACCACCCTTCGAGATCCTCAGTTGCTGGACCGTCGCCACCCTCTGAGATCCTCAGTGTCTGGGCCAGCCTCCCAGATCCTCGCAGTGTCTGGGCCAGCCTCCCAGATCCTCAGTTGGTGGGCCAGACCAGCTTCCCAGATCCTCAATTGCTATGCCAGCCTCAGATCCTCAGTGTCTGGGCCAGCCTCCCAGATCCTCAGTGTCTGGGCCAGCCTCCCAGATCCTCAGTGTCTGGGCCAGCCTCCCAGATCCTCAGTGTCTGGGCCAGCCTCCCAGATCCTCAGTGTCTGGGCCAGCCTCCCAGATCCTCAGTTGGTGGGCCAGACCAGCTTCCCAGATCCTCAATTGCTATGCCAGCCTCAGATCCTCAGTGTCTGGGCCAGCCTCCCAGATCCTCAGTGTCTGGGCCAGCCTCCCAGATCCTCAGTGTCTGGGCCAGCCTCCCAGATCCTCAGTTGGTGGGCCAGACCAGCTTCCCAGATCCTCAATTGCTATGCCAGCCTCAGATCCTCAGTGTCTGGGCCAGCCTCCCAGATCCTCAGTGTCTGGGCCAGCCTCCCAGATCCTCAGTGTCTGGGCCAGCCTCCCAGATCCTCAGTTGGTGGGCCAGACCAGCTTCCCAGATCTTCAATTGCTGGGCTACCCTCCCAGATTCTCAGTTTCTAGGCACCGCAACCCTCCCGCATCCTCAGTTCCTGGGCCACTGCAACCCTCCCAGATCCTCAGTCGCTGGGTCACCGCCACCTATCCAGTTCCTCCGACTGGTTGAAACTCTCCAGAGATGGCTCGAGTTATAAAACTTTAGAAACCTTTGAAACTTGAAGTTGCACATTGTATTTATTCAAAATTCGAAATGGAGCTCATAAAAACTTCATTTTATGTGCATACTTATCTTTACTTGCTTTGGTCTCCGGTTTCTGCAGAAAAGCAAAACTAAAAGCAAGTACAATGCCGTGCTTATTAAAAGGTACTTTCTCCATTTTGTTAAGTTTTATAGCTATGCAAGGAAATCATAGCTTGATGGAAGAAGCGTGAAGCACTCGCCATCTGCCTTCAATCTTTTCCAGTAAATGCAAATGAAAGCGCCTCATTTTTGTCTAAGCTGTATATTTACTCTTGGCTGATTGATTTTCTTCTTTCAGAGGCGTGTGTAACTCTCAAATTATTTGCTTCTGTCGCTGCTGCTTCAGCGAACCAAGCTAGATCACCTGTTTGTCTAAATGATTTGTTAAGGCAGCCTTCTGTTCTACATTTGTTAGTGATTTGTATTCGAACGCAGTGTATCTCCAGGCGCAGATGACCGAAAAATTGTCCAATTAGATGATGATGCACACAGTATAGTGCTTCATCCCCACCTGAACATTTCAATGGGGTTTTGCATTACAAGTGCAATCTATGAGCGTCATCACTGTAAGTCCTTGCCTGCCTGGGCCTCTTGAAAATCCTAAGCCAAATACTGATCGAGTGATTCTCATTAACAGTAGAAAGACCATGGGGTGTATTTCAAATCCACACATTTTTACTTTGTCTGTATCTCCAAGAATATTCAACCAATTGCCATGAAAATCCAGAACACGGGCTAAAAATTTCCGCTCTATTTGATGAAGCAACTTCGAGAATCACGAAAAATTGGCATCGTCGAGATATTCAACGATTTTCCTCGGGGTGCTGGTGGCAAAAACCACCAACATTGGCAAAATTTTTCTGCTCACAAAATCTCATCATGAAACCACGTCGGCTCAACAAACTGCATATCGGTCGTGAGGCCTTTTTCTCAGCGTCCCACACCCCAGGGTCCTCTTCATCACCGTCTGGAGCAACGGCGGCGACCGTCGGGACCTTCAACAAAAGCACCGATCGGCATCTCAGAGACGGCTGCGTTCCCAAAACTGAAATGGAAGAATCCTCTTCTGCATGCAGAATTCAGTCAGTAGACACAATCGGTGAATGAAATAGACGATGGCGACCCTCTAGGCTGACCTGTAGACATACAGGCGACCTTCGGGACCTTCAACGGAGTGCCACCTTGCGGCCCTGATGAGCTGGCACCCCCAACATCGTGATTTTTCTATCAAGGCACCAAACCAGGCATGTCTGCATATTATAAAATGCATTTGCACCATGTTAAATTGGAGAGTTACAGATTTAACTGGCGACTAAAAAATAAAATATTTAATTTGTCAAAAATGATATTACATTATTTCAAAAATGATATTACAGCATGTCAAAAATGATATTACAAGCATGTCAAAAATGATATTACAGCATGTCAAAAATGATAATACAGCATGTCAAAAATGATATTACAGCATGTCAAAAATGATATTACAGCATGTCAAAAATGATAATACAGCATGTCAAAAATGATATTACAAGCATGTCAAAAATGATAATACAGCAAATTCAGAGCAGAAGGATCTGAACAGGCAGTAGGACACACACGTGAGCTCCTCAGAAAACCGGAATTCGCTCGTGTGTGGAGCCATGGTTTGAGTTGAATTCTTGAGATCGGATGGCAGGCCACCACGAGTGCGCATCACTGTTCCAAGAAACGTGAATCCCATTTCTCGGTACAAGTGATTGGCCAGCGCAGGACTCGAGAAGAATCTGTCACATGTGATGCTGTGCCAGTGTCCTCTGAATGGATCAGCCAAGTGGCAAACAACTTGCTCACCACTCCACACCTCTGAGCCATTGGCCAGCCGAGCATCGGATTCCTGTGATGCAAAAGTAGTGGACAGCAGTGCCCTTTGCCAGTGCAGATTTACCATTGCGACCGTTGGGGCCAAGCCCGGATCCCGCGACAATTTCCGAGAACTGCACCGCGGTGTTGCTTCCTCGGGAAGGCGGGCGCCATCTGACGCCCGGTGCCATGGGCCCTGGCCCGAGCGCACCCGAATGGAAGAAGAAGAAGACCGGGCTTCTCTCGGTCTCGGTCTTAAGAAGACCGGGCTTCTCCTTCAGAAAGACCGTGAAGTCACAGTTCACACCCCAGTAGACAACCAGAGTTTTTTCGACGCAGAGGTAGGCCCGAAAAGGACAGGATGGCGCAGCTGACTGACAAAGGTGTCCCACAGGCGTCGGATGCCGTAGAGCTTGTCCGTTGCGGCAGTCCGCTGACGATGTTTGGCAGTTTCGAATTTAACATGGTGCAAATGCATTGTATAATACGCAGACATGCCTGGTTTGGTGCCTTGATAAAAAAATCACGATGTTGGGGGTGCCAGCTCGTCAGGGCCGCAAGGTGGCACTCCGTTGAAGGTCCCGAAGGTCGCCTGTATGTCTACAGATCAGCCTAGAGGGTCGCCATCGTCCATTTCATTGACCGATTGTGTCTACTGACTGAATGCTGCATGCAGAAGAGGAAGAATTCCATTTCAGTTTTGGGAACGCAGCCGCCTCTGAGATGCCGATCGGTGCTTTTGTTGAAGGTCCCGACGGTCGCCGCAGTTGCTCCAGACGGTGATGAGGAGGACCCTGGGGCCTGGAGTGCTGAGAACAAAAGCCTCTACGACAGATGGACCCAGATTATTGAGCCAATATGGATTTACCATAAAGGTTTATACAGTGTAGTGTTTGTTGTCCTTGCCACCAGTGTCTTCGACAATCTCCTCAGTGCTAGCCGTCCCCAATGCACAGAGATGGGCCTCCAATCTCCTCAGTGCTAGCCGTCCCCAATGCACAGAGATGGGCCTCCAATCTCCTCAGTGCTAGCCGTCCCCAATGCACAGAGATGGGCCTCCAATCTCCTCAGTGCTAGCCGTCCCCAATGCACAGAGATGGGCCTCCAATCTCCTCAGTGCTAGCCGTCCCCAATGCACAGAGATGGGCCTCCAATCTCCTCAGTGCTAGCCGTCCCCAATGCACAGAGATGGGCCTCCAATCTCCTCAGTGCTAGCCGCTCCCAATGCACAGAGATGGGCCTCCAATCTCCTCAGTGCTAGCCGTCCCCAATGCACAGAGATGGGCCTCCAATCTCCTCAGTGCTAGCAGCAATATCCGTGGTGTCCATAGCTACAGAACTGACAGAACGCATGGCTTGCTATATCCACTGTACATGTACAGCTAATTACGCTTGTCTGCCCACCTATTCGCTTGTTTAAAGGAATTCCCGTAGTAATCAGGTAGCTGCTATGTAACAGGCAATTCTTCTAGCCGCTGGCCATTGTGGAATGTTAATTAGACCAGCTCCTGCAGCACGCCTAATGCTTGCTTGGATGCACAAGGGATCTGAGCAGCCCCACGCTAAACGCATCTGCAGACTCTCGCGCCATGACCCCTGGATCCTGCGTCACCTGCTCTGAGATCTGAGAAAAGTTGAACACTGGTTACGAGGTGGAATCTTAAATATGTTTAAGAGATTATAGTGTCTCTGATATTCTGCTGAGATTTCAAGGCTTACAGATGGAATTGCTGAGATGTCAAGGCTTACAGAGGGAATTGCTGAGATGTCAAGGCTTACAGATGGAATTGCTGAGATGTCAAGGCTTGCTGAGGGAATTTCTGAGATGTCAAGGCTTGCTGAGGGAATTGCTGAGATGTCAAGGCTTGCTGAGGGAATTGCTGAGATGTCAAGGCTTACAGATGGAATTGCTGAGATGTCAAGGCTTGCTGAGGGAATTGCTGAGATGTCAAGGCTTGCTGAGGGAATTGCTGAGATGTCAAGGCTTGCTGAGGGAATTGCTGAGATGTCAAGGCTTACAGATGGAATTGCTGAGATGTCAAGGCTTGCTGAGGGAATTGCTGAGATGTCAAGGCTTACTGAGAATTGCTGAGATGTCAAGGCTATCGTCAGAAACTAAATGTAGTGCATTAAGAAAATTATTGCATTCTTTGTTGGCTGCCCAACGGGGTGCTGACTGCTATAGTACATGTACTTTACTACAAATCGCAATTGCAGCAACTGAGTTTTGGCTGCCACGCACATCTGGCCTGCTTCAGACGTGGTCACTGCAGGAGCACTTTTTGCCTGCACCCTTATTTCTAAGAAAGTTATCGATTAGGACTACAGTTGGAGCGCATCATCAATATCCGCCTGTAATTCCTGATTATGCTATCTCTCTTATGCAGCCTTCACTTCGCATGCACTTACCCTATGCACACATCGTATGTTATATAATTTATCAAATCTTGGTCCCAAGCCGTCTACTCCCGATTGACATGGATTTGCAAATTAACTGGCAAAATTGATGAAACTGTCATGCAGAAACCGGCTGTCATATTAAAAGCTTTCGCAGCTCAGATAAATTGGCCAGTAGAGCTTTTTATGCATTGCATGGAGCTTCATATTTTAGACTCTCTTTTACTTCTCTTTCAAACGCTCAATATGGGACCTAAGCTCGTGCAAGTTGTCAATCCGTTCCTTACACCTCCAGGCCAGCTTCCATCGAACGGTTCGGTGTTGGCCAGGCTACATGAAGTGCACACTGTGTGAGTGTCCAAGGCAAGCCGCACGGATCCTCCAGAAATTCTATCAGAATTTAATCAATTGTGCCCTGGCTCTTATATGATCTGGGCTGCAACATGTGGATGTCCTAGATGAATTCTATGAATAAGAGGCCAGTACTGTTTTAGAGAAGTGACACTTTTCTGTGCATTTTTCTCTCACCAGGTCGTCGCCATTTGTGTACATCGATACACTAATGGAAATTGAAGTGTATGGCGTTTCTGAGTTGCACTTTTCTCTTGATGATACAGGAGGCCATAGGCTCTCTTGTTTGCTGCTAATGAAATAAACAAATCACTTCAATTAGCTATCATATGGCAGCGTTTTTATATTGATATCAACAATACAGCATTCAACAAAACCAGCAAACTGTAAGGCACACTGCAATTAACAGGTGAAAACCAATGGATTTCTCGGTTAAAAATATGTACTTTTTGTTTTTTTATTTCTCAAGGACCACCAGAAGTTCTAGTGGTCCTTGTTATTTCTATTCCTAAAATTTGATGTCAAGGAAAAATCGGAATAGCTACGAATAGTCGGTAAACCAATGCAAAAAGCTCTTGATTTGAACCGGTTAAGATTGTTTAAAAAGCTGCGTTTAAATAAGTAACCGTCATGCTTGCATTAGAGCAACAAAGGTAATTAGAAAGAAGTGGCATTTTTTCATCATTTAAATTAACAATGACGTATCGGAGAAAGCTGGGGTATTATTATTATTTTGACAGAAGGCGAACTATACAAAAATATCTCATTAATTATGAATTTCGCTTCATATAATCATAGAAAAGTCTAACTACGAGCTCGTAGTGTTTGTATTTGAAAGATCGTTAGAAGAAGCGTCATGTCGAAAGTTGAAATATTAATTTGGGAATTGCTACGATGTCAAGGTTTATAGGGAATCACTATATATGTAATTCTGGGACTCTTGGGGAGAATTACTAAAATGTCAAGGCTTACGGGGGAAAACTGCTGAGATTTCGAAGCTTTAGGGTTAGGGTTAGGCGGATTTCAAGGTTGACATGGTTTTTCAGAATTCAAGGCTTATGAGGGAATAGCAGAGATGCCAAGGCTCACAAGGGATTACTGATGTTATAGCAAAGAGAAGCTACATGTAGTTTATTAAAAAAATTGTATTCCATTCTTTGATGGCTCCCTATATGGGGGCGCTGATTGCTATAAATGATACTCATTTTGAGAGCACTACAGTAGAGTGCTGTAGTCACGTGACTACAGTGCAAGCAATCGCATTTTTCAGACAACGCAGCCCTTGTTTAATAGAAAAATTAGTCTAGCTAGTAAATGATGCCTGACGTACTGACTCTTCCATATCTGGACTGACGCAATCTATTTTTATCTTATTTTAATCTTATTTTAATCTATTTTAGTCTTATCTATTTTAATAATTTCAGACAAAGGAATTATTCTCTATCCGCCCAAACCGTCTCACTAAACTGGTTATTGATTTTATCTCGTCTTTTAAAATCATTCAGCAGCTACATTTTCCGGTGATCAGAATCCGAGCGAAAGGATTCACGCGACTGGATTCACGCGACTGGATTCACGCGACTGGATTCACGCGACTGGATTCACGCGACTGGATTCATGTGACTGGATTCACGCGACTGGATTCATGCGACTGGATTCACGCGACTGGATTCATGCGACTGGATTCACGCGACTGGATTCACGCGACTGGATTCACGCGACTGGATTCACGCGAATGGATTCATGCGACTGGATTCACGCGACTGGATTCACGTGACTGGATTCATGCGACTGGATTCACGCGACTGGATTCACGCGAATGGATTCACGCGACTGGATTCACGCGACTGGATTCACGCGACTGGATTCACGCGACTAGATTCATGCGAATGGATTCATGCGACTGGATTCACGCGAATGGATTCATGCGACTGGATTCACGCGAATGGATTCATGCGACTGGATTCACGCGACTGGATTCATGTGAATGGATTCACGCGACTGGATTCACGCGACTGGATTCACGCGACTGGATTCACGCGACTGGATTCACGCGACTGGATTCATGGGACTGGATTCACGCGACTGGATTCACGCGACTGGATTCATGCGACTGGATTCACGCGACTGGATTCACGCGACTGGATTCATGCGACTTGATTCACGCGACTGGATTCACGTGAATGGATGTATGCTTCTGATCTCAATCTCTGCTACTCTGCTCTCTGAAGAAGGAGTTGTTACCCTTTCCTGATCTGCTTCGTTGATTTTTTCGTTGATTTCCGGACCAGAGATTTCAGTCTTTCATATCGAGATCGTCTCTGCATTCGCAATTTCTCTTGAATCTCTTGAATAATGGGACGCATTATTGAAGAAAACAATTTGGAAAATATTAAAGTTTTTATTTTCTTGCATGAATAAACAAATTTTTGGCACTAAATTTATAATATCGGATCGTTTCGAATTCCAAATATCAAAATGAGACGAGTGTGTGTTTTTTATCGAATGTATACTTTATGTTCCGGGCATTGCGCCAGGGTGTCCACAGGCCTTCTGAGATCCTTTATTATCAATTAGACAAAATTATTAATCTCGAACAAAACACAAAAACTTCTCCTCGATTTGCAACTTGGACGTTCAGAAAATGGAATGCGGTTAGTTTTGTGCGAAAGCAGCTGCAAGCTTTCAATCTCGCCAATGCACTTTTCTACAGAACAGGCATGCCTCTGAAAGGATGCCATTGGCCTCGAAGCTGGTCCAATGCCGGCTCTGCAGCGCTCTGGCTAAAAAAGCCGTCAGCCGCCTCGCATTCCTGACAGAGCAGACAAATTCTTCACCAAAACCCGTCGAAGCTGAAGAACAAAAAGCATTCTGAAAGTATGCCAGCTACCGCAGCTCTGCAGCCGCAGCTGATCTTTGATAACGCAACCACCGTGGCTGCGCTGGGAAACATGACGGCCGATGGAGGCGAGGCGAGTGGCGACCATCTGGATCCCTACATGGTGCTGGCCGTCACGCTTTTCATCAGCGTTGACATCATCGGGGTGGCCGCCAACGTCTTCGTGCTGGTGGTGCTGCTGCGCAATGACAGCAAGCAGGTGTACGAGATCTTCTGCACCGGCCTGGCACTCACCGACCTGCTGTTCCTCACCCTGACCGTGCCGATCACCACCCTGCAGTACGTCGTCGACGCCTGGCTTCTGGGGGCCGCTCTGTGCAAGTTCACCTTCTTTGTTGTCACCGTAAGTGCGCTTGCTCTCCATGATTCACTCCGATCCCTGTGATTCACTCCGATCCCCATGATTCACTCCGCTCCCTGTGATTCACTCCGCTCCCTATGATTCACTCCGCTCCCTATGATTCACTCCGCTCCCTATGATTCACTCCGCTACCCATGATTCACTCCACTCCCTATGATTCAATCCAATCTCTACGATTCACTCCGATGCCTATGAATCACTCCGATCCCTATGAGGCTCTGCGCTCCCTACGATTCACTCCGCTCCTTATGACTCACTCCGTTTCTAATAATTCACTCCGTTTGCATGATTCACTCCACTTCCTATGATTCACTCCACTTCCTATGATTCACTCCACTCCCTATGATTCACCTCGCTCCCTATGATTCACTCCGCTCCCTATGATTCACCTCGCGCCCTATGATTCACTCCGCTCCCTATGATTCACTCCGCTCCCTATGATTCACTCCGCTCCCTATGATTTACTCCGCTCCCTATGATTCACTCCGCTCCCTATGATTCACTCCGCTCCCTATGATTCACTCCGCTCCCTATGATTCACTCCGCTCCCTATGATTCACTCCGCTCCCTATGATTCACTCCGCTCCCTATGATTCACTCCGCTCCCTATGATTCACTCCGCTCCCTTTGATTCACTCCGCTCCCTTTGATTCACTCCGCTCCCTATGATTCACTCCGATCCCTATGATTCACTCCGATTGAGCTCCCGATTCTTCCCTGCTCATCTTCCCCTCCAACCCGGCCACGCCGCCCCGCCTACTCGCAGATGACGGTGTACTCGTCCGCCATCATGCTGCTGGGCCTGACCTGCAGCCGGTTTCTGGCCGTCGTGCACCCGTGGGAAAACCGAAAGATCAACCCGACCAGAGCGAAGGCCGGCTGCCTGATCGCTTGGCTCAGTGAGTTGGATGTGCCAATCTCAGCCTGCCTTGAGCCAGCATTCTTAATCAGCTCGTGTTGAAAAGACCTGTCAATAGCGACAGCATTACATGAGCGGGTCTGTCGTGAGCACTCCAATCACAAGTAATGCCTTTATGAATAGTTCTGAGTAGTCCATGGACAGCTAAAAATAGTGCTGCACTCACGAACTTGCGTTTTTTGAAGCGCTTATTACTTTCAGATGAATGTCATGAGCAGTCATCTCATGAGCAGTCATCTCATGAGCGGTCATCTCATGAGCAGTCATCTCATGAGCGGTCATCTCATGAGCAGTCATCTCATGAGCAGTCATCTCATGAGCAGTCATCTCATGAGCGGTCATCTCATGAGCAGTCATCTCATGAGCGGTCATCTCATGAGCAGTCATCTCATGAGCGGTCATCTCATGAGCAGTCATCTCATGAGGTGCTTACTGCATTGCGCGCTTGTATGTGCTCAAGCATGATGGGCGGAATCGCCTCAGCGTTACGATGTCCCCTCAGGTGTTTCGCCAGGGTGCACACAGGTCCCCTGCGAATTATCATTCGTGTTACACAGCAAGTACAGCAAATCAGTTTCCATATTAAGTGGTAGATTAATTTTATTCCTTTTCAAAAGCCTAATTCAAATCAGACGTCATAAGCTGAGAGAAAGTCCAACTCATTCCCGTCGTGCAGGCCCAAGCCTCCATTATTTTGCTAAAAACCGGTTCAAGATAGACTTAAGGCGCCAAGCGGACCTCGTGAAGTTAATCTCGGGTGAGGCGACCAGCGACAGAGAGTCGCAGAGCTTCAAGCAGACTTTCGCGCCTTCCCATTCGAGCAAATCCGGCTGCTTATCTTCTTCTAGAAGAGGAGAGATGGAGAGGAAACTGGTCAGATTAGGGGAGGCTGAGAACACTTTCAATCTCCGACACGAAAAGTTCGGAATCTTTGCAACGCGGCTTAGTCTAATCACCGTAGCATTCACCTTTTATTGGCCTGTCACACTAGTCTTGGCACTCCACTGTTCACTCTTAATTGCTGACCTGGCCTCTATCTGATCACCTCGCTACTCACTCTGTTTCAGTCGGCGCCATTCTGAGCATCCCCCAGCCTGTCGCGTTCAAAGTCGAGGACGACAACGGAGTCCTGGTCTGTCGAGACGCCTTCGCGTTGGAGCGTAACCGGGTGCTCAACTCAGTTGTGATCCTCCTGTGCTCCTACGTGCTGCCTTTCTTTGCCATGCTGATCATGAACTGCCTCATCGTTAGGAAGCTGAAGACTGAGGTTCGTGGGGAAGAGGGCCCATTGCGGGATAATGGAATGGGCATGTTGTTCTGGCAGCATTTTAGGTACTTGGGAATTTGGATGCCGTGATGCTAACAGACTATGGGATATTTGGGGATTTGGATGCTGTGATGCTAACAGACTATGGGATATTTGGGGATTTGGATGCTGTGATGCTAACAGACTATGGGATATTTGGGGATTTGGATGCTGTGATGCTAACAGACTATGGGATATTTGGGGATTTGGATGCTGTGATGCTAACAGACTATGGGATATTTGGGGATTTAGATGCATGCTGAGATCCTAACAGTCTGTGGGATATTTGGGGATTTGAATCTGTGCTGTGATCCCAACACAGTTATATGTCACTCCCCCATCTGTGCAGGACAGCCGGCCAAATTCCTCAATGAAACGGCAGGCCAGCAAGCGAAGGCTGCGCACCAAAGTGACCAAAATGGTGATGCTGGTCATTCTGCTGTACGGCATCTGCTGGCTGCCGACTGAGCTCATCAACTTCTGGTACAACGGCCTGCGGCACATCTTCCCGATGAACAACGCCATGCTGGTGGTGAAGATCTGCTCCAACGCTCTTCACTACGCATCCTGCTGCGTCAATCCCATCGTCTATTCAATGCTCAGCGGCTCGTTCAAAGACGCCATTGTCAAACAGTTTCCAACGGTTGGCCGACGACTGGGCGGCGCCGATAGAGGAGGACGCCGCGACGGCATCGGCGCTGGCAGGATCGACCGGAGCGAAAACGGCGGAAATGTCGACGGCTCGCCCGGGCAGCGGCAGCTGGAGGCGGGCGATGCGGGCAGTGGAGACGAATTACCGGACGAGGAGTCGCTGGTCTTCGGTGTGCGGACCACTGAGCTGTGAGAACGGTTGGCGCCAATGCTTGAAGAAGCTGCGTACCTGCTGTTGCTACCTGTGTACCAGATATTTAGCCAAGCGTTCATCTGTATCAGTGAGTGTTGTACCCTGTTGAGTAGATTTCAAATGTAAGCACATGGATAACTATAAATGTAGTGCATAGAGTAAGCTCTCGAGAACGTAAAGCCATAGACAAATGCGCTAGAAAATCCTGAAGGCCCTGCATGGCGATACGGCAAATACGCGTTCCATAACCGGCCACCAGCTCGTTTCTAAGAAACTCGAGTCTGGCGTCTTCCTACTTCAGCTGTTCACGTCGAGTAAACCATATGGTTTCGCGTTCCTGCGCCACGACTCAGTTTGTTCATTGCTCATTAATATGCACATTCCATTGGACGCTATTATGCCGAGAGCTCTAGTAGTTTGGAATAATTAAAATTTTACATTTCTCCTTCAATAAAAGCCGATATTTTTCATTCGCACTGAATGATTGCATATTAAAGCCTTCAGATTTTATTTATTTTTCTGTCTGTCTGTCTGTCTGTCTGTCTGTCTGTCTGTCTGTCTGTCTGTCTGTCTGTCTGTCTGTCTGTCTGTCTGTCTGTCTGTCTGTCTGTCTGTCTGTCTGTCTGTCTGTCTGTCTGTCTGTCTGTCTGTCTGTCTGTCTGTCTGTCTGTCTGTCTGTCTGTCTGTCTGTCTGTCTGTCTGTCTTAGTGTCTGTCTGTCTGTCTGTCTGTCTGTCTGTCTGTCTGTCTGTCTGTCTTAGTGTCTGTCTGTCTGTCTGTCTGTCTGTCTGTCTGCCTGCCTGCCTGCCTGCCTGCCTGCCTGCCTGTCTGTCTGTCTGTCTGTCTGTCTGTCTGTCTGTCTGTCTGTCTGTCTGTCTGTCTGTCTGTCTGTCTGTCTGTCTGTCTGTCTGTCTGTCTGTCTGTCTTAGTGTCTGTCTGTCTGTCTTAGTGTCTGTCTGTCTGTCTTAGTGTCTGTCTGTCTGTCTGTCTGTCTGTCTGTCTGTCTGTCTGAAATCCTGCTTAAGCACAGGAGCGCACTAATCTGAAAGGCTGGTACATGTATGCAAATCCAGATGCATGCAGTCAGACAGAAAGGAGATTCCCAGATCAAAATCGCCGCCCACAGAAGACTGCCGCAGGTATCAGCCAGCAATGTGGCCCAACCAGGTCGCGTGCCTGATAATTAGGAATGCAGCAAGAACAGGTATTTTCTTCTGAGTCTGAATTCCCAAAGCAGAAAGGTTCGTGATCAACATTAGCCAATCGCCTTTATTTCACCTTTGCTGGGGCTGCCAGTCCAGTGGGCGATTTTAGCAACTGAAAGGGGCTGCTTTCGCCAAAACAGAAATTATCGCAGAGACGCGATCGGCCGATAATTTCCCGTGGCAATTTTCGAAAATTCCGAGACTCACGCAATCGCGAAGCTTTTTGTTTCTGCACGCTGTGATCTGTCGTTTCCTGGCTATTACAGTAATTTTAAAGCAAGCGCATGAAATTTTTCTTTTAAAAGATTCGTCAGGCTGCTTTGAGAACTGAAATGCAGAACTCGAAAAAATTCGATAAAATACTTTTGATCTCGCAATAACGTAGCATGTTGCATGTTACAGCAGCGGCAGACACCAGGAAACCCCTACCCAATTATCTCAGATACAGCAGCGGCAGACACCAGGAAACCCCTACCCAATTATCTCAGATACAGCAGCGGCAGACACCAGGAAACCCCCACCCTATTATCTCAGATACAGCAGCGGCAGACACCAGGAAACTCCCACCCTATTATCTCAGATACAGCAGCCGCAGACACCAGGAAACCCCCACCCAATTATCTCAGATACAGCAGCGGCAGACACCAGGAAACCCCCACCCTATTGTCTCAGATACAGCAGCGGCAGACACCAGGAAACCCCCACCCTATTATCTCAGATGCAGCAGCGGCAGACACCAGGAAACCCCTACCCAATTATCTCAGATACAGCAGCGGCAGACACCAGGAAACCCCCACCCTATTATCTCAGATACAGCAGCCGCAGACACCAGGAAACCCCCACCCTATTATATCAGATACAGCAGCGGCAGACACCAGGAAACCCCTACCCAATTATCTCAGATACAGCAGCGGCAGACACCAGGAAACTCCCACCCTATTATCTCAGATACAGCAGCCGCAGACACCAGGAAACCCCCACCCTATTATCTCAGATACAGCAGCGGCAGACACCAGGAAACCCCTACCCAATTATCTCAGATACAGCAGCGGCAGACACCAGGAAACTCCCACCCTATTATCTCAGATACAGCAGCCGCAGACACCAGGAAACCCCCACCTATTATCTCAGATACAGCAGCGGCAGACACCAGGAAACCCCTACCTAATTATCTCAGATACAGCAGCGGCAGACACCAGGAAACTCCCACCCTATTATCTCAGATACAGCAGCGGCAGACACCAGGAAACCCCCACCCTATTATCTCAGATACAGCAGCGGCAGACACCAGGAAACACCACCCAATTATCTCAGATACAGCCGCAGACACCAGGAAACTCCCACCCTATTATCTCAGATACAGCAGCGGCAGACACCAGGAAACTCCCACCCTATTATCTCAGATACAGCAGCGGCAGACACCAGGAAACCCCACCCAATTATCTCAGATATAGCAGCGGCGCACACCAGAGGACCATCACTAAAAAAAATTTCAATTGAAAAATCCGGCCTCATAGACAGACTCTAAGCTGCTGAGCAGTCTTTGCGCCAATATCAGTACCAATAGTACCAATAATACCAATATCAATATCAGTCGTAGCCAGTGGATTAGTGAATTAACGGTTGAGTAGTAGGGAGCTCGCCCGCAGATCACGTGAGACGCCCTATAGGGAACACAAGTCAGCATCTCATCAGCATTCAGTCAGAGCCCTGTCGCTATTCGCACGCAATTTGAGGTCGACGAGTGAAAGAAATAATGGGGATCAAATGCAGTTTATTAGTTCACAGAAACAGATGAGACTGGCCCCGGTAGATTATCTCGACTCCGCAATTAGCTTGACCTCAAAGATGAACTTCTATTTCCTCCGAAATAAAAAACTATTCGAGGCAGTCCACCAAAAAACCAACAGGGACGAACTAGTATTAAATAATGTGCAAAAATGAGAAGGCTGCCGGTGGAATGAGAAATGGAATTGATAGTCTCAACCGAGGGAAGACTGGAATCGAGCCGGCGCATATTTGCTTTGGCAATGCGTGCGCCACCCTTCCCATGGGGAATTGTCTGAGCAAATCTTATTGAACCGTGACTGAGTTGTTTACTTGAAGTTGGAGTTGGAGACAGATGATGGTAGACGGTAGAGGGGTATAATCAGCTGAAAAAGACTCGGAATACATTCAAAGATGATCGAAATTTCACTCCTTACTCTTATTAATTCATCTCACGCAAGCAATTTTGTCCTAAAGTGAATGTTTTACACTCATTTTCATTAATTTTTACTTACAGTAACAAGTTTAATAAACGACGTTAAATATTTTATAGTCTAATATGTTAATATTTCTACTACCAGTAGTTCATTGAAGAAAGAAATACAATTATTAGATTTTCTCATTCATTTATAGGGTAGGGTAGTCTACTAGAGGGTAGTCTATGGCTTCAGTAAAGGGTAGTCTATGGCTTCAGTAAAGGGTAGTCTATGGCTTCAGAATAGGGTAGTCTGTGACTTCAGTATAGGGTAGTCTATGGCTTCAGTAAAGGGTAGTCTATGGCTTCAGTAAAGGGTAGTCTATGGCTTCAGTATAGGGTACTCTATGGCTTCAGTATAGGGTAGTCTATGGCTTCAGTATAGGGTAGTCTACGTATGACTTCAGTACAGTGTTGTGCAATCGTGTTCTTTTTCGCCCCTCCTGCCCCGCCCCAACCATTCCAGTCTGCCCCACCCCTCCAATCAATAATCAATGCGTACGCCGATCACGCCACCTCGCACCACCTCCAACTACCGTACCGTACATTTGTTCTAGAAGTATTTATGTACTGGTACGTAGGTCAGATAATAAATATAATGAGAATTATATTAAATAAATAAATATAAAAAGAATTTGCTGTCTAGTGGGCAGCCGCGCCCTTGCGTTCTTTTGGTCCAATCGTTGGCTACTTCAAAACAAACTTACTTGTCTACCAAAGCACATAGCAAGTGCGAACTGTATCGGCTTTTGCGCGGAAGCTCGTGGGTTCTGCTCTGTCGTTTTCCTGCTTCTCCCTGGGACACGGGACGGGAGCTCTGACTGGGGACCTGGGGGTCGCAGCTTTCCAACAGGGTTCAGCTGTAGGCGTCGCTCTGGAGGACGGGGCTCACAACAACAGGGTAGTCTGTGACTTCAGTATAGGGTAGTCTGTGACTTCAGTATAGGGTAGTCTGTGACTTCAGTATAGGGTAGTCTATTACTTCAGTATAGGGTAGTCTGTGACTTCAGTATAGGGTAGTCTATTACTTCAGTATAGGGTAGTCTGTGACTTCAGTATAGGGTAGTCTGTGACTTCAGTATAGGGTAGTCTATGACTTCAGTATAGGGTAGTCTGTGACTTCAGTAAAGGGTAGTCTGTGACTTCAGTATAGGGTAGTCTATTACTTCAGTATAGGGTAGTCTGTGACTTCAGTATAGGGTAGTCTGTGACTTCAGTAAAGGGTAGTCTGTGACTTCAGTATAGGGTAGTCTATGGCTTCAGTATAGGGTAGTCTATGGCTTCAGTATAGGGTAGTCTGTGACTTTAGTATATTTTAGTCTATGGCTTCAATTGAGGGTAGTCTATGGCTGCAGTATAGGGTAGTCTGTGACTTCAGTATAGGGTAGTCTGTGACTTTAGTATATTGTAGTCTATGGCTTCAATTGAGGGTAGTCTATGGCTGCAGTGTAGGGTAGTCTGTGACTTCAGTATAGGGTAGTCTATGGCTTCAGTATAGGGTAGTCTGTGACTTTAGTATATTGTAGTCTATGGCTTCAATTTAAGGTAGTCTATGGCTGCAGTATAGGATAGTTTATGACTTCAGTATATTGTAGTCTATGGCTTCAATTTAAGGTAGTCTATGGCTGCAGTATAGGATAGTCTATGACTTCAGTATATTGTAGTCTATGGCTTCAATTTTAGGTAGTCTATGGCTGCAGTATAGGATAGTTTATGACTTCAGTATAGGGTAGTCTGTGACTTCAGTATAGGGTAGTCTATGACTTCAGGGCAAGGAACAGGAAAAGCTTACAGGCTAGAGATGCTCTAAGGATCTTGTCACCTGTTTCCAAGTAAATCAACATGGAATCGGGGGAAGTTTTTAAGCTCCACCTGTAAGTGTATGCTCTGCATCAGTTAACTGCTTTTACTCGGATACATAAAAACAGGTAAATGGGCTACAGAAGCAGTTCGTGAACAAGCAAACATTTACATCTCATCCGTGTATCATTTTTGACAAGAAATCTACATTTTCAAATGTTTTCACGATATATGCAGACGCATTAATGAAATTACGAAACAGTTTTCACGCACTTGGCTATATGCTAACAAGCGAAGCTTGAACAGAAGGCAAGCTAAAAGTACACAGCTGAAAAAACACCAGTTCTTACTAAAAGTATCTGCTCACGTAAAAATATTCTTACTAAAAGTATCTGCTCACGTAAAAATATTCTTACTAAAAGTATCTGCTCACGTAAAAATATTCTTACTAAAAGTATCTGCTCACGTAAAAATATTCTTACTAAAAGTATCTGCTCACGTAAAAATATTCTTACTAAAAGTATCTGCTCACGTAAAAATATTCTTACTAAAAGTATCTGCTCACGTAAAAATATTCTTACTAAAAGTATCTGCTCACGTAAAAATATTCTTACTAAAAGTATCTGCTCACGTAAAAATATTATTTACTGAAGAGATTTGCTGCACTGGCTGTGTTCACGGGTAAAATACACGTCAAGAACCAGTTTTTATCAAAGTTACGCAACCGTGCAAGCTGGCTGACAAATATGTGCCCATCCCATAGTCCATATCCCATAGCAACTGCATGCTCAGAGCTGACAACTTTCAACAGAAACTCACGAAGTTATAAATGAAAGCAACCAAACTGTTTTGCAATTTTTTTACAGAGTCTGCATGGTACAGTACAAAAATTCAATTGCACCTGCAAGACTTGCATCTAGTATTGCGAAAAGGCAGAAGGATTAGTATTATTTGTTGTCATCCTTTTAGCTTGTGCCAACCTTAGCAGGTGTATATGCAGTTGTGAACTCTGTAGCTGGCATTCCTCTGTAGCTGGCATCAACTCTGTAGCTGGCACCCCCTCTGTAGCTGGCATCCCCTCTGTAGCTGGCATTTCCTCTGTAGCTCGCATCCACTCTGTAGCTCGCATCCCCTCTGTAGCTGGCATGCACTCTGTAGCTGGCATCCCCTCAGTAGCTGGCATTTCCTCTGTAGCTCGCATCCACTCTGTAGCTGGCATGCACTCTGTAGGTGGCATCCCCTCAGTAGCTGGTACCCCCTCTGTAGCTGGCATCCCCTCTTTAGCTAGCATGCACTCTGTAGCTGGTACCCCCTCTGTAGCTGGCATCCCCTCTTTAGCTGGCATCCCCTCTGTAGCTGGCATCCCCTCAGTAGCTGGCATCCTCTCTGTAGATGGCATGCACTCTGTAGCTGGCATCCCCTCTGTAGCTGGCATCCTCTCTGTAGCTGGCATCCCCTCTGTAGCTGGCATCCCCTCTGTAGCTGGCATGCACTCTGTAACTGGCATGCACTCTGTAGCTGGCATGCACTCTGTAGCTGGCATGCACTCTGTAGCTGGCATCCACTCTGTAGCTGGCAACCCCTCTGTAGCTGGTATCCCTTCTGTAGCTGGCATCCCCTCTGTAGCTGGCATCCCCTCTGTAGCTGGCATCCCTCTGTAGCTGGCATCCCCTCTGTATCTGGCACCCCCTCTGTAGCTGGCATCCCATTTGTAGCTGGCATCCCCTCTGTAGTTGGCATCCCCTCTGTAGCTGGCATCCACTCTGTAGCTGGCATCCCCTCTGTAGCTGGCATCCCCTCTGTAGCTGACATCCCCTCTGTAGCTGGCATCCCCTCTGTAGCTGGCATCCCCTCTGTAGCTGGCATGCACTCTGTAACTGGCATGCACTCTGTAGCTGGCATGCACTCTGTAGCTGGCATCCCCTCTGTAGCTGGCAACCCCTCTGTAGCTGGTATCCCTTCTGTAGCTGGCATCCCCTCTGTAGCTGGCATCCCCTCTGTAGCTGGCATCCCTCTGTAGCTGGCATCCCCTCTGTATCTGGCACCCCCTCTGTAGCTGGCATCCCCTCTGTAGCTGGCATCCCCTCTGTAGCTGGCATCCCTCTGTAGCTGGCATCCCCTCTGTATCTGGCACCCCCTCTGTAGCTGGCATCCCATTTGTAGCTGGCATCCCCTCTGTAGTTGGCATCCCCTCTGTAGCTGGCATCCACTCTGTAGCTGGCACCCCCTCTGTAGCTGGCATCCCCTCTGTAGCTGGCATCCCCTCTGTAGCTGGCATCCCCTCTGTAGCTGGCATCCCCTCTGTAGCTGGCATCCCCTCTGTAGCTGGCATCCCCTCTGTAGCTGGCATCCCCTCTGTAGCTGGCATCCCCTCTGTAGCTGGCATCCCCTCTGTAGCTGGCATCCCCTCTGTAGCTGGCATCCCCTCTGTAGCTGGCATCCCCTCTGTAGCTGGCATCCCCTCTGTAGCTGGCATCCCCTCTGTAGCTGGCATCCCCTCTGTAGCTGGCATCCCCTCTGTAGCTGGCAGCTCTTTTCCACTCATAAACGCTGTGACCATAATTACGCTCTTATCGGAACAATGGAATAGCTAGTTATAAAGTTTTGCCAATCTGGGGGGTATTTATTTACATTGTAAATAAATAAACAAGTGAACTTACTAGCTGTGAACTTTAAAACACGTAGCAGGCGTATGTCATTTTAAATTGTTTTTTTTGTACAAACGCAGGCGCAATGCGCCAATCTCGGTTATGCATTGAAAAGTTGAGAAGAATCAAAGTGAGCAGCCTTCTATACTCAATCGCCAGTCATCCCCTCCAAGTCTGCGGCTCATATAGCCAGTTTTGCTTTCTTAAAGAGCAAAAAATCAGCTTTTTAAAATTCTCGGAACGCCCCCGTACGCTCTTCCCCGCCCATCTCTCTGGGGGATTTCAAGTTCGAGAGGTGTTTTCAAGTCTAAGTAAAAGTGCAAAGTGGACTCGTGACTGGACGGTGCAGAGAAGGCACATTGGTATTGAGATGAATGTAAGACTATAGATGCTGATCGAATGCGGTGCTAATTGAATCAAATAAGATGCTGCTGCACGCAACCATTCACCTCAACGAATGCGAGATGTTCCATTAGCTGTATGATTATGCATGTATCTTCCTCAATTCAGCATCTGCTCAATATTAATATTGCTGGCTATAGCGTCAATGTTCAATTAGCACTAGCTTTGCGCTTTATAGATCGAGCGATGGCTTTCTAAAAATGAACTCCGATCGAAATGGGATCAGGCAGAGCAGCGAGGGCGACTGCCAGCACTAATCGGCCGGTTGAAAAGTTTTTGAGCACAAGTGGTTGGGGAGGGGTCGACAAAAGTCTGAACTAAGAGAGAAGCTAGAAATGGAATAGGACATTTTTTTATTAGAGGCAGGGGGGTTGTGTGCACCCTGGCGCACTTTAAGCGACATAGGCACACAACCGGCGAGAGGCATTACTGCCCATTCCGCCGACTCCCCTGAGCAGGTATACAAGCGCGCGGATACGTACGCAGGCACACACTCACACAGGAGTGTACAGCGGCTCTAACTTTATTTATCGTTAGGCATGTACACTTCACTGCGCCTTGGGGGGTTGGCTCTCAAGGCCGTTAATTGCACGAGCAGAGCCAAGCCGAGATTCCAATTCAGCCCCAAATTAATGTGACTGCACTTGGAATCGAGCCTGGGTCGCTGGCACACCAGAGCAGCTGCGCTACCGCTGGGCTACGGCCCCGTAGAATAAATATGCACTGTTTTAGCCTGCAGCTCAAAATATAACGAAAACTAAGTTAATGTGAGGGTAACTGTAGCAATTATATATCGTAAGGGCGTAAGCGCCTGAAAATTTCGAATAAAATGATGTAGTAAACTTGTGAATACAAGTAGGTAATAAAAGTGTCCGTGTGGCCACGTGTTGATAAAAGCGCACTTTGTCATTTGAATCCGTTCGAGACCAACATTCATTTGGGACTTAGCTTGTGTGCACGAACATTGCACAGAGAGTTATTGTGGGGGTTCTCATTCTCACGGCCATCAGGGCAAACCCTCAGTCAATAGAGTGTACATGCCTGAACGATTAGAAAGTCACAATTAAGGGCCGCTGTTCATACATGTCTGTGTACAGTATTGGCTGTGCTCATATTGTAGCAATCAAAGACATTTAAAACAGCAGGCTATGGGCATTTTTTCTTCTCTTTATGTAATTTTCCTAGAATTCATACTAGTTATATGATTTTGCCATACTTGTAGTTATAATAACATACTCGTAGGTGCGGCTTTTGGGTCATAAATCATTGCTTTCAAGCTGGTCTGACAGCCACCTGCGCCTCACTCAATCCTGAGACTGGCGCTTGATGGTCTGAGAGGATGCGGGCGGTAGCTTTTTTCTCATCATTTTGACAGGCCATCAAGATTTATGAGGTCAGGGCCTATTGTTCGTGTTTACTCAAGCGTGTGACAGCTTTGACAGCTATGCATTTTACTCCTAAAAGTACGTTGGGATTAGCGATTAGCGATTTCTCTTCATTATCCTCACTTTCTACTTAATAAGAGCTTTCTAATGTATATTTTTTCATTAATTTTTGTCATTCCTACGCGAAAGGTCATAAATTATTATGTAGCGATTTTGAGTGATTTATGACCGCACCTGTCGAATTTTTATGGCCCCGAGGGAACTGATAGGATCTTCTGGTCACGTGAGTTTGGGTGGCAACAAGCTCAGCCAATCAGAAAATTCGACGTGCGCTATAACAAATCGGCTCAGCCAATCAGCGTCGAGGTGTTCCATTATAACAAATTGCGGTCCAGTTGGCGGCTATTTAAACCGGTGTTTTTGGCCCGCTGCTCGGACTCAACCTCCTGCTCCGCCTCCTGGGACTTTGGCCTAACTTAGACCTCCCGGAGCTCGACCGTCGTCTCTTGATCCCCGGATCGCGACTCCCCCCATCATCATCAAGGACGAATCCCCCCGGTCGTCAGCAGCGAACATCAAGATTAAGAACATCACCTACTAGCTATCTGCGAAGATTGTGACATCAGCATCATCCCGGGCCTACAGCTGCGAAGCACTAAGCCGATTCGGTCACTGTGGATTACGTGGTCTCCGGCTGTTGAGTTTCTGATTGGTTGGGTGAGAGGCTACCTAGACTTGCTTGATTGGGTGATTCCCTGTCTGTCCCCTATTTCAGTAGCTGGATTAAGCGCACATTTTTGCTCATTTTGTTCAGCAGTGCTGTTATCGAGGCAGAAATCATTCAATAATACTGTTAGAGGTCCGATACTCCAATCCAATCTGAAGTGTGAAGGGATTTAGTGAGAAGGTTAAATCTGACAGTTATTTTTATCGGTTTTATTTCTTTTTTCGCCGATGGCTCAGATGAGTAGCTAAGCTAGTAGGCGCCGGTCACAGTGGACCAATGGCAAGGTGGTTCTCAGTCGATCAATCTATCAAATCAGTGAGCAAAATTGCCAATAGTGCAAAATCGGCGCTAGAGATGTACTCTGTGCACTCTAGGTTAGCCAAGCGGCTCGGGTAATGAATCATGCGGTCTCTGAAGTTCGAGTTAGTTTATCATCAGCGCTAAGAGAGGCTAGTTGGCGCGTTGAAGGCCAAAAGTACAATTCCTCGTATTTAGCAATGTAATAGTACATGTAGCTACCCCATAGTCTCGCTACTGCAAGAATCCCCTGCACAAGTCCCCTCTGTACCTGCATGGCCAATGCGATCAAGTCCCAGCAGTGTCCCTTAACATCGGCTATGACTTCGAGATTGACAGCAAAAAGACACTAGTTGGCAGGTAAGTGTTAAGTCCCCTCTAGTCGGAAGCCCGATTTCGAAAGTTCCGGTTTGGTGAGCCAGGACGCACGGGCTGCAGGTGGCAGCGGGTTAGTTAATCTGCGGATTAGCTGATCTCTACCTTCAAAATTCTCCCTGCTTGTCTCTCGCTGTCCCTCTCTTTTAGCTATTATATAGGACCTAGACTGCTCGCCACAGATCAAGCTACCATGGGGGCTGACCATCTGACAGGATCGTGGGGGGCCAGGACTCTAATGGATTCATTTCTGAGACCTGAGGCCCGAAGGCTAGCTTCCACAAAGGAGCCGAAAAGGCCGAAACCCATCATAAAATTATAATGTTCCATTTTTAGCAACAGTCCTTGTGACGTCAGGAAGACCGGAGACCAATCAGAGGGAGGAGTCATGGCAGCGACTTTGAATAGCTCATCACGTGACCGACCCTGAGGCTCTTTTGAACTGGGGCTTTTTCTCTCATCAGAAGCCATCCGACTGCAGTTTCTATATTGTTGCTCCGGGCATGGTATAACCGACTAAATTTTATTCTGCCCAGACTCTCTGTCAATTCCTAACTGTCCTTGGGGGACCTGTAATGTAATGTATGTATTTTATGTATGTATGTATGTATGTATGTATGTATATATTACATGTTAGTCGAGTCTGCGCTTTCCGTACTGTTTGTATTATAATTTAATATCTGCTACGTACAATATTACGCAGAAGTAAGGTCCAATAGGTGCATATTTACTCAATAGCAAGCTTATTGACCGTCGGATTTACTGTATGTACAATGTACACGTACAAGTATTATTACTATTAGTAGACTGCCTAATGTGCCTATAACCATCGACATTAAATCGTTTATTTTTTCAAAATCACAGCAATCACAGCTGCATATGTAAACCCTGCTGAAAAGTCATCTGGTTGGTGTAACAAACTTCCGACAGACGCCCTAAGTAGCGTTTTATCTTCGGTTGTAGCTATTCCCAAGCTTTTCTAAAAACGATCCCGTCTCCCAATGACGGCGGAGCTCCTGTACTCCTGTAAAGCTGCTTATAGATTTTTACCATGACTAGGCACGCACGAATTTCTTTCGATTAAACTGAAGTAAAAATTGTGTTTAACTAGCCCAATTACAATTTGCAGATAACAGATCGTTATTGTTTTGATTTTAAACTTTTGTTAGCAACGGGTGAGAGACCTCACGACAGAAGTTTATGCGATTTTGAAGATTTAAAATCGATAGGATTATAAAATAATTATCCTGGAATTAAAAATGGAAATAGACATGGTAACTTCAAAACACAGCACAAAGCATTGCATATACTAAAACTAGGGGGCGACCGGGACGGCCAAAGTCGGGCCCGGGTCGGGCCCGGGAATGAGGACTCGGGCCCGGGTCGGGCCTCGGGAATTCGGGACAAGATCTTTAGGACAGCTCAATAATTGGAAAAAAATCATAATAAATCTTAATACTTTTAGCATATGCGGATTACTATTAAATATATAATAAATATATCAATATATTAAATTTAATATAATATATTAAATGTATAATAAATATATGATAAACATTAAATATATTATAATATATAAATATATTAAATATATAATAATATATAAATATAATAAATATAATATATTATATTAAATATAATAAATATTTAAATTTAAATATAATAAATATACAATAAATATTATTATTATTTAATACATTAGTTAAGACTTCAGAATAAGATAAGAGTTACATTAAAAGACTTAATACTCAAATATCAATATACTCAATAGTTCAAATTCAATGTCACTGTGTGAGTGTGTGGCACAAGTACTGTGTGTGTGCCAGTGACAGTGATACTAACAAGCAGTGAGGTAGGCAAGCAGTCACTGCGGCAGTGCGGCTGGCACTGGCAGTGGCAGTAAGCAAAAGAAGAAAAGCTGAAGCATTAAGTGTAAGGCACTTGGCATTGGAAGCAGTAAGGAAGTAAGAACCAAATCAATTGATTGATTCTTTTATTTAAATTTTTAGTTCCTTTACATAGCTTCAATGTAAAGAGCCATGTACACAGTCAGTATTCAGTAAGACAACAAGACAAGATAACAGAACAGAACACAAGTGAAGTTACAACACAACACAACACTCAACTGTCTCAACAGAACAGGCAAACAGACAATGGAAATACAAGTAATTAGCTGATACCTGCCTACCTGCTCACCTACCTACTTAAACGAATATGATTACGAATACGATACTACAAGTCTACGACTACGACTACCTACGATACAAATATGAACACGATTACAAACTCTAATAGATAGCAAACTTCTTGGAAAAATGGTAGCCTTCTTGGAATGTAAATAGGAAATGTTATTTACAAAAGCTTAAAAATGACAAATAAACTTTTTAAAGAATCATATTTTTGCTTTCAGGCTGCAGCCTGCAGCGTGTAAAGTGGAATCAATATTGCAAAAAAGTATTGCAAAACTATGTTTTAATTTTATCTTCCTGGAAAAAAATCCGATCTTCCTGGAAAGTGGAAACTGGCTGTGGCTGACGCTCACGGTCACAGACGCTCACGCTAAGAGCCTACTACGAATCAATGATATTGCTACTTCACATCATATCATCTAAATATACTAAATCTATTACTATTACTGATGCGATGCTTAACTGAGTGTTGTGCTGTCCTGATCCTGAGTCCTGAGTCCTGACCACTGACCTGACATGACGGATGACGATGAAATGATTATTGATTAGAGTACACTACACTACACTGTATAATTTTAACGAAAGTGACAGTAATAATTACTCGATACTTATAGCACTAGCCTAGCAGTGATTTTTAGCACTCCGTCTGTAGTCCGTCACTTACGGAGTCACGATCACGACTCACGAGTCACTACACAATCACGAGTCACCGTCACGGTCAAAACAAAACTCGCGAATCACGAATCAGTCACAAGTCACGACTCACGCCTCAGACACGACACGACTCCACTCCACGAGCCCAGAAAGTTCAAAGTCCAGTCCAGTCCACCCTCGGGCCTCGGCCTCCACTCAACTTCTCTTCTCCACTCCAGGAGTCCAGACGAAACGAAAGTGATAAAAAAGGAAAAAGTCAAAACTCAGAAGTCAGTAATCTTTTACGATGTCAATTTCAATAAATCGGTATCAGATATGATATCACTATCAGTCTATCAGTATTACATATATATATATACATATATCTATATTGTATGTATATTGTATGATATGTATCATCAATTTTGAACAGTATGTAATTTTATTGTCGTACATGTACACTCGAAAATTCGAATCTGACTGTTTAGTTAAGTGAGTGGGTTACTTGACTCAAGCTCGAGTGGGAGTCAGGACTCAGGACAGGAGTCCAGCTGTCCAAGACTCAGGACGGTGACGGAACGGGAACGGGAGTCGGCATTGGCACTCTGACTTGGCAGCCTGGACCTGGACTGGACATCGGGAATCGGGATGGGAGCAGCACCAGACATCACCGAACTTCACGGACAGCCGGGGCAGGGCAGACAGGCTTGAGCTTGACTGACACCAGTCACCAGTGACAGTGAGTGACCGACAGCTTCATAGAATCACAGACCGCTCACAGTCAGGTCAGGTGAGGTCGAGGTGAGGTCAGTGACCGACCAGAGACAGAGATGCCTCATGCAGTCATGCCTTGCAGTTGCAGTTGCATTTTCCTGGGGCTGGAATTAAGGGTAAATTAGTGTGAATGTGTTGAAAAATAATTTTTTCTTATTCGCACGCGGTTAGTGCCTTTAGGGAAAAAAGACTTGTCCCGATTTCCCGACTTTTTTAGGTTCGGGCCCGGGCCCGGGTCGGGCCACGATTTTGGTCGGGATTCCCGACTTTTCGGGCCCGGGCCCGGGACTGGGTTGCCCCCTAACTAAAACTAACTGTGACTGAAGTAGTTTCTTGTATCTATCAAAAGCTGTGTGATTTATTTAGAAGAAATGATTAAAACCAAATTTCACCAACTTGTCAATGTTTATCGTTGATGATATTATTATTATCATTGATCTCTTGATATTAATTATTATGGTCCATCACAAACATATTGCCTTGGACTTGGCCTATTTTAGAGCAAACGTCAAATGGTGGAGACACCATTGCGGCATTTCTAGGCACATAGGTGCATAAGGTGAAAAATGCACCTGTATACCTACAAGTTTAGGAACTTTTTGACATAGATAGCCCTACAAAACTCAAAGAAGTCCTTGGCTTTAGTAAAGTTATTAACTCGTCAACAAGTCAATTTACTATACTAGTCAACAAAAATGTTCTACATTGAATAGACTCTTTTAATCTAAAGCTAGACTAGGCCTAGCCACCCTAGCCTAGCTTACTAGCATATGTGTGTGCCAAAAGCTAGTAGTGACAACAAAAGCAGAACTTTTTAGCCAATAAAAATTTTTTGTTTAGTAGATTGCCTATTGAAACATTGCATATATATATACACAATGTATGCTATGTATATATATGCTATGCAGAGTAGAAGCAGATGCTAACTAAGATACAAACTTATTTAATAGGCCTAATTTGTAACCATGCAAGCAATTTTTGCAAAAGTTCTCACCATTGTAGATTTAATTTAAGTCATATAAAGACCTATAATTGCTCCAATAGAGTAGGCCTATTAAAAGTGTTATAGATAGACCTGAGTCAATGAGTTGTTAAAGTAGAAACATTATTTATAGGCCTAGGCTAAGCCTAGGTCATTATATATACATTTAGGGTTATGGCTTAGTAGGCCTATATTTTGGTTAATAGGGGCCTAATCCAAAAACATAGATTAAACTGCAATAGGCCTAGATCTTGTTATTGATAAAACAAACAGATCTTATTATTAAAAGAATTATTTTATTCTTAATTTTTATATTTGTATATAAGTCTTAAATCAATATAACCCATTGGCATTAGCAATCTTCAAGAATCATTTATTTAATTTAAATGTGTGCTAAATTTGTACCAACTATAATAAAAAATATAGAAATGATATTTATAGGATAAAAAGCTGCATATAGCATAGTCAAAACAAAGGCAAAAAAAGTGAAAAATGATTTTCTATACAACTATAGTAAACTGAAGAAAAGGCACAAAGAAGCTTCAAATTCTTGCTATTGATTTTTTGCTAGATTTCTTATCTTATTATTATATAGTCTAGCACTATAGCCATAGGCCTAATATTGTAAACCATTGGCTAGGGCCTATACTTTGTAAATTTGCAAGATGAAACAAATTATATAAATCTTATTAAAAAGCACATAGGTTTATGTCAAAGCTTGCTTCTATACAATGCATGGTATAAGTACTACATTCTATGAGTTGCATCTTAAAGAGTTCCTCTAGCACAAGATATATCCACAAAATATATTTAATAATATATATTAGATTAAGTATTATTACCTTGAATAGACCTAATTGCAAGTGACTTACCATATATATACAACCTTGGGATTCATTTGGCCATTTATATTGGACATTAAACAAGATAATAGTCACATGACTACTTTGAGCATATAGCAATTTATATGTATATTGCCAATAGAAATGGCTAGGTAAATCCCTGGGTTACATCCAAGCATGCAACTAAGTTATTAGATTTAACTCAAACTTAACTTTTTGTTTATAGTTTATTAGTTTGTTTTTTTGTTTTGACATTAAAAAAGATTTTTTGTGCAAATTAGAATTTAGCAAATGATTATTGAAGATTGCCAAGCTTTTGAAGTTTTATTACATAGAGGGCCTACCTAGTATCAATACTTAGAATAGGCCTACTATTGGTATATTTTAGTTATTATAGGGTCTATATATTAAAAAATTCTAAAATTTAAACATAAATTATGAAAGCCATTTTCTATATTTTAAGCTGTAGTCTTTTTCATTGTCATGAAAAAAAATTATTGTTGAAACAACAACAAATATTTTAGGAACATTAATTCATTTTGATCAAAGTATCATTGATAGTAACAAAACTTACCTAATTTATAGACTAAAAATGCTTCTTCAATATTTTTATTAACAAAATGTTTGTTAATTCTGTGAAAATGCTAGGTTTTTAAAACAAGCTATTAATAAACAAGTTATTGGAAAAAAGTTTATTATTTCAATTTTTATTTTAGTGGAGTGACTAAGATAAAAGCCCTATACACTATATGTGATTATTATATTGTTATTATTATTAAATAGATGCTGGCTCAGGGGTCAGCAAAGCACCCATTGGTGGAAAACAACTGAGTCCAGACTAGCTGCAGACTGAGGGGTTAAGACCCAGAGCCTGCAAGTCAGTGAGAAAGGTGTCAGTCAGAGTGGTGCAGCACGCCTAGCCCCAGCAGAGTCTTCTACAAGGTGGGCTGAGTAGCAGGTCAGCGAGCTGGGGCCTGGTGCCCCATGTGGCCTGCAGGCTATATGGAATTATAGCTATGGTTAGTTAGAGTACTAAACTTAAACTTGAGTGCTGGAGATTTGATTCTTAATCCCACTGGAACCATTTTTATCATTAAGAGGAACTGTATATTGCTTCAGTTTAGTAGCTATAAAATAAAAATCAACATTATAAATGTATGTCAGGGTAACTTAGCTAGTCTAGAATATATGTCTAGCTAGGGTAATTGGAGCATTTATGACTACTTTACAGCTTCATAAAGTTTTATTTATATCAAAGCTTATATTATGTCATTAAATTAAATATATAGGCATGATTATATTATATATATAAATAGATGAAATAAAATATGACACTGGGACATATTTTTTTATTAGAGGCAGGGGGGTTGTGTGCACCCTGGCTTTAAGCGACATAGGCACACAACCGGCGAGAGGCATTACTGCCCATTCCACCGACTCCCCTGAGCAGGCACACACTCACACAGGAGTGTACAGCGGCCCTAACTTTATATTATCATTAGGCATGTACACTTCACTGCGCCTTGGGGGGGGGGTTGGCTCTCAAGGCCGTTAATTGCACGAGCAGAGCCAAGCCGAAATTCCAATTCAGCCCTAAATTAATGTGACTGCACTTGGAATCGAGCCTGGGTCGCTGGCACACCAGACCAGCTGCGCTACCGCTGGGCTAAAGCCCCCCTTGGGGACATATTTTAAGGTCTTAATATAATATTAGTATGCACTTAGGCCTTGACTTGTAACTTGTTTAAAAGTATCTTTATAATTTAACAATCGAAACAGGACTAATACTTCTAAATACTTTAATTTACATTGGTGCTCATTTTTCCTCTGCAGCAAAAAACTGTCATGGCTTTCCATCAGCTGTACCGAAACACCACGCTGGGATTGACACTTCAAGACTCGCTGGATGAGCTGGTCCGCGACGGCCTCATGAATGGTGAGCAGGCGCTGCTCGTGCTAAAAACATTCGACCAGTGCATTAACACGGCTTTGGCTAGCCGCGTCAAGACCAGAGTCAGCTTCAAAGGCGGCCTGAGCACCTACAGATTCTGTGACAATGTCTGGACCTTCGTGCTGAAGGACTGCGAGTTCAAAGAGGTCTCGGAAACTGTCAGAGTGGACAAGGTCAAGATTGTTGCTTGCGAGGGAAAGGCGGCGGCCAAGTCCGGTGGGCAACAGCAGCAGCAGCAGCAGTAATAATATACTATTATGACCTCCTGACCTACTAATTTATATTTGTATGCTGTCATGCATTAACTAACTAACTTACTTGTAAAATTGTTAACCCCCGACTACATTTCGAGATTGATGTTGGTTGGTATTGTAAATTGTTCATTTTTTGTGAATTGCCCCTTGTTGCGCGAGCTGACTGCTAACAGCAGGATAGCTTTGAGAACCAAATTGAGAAAAACGCGAGTGCTGTTTTCAAATCTCATTTAGAGTTTAAGAGTAAGCTGCTGTGTATTGCTGCAATGAGCTAATTTTTTAGAGTTGCTTCTCTTGTTGAAATCACAAGTTAAGACCCAACCCCTGTACTGTACAGAGCAACATCTTTACCTTATGAATGAGTTACTCTGGACTGTCGCTGCTTCTACACTAGCTAGCTAATAACTTCTGTGTTTATCTGCATTTTTTATTTCATCGTTCAACTTTGCAGTGGCGACAGAGACTGATGACGCAAAATAAACGTTGTTTCTTTTGTCGATCACCAGGCATGTTAATTCCAAATCAGATTGTAACTGGAGGTATCGGTTCTTGCTTGTCTTATTTATTCCATCTAGATTCTAGACTTAGGCAATAGTGCTAGTACTCCTTGTCAAAGGTAAACTCGCCGCCCTCTTGCTTCGCCAGCTTATGTTTTAGTTCACCATCATCAAAAAAGGAACTCTAGGAATGAGAATGGTCACTGGCTGTCAATGATCACTGGCTGTCAGTGGTCACTGGCTGTCAATGGTCACTGGCTGTCAATGGTCACTGGCTGTCAATGATCACTGGCTGTCAATGGTCACTGGTTGTCAATGGTCACTGGCTGTCAATGGTCACTGGCTGTCAATGGTCACTCGTGGGCAAAATTTCTGCAGATCTGTTGTTTAGACTAACTCAAAGATTACAATTAACTCCCATGCAAGAATGCGATTGGCATAGACCATCGCTACCATAGACATCTTGGCCTCTTCCATGGAAAGCTAGATAAGCTTAGTGGGATGCAAGCAAATATAGCAGATTATTTGTGCGTCTCAAACTGGGCCCGATAATAAGGATACGCAACTGCGGGCGGCCCGAAGAGCAGGCATGCCGCCATGGACTGATCGGTTGATGACGAAAATTCGGAAATTGTACGTTGTCCGTCTGCTGATGCCAAACGGTGCCGAACCAGGCCCGTCAACGTCTGGCGTTGGCGGCGGATTCTACCGCACTGGCCGCTTCGCCGGGACCGGAGTTGCCGGCCACCAGAAGCAGTCATCTGCTGGCGTTCCGCGTCGCCGTCGACTGAAGTACTTGAGGCAGTCGTCCGATGGTGTTGAGAGCGTCACCAATTCCCAGTCGGTGCCGGAGAGTGCTCGCGGAGCCGACGCATCTAACGGTGTCGCGGTTCTGTCAGTGCCAACTAGCCAGGACTCCGGTGAGAGCTACTATTCGGTGCGCAACAGCTCCGCAAATGACGCCAGTTGCAGCGACAGCAGCGATAGCACAGTTGTCAATTGTAGTCAGCGTGCATGTAGGCACACTCCTCGAATGCGAATCAGCGAGTCTAGCAAAGTCTGCTCTGACACGGCTAAGCAGCAGCAGCATCAGAAGCAGCTCACTTCTGCGAGATCGTCCTACCATATGAAAGCTCGCAAGCTACGGCACCGCCAGCACTTTGTCGAAACTGACGAGCCGGAGATGTCCGTACCCGCCAGCTGCACGGTGCCGATCAACCGTCACGGCGCCAGCTCTAAGCTGATCGTCTCTTCCCCCGCAAAGCCCGTCGCTGCTGACGCTGTCTCAAGGGAGGCTGGTCAGAAGAAGGAGCTCCTGTTCGCTGTTGTTGTCGACGATGAAGCTGTCAACTCCGCTGGGGCCGAGGACGCGGCCGCTGCAGCGGCAGTCGCAATTGCCACAGGAGCGTCCGCGCCGTCTACTAAAAAACCGGCTGATTCCAGATCAGTTAAGCGGACGCGCGACTCCGTTGTCATTTGCTCCCTGTCGTCTGGTCACAACAGCGAACAGAAGCTGCACCTGTCTTTGGACTCTTCTTCCGTTTCGTCGGCGCCTCCCGGAACAGCGACTAAAGTGGTTGAATTCAACGTCGCACGCCAGGCAGCAGGCGTTGCAACGTCAGCCTCTCCGGCATCTTCGGAGTACAGCGACGTCAAAAGTCAGTTCCAAGCCCCAACAAAGCCCCCCAAGACTAGAGTGCTGGTTGCAAAGCGCTGCTTGCGGCTGTGGGGACCGGGCAGTTCGTACATTGAAAACTCCAGCCGCCAGAGCTCCTTAGAGACCAGCACCAGCACCAGCAGCAGCAGCAGCAGCACTTGCAGCGCCAGTGTGAACAGCGCCAGCACCGGGTTTACCTGTGCCGTTTCAACGAAAATCGCCGAAAACGGCCGTCAGTATCCTAGTCGCGGTCGAACTTTAAAGCCGGATTACCGGCAGCGAAAGCGACGACAACACTCGGCAAATCGACGTCGGTCAGTTGGAGTCGACCGGCCGGCTTACTCTCGGACTGTCGAGTGGTCGGACAGGCTCGTCTCATAGTGGTCTGCGCGCTGCGCATCGCCCTCTTACTTTATTTTTAGCAATTGGCTTTCGTACCGCGCTGCTGCTGTGTTGTTTACTTCCCTAACTAAAACTGAATTTCTTCAATCGATTCATTTTTAAATAATCGAAGTGAACAAAAAACTGAATTGAATTTTTAAACTATTTCAATATACGCGTTTTTCTGTTTATTTAGTCATTATCTCAGAATTATTTCCAGCGATTGAGACACACAAGGTCACTTTATTGATGATCAACGATGCAACAAGGTGTTACGAATACTTCAAGGCTCTGCTTCCAGTCATCGCCACGTGCTGCCAAGATGATTGTCGATTATAAAAGCATGGGGACAACTCAATAAGTATGTATCTAGCAGATAATACAGGTCAACCAGTGCCTTTCAATTGTACAAGTATCTTCAAGTTTAATTTGACGGATTTAGCATTTCTCTTTAGGCTAAATTTTTCAATCCTGCCAATGTTTCCGTCAATAACACAGACCGATCGCCACGAAGCATTCAAAGACTCACAGGCCCAATTCTTCCTACGAGGCAGTCAATTGTCTGTGTCAGTTAAATTGGAGGCAGTAAATTGTCTGTGTCAGTTAAATTGGAGGCAGTAAATTGTCTGTGTCAGTTAAATTGGAGGCAGTAAATTGTCTGTGTCAGTTAAATTGGAGGCAGTAAATTGTCTGTGTCAGTTAAATTGGAGGCAGTAAATTGTCTGTGTCAGTTAAATTGGAGGCAGTAAATTGTCTGTGTCAGTTAAATTGGAGGCAGTAAATTGTCTGTGTCAGTTAAATTGGAGGCAGTAAATTGTCTGTGTCAGTTAAATTGGAGGCAGTAAATTGTCTGTGTCAGTTAAATTGGAGGCAGTAAATTGTCTGTGTCAGTTAAATTGCAGGCAGTCGATTGTCTGTGTCAGTTTAATTGCAGGCAGTCAATTATCTGTGTCAGTTTAATTGCAGGCAGTCAATTATCTGTGTCAGTTTAATTGCAGGCAGTCAATTATCTGTGTCAGTTTAATTGCAGGCAGTCAATTATCTGTGTCAGTTTAATTGCAGGCAGTCAATTATCTGTGTCAGTTTAATTGCAGGCAGTCAATTATCTGTGTCAGTTTAATTGCAGGCAGTCAATTATCTGTGTCAGTTTAATTGCAGGCAGTCAATTGTCCGTAGCAGTTAAATATCCTCCAGTCAATTGTCTTTGGCAGTTAAATATCCTCCAGTCAATTGTCTTGGCAGTTAAATATCCTCCAGTCAATTGTCTTGGCAGTTAAATATCCTCCAGTCAATTGTCTTTGGCAGTTAAATATCCTCCAGTCAATTGTCTTTGGCAGTTAAATATCCTCCAGTCAATTGTCTTTGGCAGTTAAATATCCTCCAGTCAATTGTCTTTGGCAGTTAAATTTCTGACAGTCAATTGTCTGTGGCAGTTAAATTGCAGGCAGTCAATTGTCTTTGTCAGTTAAATTGCAGGCAGTCAATTTCAGTGGTAGTCACACGAATATTGCGTACAAACTTATATTTTTCTGACTAACCGAGATTGACCGACAAGAACGAGTCATTCAGGACTTGAGAAAGCAAATAACGGAATCAGCGCAGCGCGCTCCGCCACCCCAAGTTTTCCCCCAGCAGCAGTACAGACAGCCACCCCAGCCGCTGATGAACCAACCGCTAAGGCGAGAACCCCTTCAGAAACCCCTTATATGCCCCGAGACCTGAAAGGTATGCTGAACGTCAGCCCCCCAACCCCAGACCTGGCTATGAGCCACTGCGATTTCGAAATACCCGCAACTCACCGAATTCGGGAAACTGAGAAGGGAGGGTCGAGAGAAGAGGCCGCGTCCCTCAGGCCATAACTTTGCTTACTTCCAGGCCTCCAACCACTCAGTCGCAATTCCGGCAACCACCCCAGTACGGCTTTCGCTATCCCCGCAAAACCTCTCATGTAAAGCCAGCACCTGTAAATAATGCGAATTTTGCTTCACCCAATACTTTTTCACTCTGCGCTTGATGATGCCGACTGCTTCCCATGTGTTCAATACCCCCCATGCGACTGCTATTCACGTGTCCAATGCTACTAGCTACCTCTCATATATCTCATGCGTCTGCATCCCATGTATCCAACGCGAACATATCTAGCAATGCTGTATCCAGTGCTAAAGATCGTTAAAGGAAACGACAAAAGCAAAAATCCAAATTCCCATCCCGCATCGACCTGACTAAGCTAGAAGGCTATGAAGCTGTAATTGTCGGCGATATCCAGAAAGAATCAATTGACTTCTTGCTAGACACAGGAGCTAGAAATAATTTTCTGAGCCGCTCAACCTGTCTAAGCTGTTCCGTGCTGATCAAATCCGAGACATCAACCGAAGCATTAGTACTTTTGACGGTACCGCAGTCCAATTAGAAGGAGAGGTGTCCACTCAAGTGAAATTTGGAGACAGAGATTATTAACCGCCACCCAGTAGATGTGAGCCTAACCAAAACCTCCCTAATAGGATTACCCCAAACCCATAAAGGCCAAAGATCTAACCTATTGGCAAACCATATCAACTAGCGCTGAACCCCCGCGAAAGTTAACCAAACCCAATGTACCGAATAAGCCATTGACCTAATGAAAGAAAATTTCGAAGCCTTCTCCCAGAATGAACTTGACATGGGCCTGACACACTTAGTAACCCACGAAATATCTATCAAAGACCCCGCTCCCGTTAGAATCCCAGCTAGACGCATCCTCCGCATCTGCAAAAGCAAGTTGACGCCCAGCTAGACGACATGATAGCCAAAAATCTATTAGACCCTGCTATTCAACCTACTCAACCCCTCTAGTAATTTTGCCCAAGAAAGATGGTTCTATTAGAATTGTTAGTGACTTCATCGTGCTCAATTGAAGAGTAAATTATTATCCCTTTATACCCCTCCCCAATATCCAAAGAGACATTCTCCCACCCAACAGGTAGCCAGTACTTTAGCAGCCTAGATCTTAACTCAGGATACTGGCAAGTCCCCATCAAAGAAGAAGACAAGCACAGGACCGCCTTCTCAACCCTATCTAGAGGACAATTTGAATATCAAGTAATGGCCCAAGGACTATCTAATGCCCCCGGAACTTTTGAAACCTTGTACTGTTAGGAATCCAACACAAGTTCGCCATGTCTTACATGTATATCGATGACATAATAACATATTCCAAAGCATTTGAAGATCATTTAGAGCATCTAAGAAAAGTGTTTAAAAGGCTGATTACCGCAGGTCTAAAACTGAGACCCTAAAAGTGCAATCTATTTCACCAAGAATTGAAATACTTAGGACACGCGATTGGTAGTAAAGGAATTAGAACTGACGAAGCCAAAATCGAAGCGATTAGAACCTGGCCCAGACCCAAATCCGTGAAAGAATTACGCAGTTTTCTCGGTTTATGCAATTAGTATTGCCGATTTGTTAAAAATTACGCCGAAGTCGCCCACCCACTGTTTCAATTGACCCGAAAAGGAGTTCAGAATTTTCAAGCAAAATGAAACAAAGTGCATGACGAAGCCTTTGACTCCCTGAAGCAACGAATGATGTCCACTGAAGTACTCGTATTAGCCTATCCCGAATATGTCGATGACGAAAATGTGAGAATGGTGCTCGACACTGATGCCAGTGATGACAGGATTGGCGCATGCCTTGGCCAAATCCAGAGCGACGGCATCGAGCGACCAATAGCCTATTTTAGCAGAGCAAAAATGAAAGTCTGAGAAGCGTTACCCATTACTCGGAAAAAATATTTCCCATTGTCGACGCTATGAGGTACTTCAGATTCTATCTGATCGGCAAGAACTTCTTAGCCCGAACTGATCACAAAGCGATTATTTGGCTCATTGAAGCAGACTGAAGCTACTGGTATTTTCAGGTTCGACATAGAACACAGAAGCGGCGCACAGCATTCCAATGCTGATGGGGACTATCCAGACAACAAGCCGAACCCGCTGAAGTGAATCCAACCCATGAAACCCCTGAATCACTTGAATCACTCCCCCCTGAGAACCCTGAGCCAACCCCTGCTCAAAGTCCAGCCAAAGTTGAGAAATTGACCCCCTCCCCCTGAGAAGTGAGAGTGCTCAGATTGAAACTAAGGACAATCTCATGTCCCAGTCACCTGAAGTCCCAATAGGAAGTGAGACCCAGCCTGAATGTCCCAATTCTAGGACAAAGCTGTTTGTCTCAGGAAGAGAAGAGGGTGAAGAGACTGGAAAGTGCGAGAAAATGCTTACCGACTATCTCCCCAGCCCCCTGAAGAAAGAGCAGATTCTAGAAGCACAAGCTGCTGACCCCATCATTCAAGCTTTGCTAGAAGCTAAGGTTCAAAATCGAAACCAACTCCCTCAAATCACCGGACGAGCTCGCAGAATTGAAAAAGATGAGTAAGCATCTAGAAGCAATGCGAATCGATAATGGCTTGCTGACGGAAGATGGAAGATGGAAAGATGGAAAGTAGAAGATGGAGAAGGAGAAGAAAAGGAGAAGATGGAAAGTACAAATTAATTTTCCCCCATCTCTAGACAAGACAGTGTTTACTGACCTCCACTGTAGCCCACTGGCAGGACATTTAGGAAGGGACAAAACCATTCAACGAATTAGAGACAGATTCTAGCGACCCAGACTGAGCACTTCTATCGAGCAGCTGATGCTGAGTGCATCCCCTGCCTGGAAAGCAAGAAAGAACACTTTGTCATTCCCGATTGGCGAAGCCTTTAGCCGCTTACACATCGATATTATCGGACCGATATCCAAAGAAAGCGAGCGAGGTCACAAATATGTGTTTACAGTTGTTGATAGCACAACTCGATACCCCTTCGCTTTCCCAATAAGAAACCAAAAATCTGATACCGTCATCAAGATACTACTGGAACGAATAGTAGCAGAAAGTAGTTGAGAAAAGACCGGTCGCCGCCGAAGTTAATAAGCTCCCACAGGAAGTACCCATCAAGGACCACTAGAAGAAGGACGGGACACTTCGTTTCTTGGAAAATTTATTACCGGTAAAGGCTGATTTTCACGGAAAATGCACTAGCGAGATAGGAAATTTTCACTTTTTTTCACTTTAAAATGGTGATAGCTTTTTATTAAAAGCAGATACAATGCTCTTCTTTTGATATAACTTACAAGACATGTTGCTTCAACAGATTTTATAAAGATTTTTTCATGAATAATTGATCTTCATATTATTTTAGTTATAATACGCACGCACGCACGCTGCCAGCGGTTCACCTACCTCGGCGGTCTGGTGCCCCACGTGGAAGAGGACCTCCAACGGCGCAGAGGCCTTTCGTTCGATCCGAGCCGTCCTCCAGTCCGAAGCGCTGCCCGACCGCCAGAGGGCTCGGCTGTGGCAGGCGGTGGTCGAAACCGTCCTGTTATACAACACCGAGACGTGGACGCTGACGGCTACGCTAGAGCGGCAGCTGGACTCGGCGCACTCAGGGCTGCTCCGTGCGGCCTTTCGAGCTGACGAGAGCGTCGGGACCGAGGCCCTGTACGATCGGGCCAAGCTGCAGCGCCCGTCCACCATCCTGCGCCGACGGCGACTCCAACTGGCGGGCCACGTGATCCGGACCGAGGGCTACTGCCCCCAACCCGTTCAGGACGTCCTGCTGCTCACCTTGCAGGGCCCGTTCAGGCGGGGTCAGGCCCGAACCCGTCGATACGTGGACTGCCTGCTGTGCGACGCTGGGGCGCCCGACACTGCCAACGGAGCGGATTTCGTTCGCTCCCAGGCTCTGCGGCGCGCCATCTGACGCGCCCTGCTCTAACTGACTTTGCTTGCGGGGCCGCGTATTTTGTTGTTGTTGTTGTTGTTGTCTAAGAAACAAAGTGTCCCGTCCTTCTTCTAGTGGTCCTTGGTACCCATAGGCTGCCTCGCCTTAATTAATAACCGTCAATTAGATAGCGAAGAATGCCACAAGTTTCATCGAAAGAAGAGTTCCGCCTCTAGAGTGTTGGCCCAAATATCCGAAGTAGTCTTCAAAGTCCAGAAGTTAAAAGATGGAAAACTAATTGGAAAGGTAGTATAAGTTCTTTCCGTTTCTTCCCTTCTTTGGCCCGAATTCCTCGGCTGAGAGCTCGTTCTTGGCCGAGGCGCAGCCGAGGCCTAGAAGCGAGCTCGAAGCCGGGGACTTTGGGCCATAGACAGAAAGAAACGGAAAGAATATATTTCTTCCAAACTTGGACCGGGCTAAAGAAATGAAAAAAGCATTGAACCATAGACAGACACGGCCCAGCCAAGTGGGGAAGAAATGCTAGTGCACCGTGACAATTTAACTCCCGTGCCAAATTCAACCATAGAACAAACTCCTAAGGAAAGCCAGGAGAGCGCTCCCACTCCCGCTCCCGCTCCCTCTTCCGCTCCCGCTCCCACTTCCGCTCCCGCTCCCACTTCCGCTCCCGCTCCCACTTTCGCTTCCGCTCCCGCTCCCACTTCCGCTCCCGCTCCCACTTCCGCTCCCGCTCCCACTTCCGCTCCCGCTCCCACTTCCGCTCCCGCTCCCACTTCCGCTCCCGCTCCCACTTCCGCTCCCGCTCTCACTTCCGCTCCCACTTCCGCTCCCACTACCGCTCCCGCTCCCACTTCCGCTCCCACTTCCGCTCCCACTACCGCTCCCGCTCCTACTTCTGCTTCCGCTCCCGCTCCCACTTCTGCTCCCGCTTCCCACTTCCGCTCCTGCTCCCGTTTCAACTAAAGTCAAGAGAAAACTTTCAATTAAGGAAAGCCACCCCCGCCGGAAAACTGTGAAGCCAATTTTGCCAGAACCAGCTGAAATTTCCGAATCAGATAGAAGAATGGAGTGAAGCCGAGACAGAGGAAGGGAATGAAATAATAGATGAGTCTGAGAACGAGGCCCCGAACGAAGAGATCCCTCAGCCCCAACCCCCCTCTCCAGCCCTGCGAGATCTCGAACACGCACACCCTCACCCCTATAATTTAAGGCGCGAACCCCAAGCTAAACAAAGATGTGGATGTCACCTCAAGCGCCTACTAACAGCCCTGAATGTTTTGCGCAATCTCAAATTTTTGCCTTTCCACTCGAGTCTCGCCGTCCCCGATTGCACAATCGACCCCAAAATTTAGACCAAGAGGGAACTAAGTATGGACAATGTGAATGTACAAAGAAACCCCGAAATTATCGATCTAGAAAGAAATGAGAGCTCGAAAAAGACAGAAATTGGGGTGGGTTACGAAAATTAGGAAGTCCCAAACAATAAGCATAAGGGGATCATAAGACCAAGAGATTTTCAAGCTTAGAACAACAATTCCAACCCGCCAACTGTCGTTCCGACTTTTAATTCTCCTACTATCTGACTGATTTTTATTCCCTGAACTTTTTCGTCAAGTTTAGCCCAATGAGTTCAGAAGAGAATCTTCACCGCCAGTCAGCCTCCCCGTCGTCTCCGTGGAGACCCCGAGATAGGCCTAGAGCGCCAGCCAAACCGTTGGTAACTCCACCGCCACATCAGGCCAGGGCCGGTCCCTCTGCTGTGCTGCCTATGAACTTGGAGACTGAGAAGGCGAAGATACCGCCGCTGATGCCCGAGGTCGGACCACGGCACACCCGACCACTGCACGAGATCGGCGTGAATTTCAGCGAGGTCGTGGCGGATTTGCCCGAGTTTCGCCGTGCCCAGTACCGACGGTACGTGACGACCCTCAAAGTCTACCTAGTGCGAGTAGGGCGCTTCCGCCTAGATGGGCGCATTTTCCCCCAGAGAGAGGAGGTGACGCCGACGATCGACGAACTGAAATTGATGCAGCCAGCCCAGGCTGTGGCTGCTTGGCGGCGCGCCACCTGCTACGCGCTGCAGGATCTGAGGCGCGGCATTCGGCGCTTCAATCAGGAGAACACGGCCACTGAGGTCCGCTGGATCGGCGAAAAGTGCGGCTGGCCTGACCCGGACCACTTGCCGGAAGAATTCCGATTCCAGTGAACTGAAATTCGTAACTGTTAGTAACTTTTACTATTATCAATTATCTATTACTTAGGCCTATAACTTTTTTCGTGAAAATTTTCATGTTATCATTTATCATTAGCGTTCAATTATATTTTGCAGGAAAGCCAGTTGATGTAGTAACATTTTTCTGTAGTACATGTGTTTTTCATTATTATTTATTTATTTACAAACTTATTTTTCTATTAAAATTTTGCCATTGCGAAAATTATTTTTAAATATGTCGAAAATAAATATTACTTGTAAAATACTCTACTTATACTGAATCTTTGTTTAAAAATAGTCTGCCGAATTGCATACTGTTACTATAAAAACAAGCGAAAAATATACCGAACAGACATCTTCTCGGGCTTGCTCTCGTGTGCCTATTACTAAAGCTTCGTGCTCAACATTCGTTCTAAAAATAGCATCTGAGTCAGTGTTTCTTATTTGAAGGTCTGCTGCCTCTCCCTCCTTCTCTCCTGGCTAGAGCGGTTCTCTTAGACGTTCTATCTCCGCAGGCATTTTGCTTATCCCTAAAATCCCTCATCTATTAGGCGTCCTGCCTTCTTATCCAATTCTCCATTAGGTGTTCCGCCCTCCCTACCAAAATTCCCCATTAGACATCAAAATCCCCTCTTAGGATAGTGCGCCCCCGTTACCCAGGCAACTCTGGTCCATCACGTAGCCCTTCTCCTCAAAGTGTCTTTCCGCTCGGATACTAACGCTACCGGAGTATCGTTGAAGTATGCTCCTCATAGTAATAGAAATAGGATATTTTCCCCAATTCCAAGAAATTCCCAAGTCCCCTAAAAAATTGGCAACAGCCGTAAGTCATAGATATAGTCCCCAGACTTTCCACTACGACATTTTGGTGGCATCAACTGAGATTAAATCCCCCAGAACCAAAAGGTCCGTCACACACAAATTCTACTTTCAGTTCAGTAGCAAGTTAAAAAGCATTCAGGGACAACTTCTAAGTTCTAAACTTATCAAAGTCATCTCAGCTGCCTTTATTTTTACAGAATAGCTTATGTATTCTTCTTTGAAACTGAACTAAAAGTAGAAAAGCTGTTTTAAGCCTGAGTGGCCCATCATCAAGTTACTTTAGTATCTGTGGTGGCAGTTAATTTGCTGGCAGGAACAGGCTATTACAGCAGTCTACAGACTCCATGTTTACAGAGTAATGAAATTTGACAACTGATAGAGTCATAAAATCCCAAGAATCCCTATAATTGTAAAATGATTGGTGCTTCAAATAAAATATGAATTACAGAAAACACGGAACTTGAATTAATGGCATCCCAGCTGGGAAAAAAATAGGATGACAATTTGGCATCGGTAGGTCCAGATTCGGGATGCCAAGATTAACAGCAGAACTACCAAGAGGGGGGAAATCCCCCCTGACAACTTTTTTGCTGCGCCGGAACGGAGCAACGCAGGCACACGAAATTCAAGAACTCGGGCCAACTTTTTGTTGCGCACCCTCTCAAAAAAGAATCAAGTCGGCAAGCCTCCGGACCGTCGAGATATTCGACGATTTTGCCAGAAGGTCGGATTTTTTCCATTAGCGCGCTAGTGTATTCAGTACACCCCTGTGCGCCAATCAGCACTGCTCCTCAGTGCAGCCTTGCCAAGTCTCCGAATTTCATCAGCAGTTGCGGTTTGCCCACTGTCGAGGCTTGATCAGCGAAACTAGAGAAATTCGCATCATAGTCACCTGGTGCCACCTGTTGAAGGTCCAGAAGCTCCGCCTGGATGAAGGCTAGTGAACAACGAAGTCAGAGATGATGCAGACACATGTGGTCGATGTGCTGATGAAATTTGGAGACTTGGCAAGGCTGCACTGAGGCGCAGTGCTGATTGGCGCACAGGGGTGTACTGAATACACTGGCGCTTATAAGAAAAATCTGACCTTCTGGCAAAATCGTCGAATATCTCGACGGTCCGAAGGCTTGCCGACTTGATTCTTGTTTGAGAAGGTGCGCAACAAAAATTCTGCCCGTGTTCTTGAATTTCGTGTGCCTGCGTTGCTCCGCTCCGGCGCAGCAAAATAATTGTCAGGGGGGTAAATTCCCCCCCCTCCTCGGTAGTTCGACGGGCGGAAAAATGGCTTGGCATTCCTACTGTTAAAATTGATGGGTCTGGCATGCCACGCTCGGATACAAAACCTTAGCATGTGCATGGGGGCGCTCCCGCTCCCACTTCTACTTCTTCTTCTAGCTTCTACTTCGGTTCTGCACGCAGCCCTAGTAGTTCTAGTAGAAGCAGTGCTTCAGATTCGGCAGCGATCGCGGTCTCCGCCGCACAGTGCCGCTTCTGTACCCCGCTCCGGCATCGATCGCTCGCAGATCGCGTCGAAGCAGAGACGCCCGAATGACCTTCTCGGCCAAGGAGCCCCGGGCGATGCTGGCCGCAGCCAGCGAGGCCGCCAGCGTCAGTTCCACCGTCAGCAGTTCGTTGTCACCCGACAGGCTCAGCGTCAGGCTCTGGCCGAGCTGGTCGATCACGCGAGTGGAGCTGAAGTAGGCGGAACCCTGACGCAGTCGGGGAGAATCGTTGATGGCGGCAGTCAGCGCCAGCCGGTTGCAGCTGCGGCTGGATGAGCCGGCGCAGTACAGCTCCGATCGGTCGCTATCGGCCGGGACTGCTTCGGTACTTGTCGCAGAGTCAGCCTCGACTGCCGCTGATGCTGCCGGGTGCACTCGGGCGTGACTGACTCCGCAGCCCATCGCTTGTCATGGCTGGCAGCTGGCAGTCTGGCAACAGGTGACAGCTAATGCTTGCACGCTTTTATGACAAGCACGCTGCATATTGCGCAATATTTTCGCGTCCCAAAAGCAGATATTATGAGATACACTTTTTCCACCTTTTCATCGTCCCTTCTGTGCATCCATGGATCAAATTCAATGCGTGTGAGCAGCCCAGCTCACTTAAGAGAAAGGTCAATCTGAAGAGTGACGACTGTTTCAGGACGAAAATATTTCAAGTGATGAACGAAGAAAGAAAATCGGCAAGATGAAGTCTTTTTCACTTTTATGTACATGTTTAGAGAGCTCGGGCAGGACATGTGGACAACGCTATCCTGAAGCGCTATCTAGAACGCCTATTAGCTACCACCAAGGATGTTAGCATATTCCCGAACCAAGGACCTCTGTAGTATAACAGGACGTAAAAACTCAAAATTCGGGTAATATTTGGAGGCCTATTTCCTGGAAAAAATACACTGCGGAGATCGGAAAAATCTTTTTTTCATCACATAATCAATGACTGTATTTGATCTGGGGGCAGTGAACATTGCCATTCTTTTAATTTAGCATGCACTCCTTGTCCTGTCTCGATCGAAGGTGTCCCGAAGCCAGTGAAGGGAGAAAGCAGGGCTTTTCAAACCATGGGGAATCGAGATAAGAACTACTCGAACAGCTTCATGAAAAATTTTGAGTACGAATGCTGGCCACACGAATGAGGTCAAGACAAGAAACAATGAAGGGGTTTATTTCATTTTCAAATATATTCAAATATTGATTTCTCATTTTCTAGGAATGCCTGTTTAGACTTACCTTGATGGTAGAAGCGGAATTTGATTTATTGCTTGCTTATAAAGGACGCAGTTAAGAGGCGCTTCTGTGACAAGTGGCTGGGTGAGCAAGCATCCCAGCTCAGCTTTGCTCTCTTATGCCTCTGTTGCGAAGGTCCATTATATACGAGCGTGTCTTTCAGTCTCTTAGCAATAAAAAAGAGTCTTCAAAGCAGTGAGTTGTGTGCAGGACAAGGGTAGAAAGAAAGGGAAGGGGAAGGAGCTGCAGGGAGGAGGCCGTCAGAGACGCTTCACTGATGGCGAGCCCGCCTCCGGTTTCAAGTCTCAATGAGGTTTTTCTCTCCCTCCTATACCCTCTTTTTCTCTTTTCTTTAAGGTCGATTTTTATGCAGACGCTGACAATGCTATTCACTGTGCCGGCCGCCAACAATTAAACTGGAGATGGAGGGCACAGGATTCAGACCGCCTGGAGACTCTGGGAAAGAGAAAAAAGAAATCAGGTGAGCGGTGAAAAGGGTAAGAATAGCTGGGCTATTATTATCCTGTGATTGTTGTTGATGGGCGCTGCCAAGAGAGCTCCAGTTGAAGGTCAGTCAACTCTGTCCGTTTGCCCTTGCAACCGATTAGGCTCCGGGAGCTCCAGCTAGTTAGGCTCAAGGCACACAGCTTCCCCCGATCCTCATCTACTCTTCTTTGGCCAGCTCCAGCCCAGGTAGGCAGCCAACCCCGCTCTGCTCTTACTGGGTGTACACTCGTACAGCCAGAGACAGTGCGCAGGAGCTCAAGAAAGTTTGCTAAACCCTTCCCAAAGCAAAGTCTAATAGTTCGATCCGCCTCGCTAAGGCTTTCTCGCCTTTCCCCTGCTCTCATAATTCCTTCCCCCAAACTGCTCACGATCGAAGCTCTTAACTCTTAAAGCGTAGCAGGTACTTTTTTAGTATAGTCCTCATTGCTCAGTATATTTCTGCTCCCGGGCTTGAGCAGTTTAAAAGACAGCTCCTAGGCGTCGCCACTGGGGGGGAGGGGTGTGACCCCTTGTGGAAATCAATAGTTTTGCTTCAGAGCGCCAAAAGATAGCGATTTTTGGCGCCAAAATTAGTGTCTGCGGACCCAAATTGAGTGCCTGTGGCGCTAAAATGAGTGCCTGCGGCGCCAAAATGAGTTCATGCGGCGGTAAAATGAGTGCCTGCATGCCTACGGCGCACAAAAACCATGCTCAAAATAATGTATACGTAGGAATTCAGACATGTACATCCGGAACTCTTGGCTGTCTCCCCCCCCCATCATAAAATCCATGGCAACATCCTGACTGAGCCCGTTCGTGCTTTTTCATGATGCTCTACTTATCCGTCTGTCCTACATGTATGAATGGAAATGATTGCCTAGCTGTTGAATTTATATAAACTCGTAAACTACTACTTATTAGCCAAGCACTTGCATGGTCAAGCGCTTCTGTGCGTGCTCTCTAAAGATAAGAAAAGGAATACGCCCCGCCCTGTATTTAAAATTTTTACCATTGAAATTGAAACTCTTTCTAAGCTATTCTACAAACTGCATTCAAGATACGTTTGGTAGTTGTAAAGAATCGAACGGATATATTATCTGAAATGGAGTTATTGAAGCGAGAATGTACGTACGTATGCGTACATTAGCTAGTTAAAAAAGCAGCTGGTCGTTTGGTGCAAAGTCATTCAATAGAGACATTATAACATGCTCTGTCTAAAATCGCTGAAGGAGCAGAGAGCACACTGAGGAATTTCGGCGCATGCAGTAAAATAATTTCAAAGCTCAACAGAGAGATAATGCAGCACTTATCCCTCGGTTCAAACGCTAATAAACGCCAGTGGCTGCTACTGGTTTGCGCCTGTCTAATCAAACTTCTTGCCGGCCAGTCCCTCTCTGTCGTCGTCTACGCCAACTTCATGAAATGGAGCTATGGACTCAACCAGCGCCAGCTCGAATTCAGCATCGCGTCCATATTTTTAGGAGACATATTCATTATGCTTAGTGGACTACTCTATGATCGTTTTGGTGCAAGGGCATCGGTCGTTTTTGGCGGCATTTTCTCCTCGCTGACAACTTCCTGCGTAGCCATGGCCATGGCGCACCCTGAGCCACTGCGACAACACGTGTGGCTGCTGTGCATCCTGCTGTTGCTGTACGGCCACAGCTTCAACTACAGCGTTGTGGCTGCTGTAAGCTGCTGCATGAGCAGCTTCTCATTGAGCCAACGAGGGTTCATAATGATGATGTTGGACAAATTTTTTAGTCTGGGCCCGCTGACTGTAGCCTTTGTCTACTACGTCGTCTTTGACAACATGCATCGCAGTGTCAGAAACCAAAGCCCAGTAGGCACTCTAGCCGTGCTCCTAATGTTTACTCTGTCGGTTCACATTCTTTCCTATTTTTTCTTGGCCCCAATCGACTCTGAGCTGGATGCGGAGGGCCCGTCTGAAACGACGCCTGTCCTTGGGGGACAGGCGGAATGGAGCACAGAATCGCCTACAGACAACGATAAAGCTGATGGTGAGCAGCCATCGAAAGCAAACTTGGCTAAAAATGATTACCCGACTCAAACGCGGGAATTTCTGAGCATCTGCTGGTCCACTCGCTTCCTGTCCCTACTGTTTGGCATTGCTCTGTCGATAGGGCCGTACATGACGAGCTTCCTCAACTTGACAAGCATCACTCGAAGTCTGTCGCTGACAGCATACGATGTGTATTACTTCTGGATTGGAAATATCTCCGCCATCGTTTTGCGCCTTTTCATCGGCCCGCTCACCGACCGCTACATGCCGCACGCCAGCCAGCGGTCCGTCATCCTACTGGCCTGCATCGTCTGCTTTGGTGCCCCGATGGTGCTGTTGCTCTGCCTGCCATTGGCACCTGGTGTGTCGCCGCTGGGCGTCACCATGTCGGCTTATGTCCTAGCAAGCTCTGTAGGCGCAATATTGTTTTTGTTGCTACCCGTGATTATCTGGCAGACTGAGCCTGTTCACCTGTTTGGCCGTCTCTACTCTGCCTGTTTGCTGTTCGGCTGTTTTGTCACCCTGTTACTGATGCTGCAGTTCGGTGCGCTCTACGATAGCCATGTGCAGTGGATTTACAGTGAGCCACAAGATGATAGTCCTACTGTGTTTAATCAAATAGCCCAGGCACTGCACAAATAGTCTAGCAGAATCTTTCACAAGCTCAAAAGTTCACAGGATCAAAACTTCTTTGTATTTTATTATTAGAGGCGGAGGAGGTGCGTGCACCCTGGCGCACTTTAAGCGAAATTGTCCCACAACCGGCGAGAGGCATGGCTGCCCATTCCGCCGACTCCCCTGAGCAGGCACACAAGCGCGCGGATACGTACGCAGTCATACGCACAGGCACACACTCACACAGGAGTGTACAGCGGCCCTAACTTTATTTATCATCAGGTATGTACACTTCACTGTGTACACTGTACACTTCAATGTACACTTCACTGTGTACACTGTACACTTCAATGTACACTTCACTGTGTACACTGTACACTTCAATGTACACTTCACTGTGTACACTGTACACTTCAATGTACACTTCACTGTGTACACTGTACACTTCAATGTACACTTCACTGTGTACACTGTACACTTTAATGTACACTTCACTGTGTACACTGTACACTTTAATGTACACTTCACTGTGTACACTGTACACTTCAATGTACACTTCACTGTGTACACTGTACACTTCAATGTACACTTCACTGTGTACACTGTACACTTCAATGTACACTTCACTGTGTACACTGTACACTTCACTGTGTACACTGTACACTTCAATGTACACTTCACTGTGTACACTGTACACTTCACTGTGTACACTTACACTTCAATGTACACTTCACTGTGTACACTGTACACTTCAATGTACACTTCACTGTGTACACTGTACACTTCAATGTACACTTCACTGTGTACACTGTACACTTCAATGTACACTTCACTGTGTACACTGTACACTTCAATGTACACTTCACTGTGTACACTGTGAATACGACATTGACAAATTGAAGAGCAAATTTTCGTACCAATCTTTCGATATAAAACTTTCTTGCCTCTTTTCAAGTCGACACTGCCGCCAACTCAACGGCGCCCAAGGAGCTGGAGTGCATCGTTCAGGCCTGCTACGTGTACGGGGGCATTGCCATTGCCGGGTGCCAGTTTATTTCCATTGCCTGTTTCACGTACTACACTGTGCTGCTGCTTGCCAACGACAAACGGCCTGTCGATAATTGAGGGTCTGCGTGAATGCGTGAGTTACGAGCGTACAGACAGTTAGTGATTAGTGCTAGCGTGCCCAAACTTCCAGCAGTAAACTAATTAAAAGGCGAATTAACTGACGAGGCACGGGATAATGACCACCATTCTTTCCTGCTGATATACTTGGCCCCTTTTGATGCACCGATAACAATGAAAATAGAAAATTTTCTAAACTTATATGCAAATTTATCATGGCTAATAACTTTTCAATGCAGGTGTTTAATCACTCGCCTACCTCTCCACACAAACTTTTATCGGATGTCTGGATTGGCACCTCAGTGCTTCGACTGGCTCTTTGATTTTGCGTGCAATGCAAGTATAAATCTTTCTGCTAACTGAGTTTCTTTTGAATTTAACCAAATAAAAAAATAAATTGCACAATTTGCGAGTGCAACGACGACACTTGAGACTTTAGTGATCCATGAACCGCTTTTGGCATCCTTCTCTGTGTTTATCTTCATTAGCGAATTTTTAACGTTCTTGTTATCAATCCCCTGACATAGGGACTGGAAAACTCCGGCACACGGGCCAATGGGGCCCGCGAGGCCTCTCTAATCCGGCCCCCGCGTCCTTTGAAACTTCCCAATAGCAATCCCGTCCGCTCAAGGTTTGTCTCTTCTCAGCTCTCTTCCCTCTAATAATCTCCTCTCCTCTCCTCTCCTCTGCTCTCCTCTCCTCTCCTCTCCCCTCCTCTCCTCTCCTCTCCCCTCCTCTCCTCTCCTCTCCCCTCCTCTCCTCTCCTCTCCCCTCCTCTCCTCTCCTCTCCCCTCCTCTCCTCTCCTTTCCCCTCCTCTCCTCTCATTTATTCCCTCGCCTCTCTCATCTTATTCTCTCTTCTCTATTCCTTCTGAAAATCTCCTATGTCACCTCCTCTGCTCTAGCTCTGCCCTTGAGGTTAAAAAAACTTTGCCGACCCCTGCCTTAAAATCATCAAGGGCGAAAGGCAAACTAAATTTTCACCAGTCTTAATAAACAGTTAAATTTGACACAAAACAATAGAAAAAACGTGAACTTGTCTGACTGACAGTCGCTTAAAATATTCCATTTACTTAAACGAGTAATAACTTAAGAGTTATTTTTACGATAACTCACGAGTCGGCTCTCGTAAGTTGAAAGGACTTTTAAATAAATCATAAATTATAAATCAGACAAGCTTTCTCCAACCATGAGTTGGATTTTCGCAAACAGGTTCACCCACTTAACACAGTCAATGTACTTTTGCTACTCAGTCAAATGAGGCAAATAAAGAAGCAAGGAAATGCAAAAAAAGAATTTGCCTCGGCAATAATTTAGCGGACCAAAATGGGGCGGCGTGTCAGGGACACAGATATTTTTTGCTTCTTTAACCATACTAGCTGGCACTCCGACAAGCGGAGGGAACTGCTAAAATCCTTGAGCAGTGCGCACAGCTACGGAACAGAAGTCTTCGTCCTGGTTCTTCCAAACGCACACTCGGGCCAGCCGGAAGTGCGCTGAGGGCAACAGAGTTGAACGATTGTGAGTTCGTTCTTCTAGAAGAGAAATAAGAAGCAGAAAGAGAATAATAAAATTAGCTCTGGCGCACACTCTGTTGACTTGAGGAGGGCAACAGCTGCTTGGCTGGCGCACTCCATATAACTTCACCCTTGTCACTCCTTGTGGGCGCACAGTAGAAAAGGGTAAGAAAACAGAGAAAGAGAATGGAATTGCTCGAGACAATTTTTGCCAGATGAGCACGCTCTGTGTACAGTATCTGGAAACATTCAAATAGCTGCGCACAAATTCCTCACACAGAATTGCTGAGAGCAGACTGACAACCTCAGGAGCAAATATGAAGCAGTTGATGCAGAGTTTAAACATTGAGCAGCGCGAGTGGCTCCTGCTGATCAGCGCCTGCCTGATAAAACTCATCGCTGGCCAGTCTCTGTCGGGCCCCATCTTTGCCAACTTCATGAAGATGAGCTACGGACTCAACCAGCGTCAGCTTGACTTCAGTATCACGTCGATGTACATCGGGACGGTGCTCATCTTGCTCAGTGGTGTCTTTTTCGATCGCTACGGTGCCAGAAAGTCGGTCGCCTTTAGCGGCGTCTTCTCCTCGCTAGCTACTTTATTCCTGGCAATCGCCATGGCGCACCCCGAGCCGTTGAGGCACAGCTTGTGGCTGCTGTACATTCTGCTCTTCCTGTATGGCCACAGCTTCAACTACAGCTACATGGCAGCGATCGGCTGTTGCATGAGCAGCTTCCAGCCCAGCCGACGGGGCTACATCATGACTCTGCTGGATACCTGCTACAACATCGGCCCGCCTATTGTAGCCTTCATCTACTATGTGGTCTTCGCGAACATGCACCGCAGTGTCGCCGATCAAAGTCCAGTTGGCACTATGATTGTGCTACTCGTTTTCACAATGGCTGCCCACACATTTGCGTATTTCTTCATGACGCCGGTTCAGAGCCTGATGGACGCGGACGGCTTGTCGGAATCCATACCCATTCTGAGTGGACAGCAGCAGCAGTCCTACGCGGAAACTACTTCATCAGACGATGACGAATTCGACGAATCGAACGCAACTGCGCCATCATCAGCAGCTGCGGAGCGCGAGGCCAACGAGATTCGTCAGCAGCGTAGTCCCGACGATGACTTTTTGGCTCAGTCAGGAGAGTTTCTCAAAGTCAGCTGCTCACAGAGTTTCCTGCCTCTCCTGTTGGGCCTCGGACTGACGATCGGAGCGAACCTTTCAATCTTCCTCAAAATGACTAGCGTCACTCGAAGCCTTTCGCTCACCCAGTACGATGTCTACTACTTCTGGATTCCCTGCCTCGTGTCTGTTGCCTGGCGCTGCCTCATTGGACCTCTGACGGACCACTACTTGCCCCGAGCGAGTCAGCGAGCACTTGTTCTTCTGGCCGGCGTCTTCGGCTTTGGAGCTCCATCGGTGCTGATGCTGTGCACTCCGCTGGCACCTGGCGCCTCACCGCTAGGCGTCACCATGACGGCGTTCACTCTGGCAGCACTGGTCGCTGCTACCTTGTACACCCTGGCACCTGTAATTATTTCGCAGACTCAGCAGCGATATCTGTTTGGCCGACTTTATTCTCTCTGTGTGCTGCTCGGTTTCTTGGTGGCGCTGCCTCTAATGCTACAGTTTGGCGCCCTGTACGACAGTCACGCACAATGGACTCCAGGTGAGACCAGAGGTTCGACTGTCGCGTCAAAATACTTAGGGACTTTGACTTGATTGACTTGGGTATCGCACACGAAAATTGGCTTGAGATTTGAGACATTTCTGCCCATGAGAGCCAACTCGAAAGGTTCAGAGTGTGCCTGGCGGACGATGAGAAAGCCTGAGTTGCTGTACACCCTGTGTGAGCATGTTTAACTAACCTGAACGACTTGGAACAACCTTCCGAAATGCTTCCGACTATCCGTCTTTTCTCCGCAGCGGCCAACTCCAGTGCAGCACCGACACCCGAAGAGCCAGAGTGCTTCGGCCAGGCCTGCTACATGTACGGCGGCCTCGCCAACGCGGCCTGCCAGTTCGTGTCCATCGCCTGTTTGGCTTTCTTTGCTGTGTATCTGCGGCTGGCCAGCAGCTCCTAGCAAGATCAATCGATGAGAGACAATTGGCAAGGAGGAAAATAGACAATGCCTCACCTTCTGAGCTTCTGAATTGCAAATGAGGCAACAATGTGTTTTGTCCAAGATTGATTTGTTTGCTTCTCAAGCTCATAACGTATTTATGAATGCTAAGACTGGAAAACGGAAAAGTAAGTTCAGTCAAGTTCTTATCTCGTTAGTGTTTTTTCCAGATAGAATTTGTCGAGCGATTTGTCTATGGTAAAAGTTCACTTTCCGTATGATGCCCAGATTTCTCGGGCCGAAACATGTCTGCAATTATCAGTGGGTGGCCGGGAGGGGCATTTTGTCTATGGTCGAACTATAGACAAAATGGGTAAAAATAAATCTTACAACAATCACTTTAGTTTCGCTCTCAGACCATAGGCATACGAGGCGTGGTAGCACGAATGAATTTTTAGTAGCGATTTACGTTTTAAGCAAATTAACAGCTAAACACAGTGCAATATACTCATGGCAACAATTATACTATTTGCGTGTACCAATATGTAAGATAATATAGTTTTTGCTCATGCTATTGGTTTAAGTAGATCCGCTGATATTTGTTGTATTCAATGTTTTATTAGTGCCAGAAAATCGGGGTTTCGGTGGCTTTTCGTATCGGTATTAAACAGCAAATTTATTTGAATCTTGCAAACAGTTTGGTCAACAGTCAAGACTGGCAAGCAGTACAATGTTTGCGACGTGAATTAACTCTGGTATTAACTTGTACGCGCATACAGTAAGGTGACCTGTTAGTCAACAAATACATTGATTGGTTTTCTTTAATCCTACGTTTTTGCGATTAGGTGTATTATTTCTAAAAGCTGAGGGCTGAAAATTTAATAAAAAGCAGCAATTAAAATACTTTCAAAGTGATTTCTAAGTCTAAAAGCACTTGCTATAATTATGCTACTTTTAGTAAAAGAAGACACACTGCAATGTCTCTTTTAAACAAACAAAGTCAACAATGAAAGCAGCATGATCGGAGGAAATATTTGCTTATCGAACTTGTTGCAGCCATTCAGTTAATTAGCATTTCTGAGCTTCCGAGGCTTAGGTCTGCTTTTTACTAATGATAACGCGGCGCCCCCTAAAGAGGAATCATTTATGGCTTCGTCTCCTTCATTCGTTTGCTCTTTTGTGGCTGCCCTGAAACTGGCAAACAGTTGCTGGGGGCACGGAACCGGCTTCGGGAAGATTGTATCAGCTAATGTTCATATCCATTAATTTTGTCTTGGATTGGATTGCTAATCTAGCCCACAATGATGCAGGAATAGAATGGATTGCTAATCTAGCGCACTAAGCGTATTGGATTAGAAGCAAAATACTTCAGGTTTACATACGCTCGTACGAGCGTACTTACAACAACATTTTTGCGCAAGGGCGAGTCACAGCTCAAGCTCAATAACTACCAGGCCGTATATTACTTTAGTAGTCCCCGGTCACAGGTGCGTCTCAAAGCTGAGCTGGACCACTTCGCGCCCGAGTTCGGCTGCTGCGGGCGCCTCCCGCATGCTGGCGCCGTTGTCGCCCCGGCCGGACCCCGCCGCCGCCGCTGCCCGCAGCCGCCTGAAGCTGGCCATGTAGGCGGCGGCGAATGCGGCCAAGTGGGCGATCAGCTCGCTGAATTCGAACACGGTGATGACGCTGGCGCCCATCCACAGGCCGAGAATGCCGCCAATGTCTGAGAACAGCTTCTCAAGCTCGTAGCTGCGCTCCTCGAGCAGCTGCCCGGAGGTCAGAGTCTTGGGGTAGACGCGGACCTGAGGTTTTTAAGCGGGCTTGTATTGAGTGCATCGTTCGTACAAACTACAAAATTTGTTCGCCTATATATGAGGGGGTTTTAAGCTTAGGAATCACGACTTGAAGGTCGGGGGCTCGATTCTCGACCCACTCCCCAACAATTTGTGTCTTTTGAGCAAGACACTTAACTCTGCATTGCTTCAGTTCACCCAGCTGAAAAATTGGTGCCAGCATTAGCTGGGGTAATTGAGGGTGTGTGGCGACCCCCAGTCCTTGGACTGAACAGCCGTACGTAGCCTTCAGATGCGCCGCGCATTAGCTGCGGCTGAGCTGTCGGTTGCACATCTGGCCCAATTGGGGCAGGCGTAATTAATTATTTTTATTTATTAATTGCCTAAAAATATCTGTCAAGTTTAACTTCCTATAATTTCGTTTTTATGACACTTAACTGCCAGGCTGAAGTCAGGCATTCCGCTTGGGCAACGTCAACGGACCCCCGGGGATGCCGCAGGCACTGGGGGACACTCGGCTGTGTTATTAAAATTTTGAAGAAACAAACGATAATATAAATTCACAGAAAGTCTCCGTGGTTCTTGGCTTCGAGTTGCGTGTCTGTTTGTAGAATTATTCATCGGCCTGGGCAAAGGTGAGCGGCTGGGTTCCATACCGGTGCAGAGCCAAATTAAATCCGGTTCCATGCGGTTCAGGTGCGTGTGAGTACTTAGGGCCAGTTTTTGCGGGGTCGTGTTTCTTGGCATGAAGTGAAGTTTCATAATGATATCGGTGGCACTTGGTCCACTCAGCCCGTTTTTCATATTTTTTACAGGGACTATTCAAGTTGAAGGACTGGAAACTACTTGTACATTTCTTGTAAAATTTTGAGGCAGGTGAACATTGGGTCTGTCTCCTATCTCCTATAGAATGTAAAAAGTAACGGATAATCTCCACAAGCAGTTAGTTCTTTGTAAATTTGGCTTAATTTTGAAAGTTTGAACTAGTCAAAATGATAGAAATATCCGGTGAAGCATTGGCATGCTGGAGAATGCGATACGAGTGGTTTGGTTAGAAGAGCGCGCAGACCTGCACCAGGGTGTTGCTAACGAAAGCCTGCAGCTGGCGACACTCCTCGGCCGCGACCGGCAGCAGACCTTCAATTCCGACAGTTGCAACTGAGTCTTCCGTTAAACAGGCGCCCAAGTTGAGCCCCGATTTGCTCAAAGACGTGGCCAGAGCAGCTGCTGGTCTGGCGTCGGCCACCCGGTCGAGATACTGGCCCATCAACCCGGCCAGCTTGCGCAGCCGGCTAAGGCTTCCCCGGCCGTCGAAGGAGCGGTCGGGCCACTCGGCCAGCGATATGCTAGCCGAGTAGTCCGTCCGGCGGCACTCGTTCCTGCACTCGGAGGCGTGCAGCTTGGCCGTGTAGCCCTGCGCGCAGGCGGCTCTGGCCAGCCGGCCGGACAGAGTCGGACGCATCGATACCAAGCGTCGTCCAACATAGTCGGCGATTCGGCCGGCGAACCTGCGACGGTCGGCCTCGCTGGCCCGGCTCCAAAGGTTTGCGGCCACTTCGCCAAGCTGGTGAATGACGCGCAGGCGGAAGCTGGCGCCTCTGTAACCATAGAGACGGATTGATGCGTCACAGTAGAAATTTCTGTTGTTTTAGCAACCATGAGTACTTCGGATTGGATGCCATATAATTTACATTGCATCAAGCTCGGGGTAAATTTCAGTAAAAGAATTCAACTTCATGTCTGTTATCCCCAGAAGGCCAAGGAAAGAACCTCGATCTTGTCGTCTGAGCTGTCTTTTCCGGAGCAACTGCTTCTGGCTCCATTCCGTTGTTCAAGTTTACATCCTGAAATGAAACTTTCTTACTTAGTGCAGGATGCCCAACTGCAGGAATCATTGAAACAAAAGTCGGACTTTTACATTGCAGAACTTTGGTTCATAACGCGCATCAAGAACACTGAAGCCTCGACGGAATCATCAACGTCTTCTCACCGGGGGCTGCTCGAACCTGGCGGAGTGCCGGGCAGCGGCGCGATGCCCAGCAGATCGTGGCAATACTCTGAGCCCATCAGTGCCGGCCGGTTCACTGGCACCAGACCCTCGATAGTGCAGTTGCAGACCTCATGCAGGTGAACTGCCTGCTCAGTTTCAACGCAGTCGTACAGTCGCTCAACGTAGGTCTCTCTGCGCTGCAGGAAGCTGTTCCAGTAGCGGTGCAGGCTGACCGGCTGGCACGGCCTGGTGGCGGTATCGGCCAGCCGGACGCGGGTCTGCGTCAGCGCCAGGTCGGTGCGCATGCCGACTGGCGCGGTCAGGCCGAACTCGTGCGGATCGGGCCTGGTGCCTCCTTGGTGAATTGTCATCTGCGGGCGAGTTCGGCGACAATGGCTACTGGTGCATTGCTATTCACTTCTGCCTGAGTCTCTACATGACATGGATATTCAAAAGTGAGATTCCAAAAGTCCGGACCGCGAGTTCTCAGGCTTAATAATTGAGCTAAATGTACATGTAGCACCTCGTCTGTAGATACACGTTCAAAGTTCTCTTTAGTGCATGATCTCTTTTCAAACTTATAAGATTCGTCACACATTAATTTTGGCTTACCCTTTCATGTACATGTAGTAGCAGATCTTTAAATGCTCCCAAGCTAAGGGAATTAGCCCGGAAGGACATAAGGACCTATCCCTGATCGGCCAGACAACCAGGTGTAGTGAGCCGCCAGTAGGCGTCGCACTATTGTCAGCAGTTTCCTTCGCCCATGCCCTCGCCCTGGGTTGCTGTCTGCCGCTGGGCAGCCTCCCTCCCTTTTTTTCTGCCTGTTCTCTGTCGCCCCCCTCTTCTCTGCGCTCTTGCTTGCAGCCACGAGCTTCTCTGTTGTGGTCTGCTCTTGGTTCGTTCCAGTCCTGAGGTCACGCTGGTGGCCTGTTTCCCTTGTCATGTGAGCAAGTCACATGACAAGTTTTGTTTTCTCGAAGTCCGTGTTTACTGAGGAATCACGTGCCTTGGGGCCCTTGCCTCCTCTAAGGTAAGAGGTGACTCATGTTTCTAAAATTAGACACTGAGTCACACGGCCCTGTGCACTTTGCCTGGGGACCCCTGCCTTCTCTCTGGCGGGAAGTGACGTCAGTTCTAAAAATGGAACAAGTCACGAGGTCTCGCGCACAAAGGTGCACTGGGGGATTCCCAGACTATAAATACGGACCCCCTCACCCTTGGTTCAGTCAAGGAGTTCTTAGTGTCTAGTTTCTCAGTTCCTCCTTTCCCAGTTTTCTAAGTTTTTCTGACAGTTCCATTGTCCAATCCACTCTTTCTTCATTGGCCTGACTAAACTTAGACGCCCAAGCCTAAAAGGAAGCTAATACGGTATTCCCAACCACTCATGGGATCTGCTGACCAGACGCTTTGTTCGTTAATCTTCAAATCTGCACGCTGTGCTGAGTTCGTTGACTTGTTTATTTCACTCTGACGGGAAGCTCACCTCACCGAAGGCCAAGACCTGAAGGAACTGTTGGCAGCATTACCTACGCTACTAAGAGCTACGAGAAGGCTTCCGGTTGAGAAGGCGGAGAGCCCAAACCACTGTGCTAGACAGCCGGAGAAGCACAGGTACAACACAGGTATTAGCGGTATTGGCCTTGCTACATGTGAATGTACTGCTATAAGTGGAGTTCATGTACATATACTGGTACCGGTAGGTACTGCAAACAGACCTGGAAGCCTCTATTCTCCAGCCCCGTGACTGTCTTGACTGTCCGATCCTCGTCAAAATTAGCGTCCACCGATGGTGGGTACAGCAGCAGGATGAGGCCGGCGGAGGCGCCAGCCCTGCCCAGACGCCGCCAGGCCGGCCTGAACGTGTAGCAGTTGCCGAACTGATTGTCATAGTAGAGGCTGAAGTTTCCAAAGTCGCAGGCGGTGTGATCGAACTCGCAGTGGAGCAGAAAGTCAAGAACTCTGGCGCTGACTTTGGACATGTTGAACTTGTGGCCGGAGGCTGTGTACGTGGCTCTGACGAAAGCTTTCGTCTCCCAGCCGAACTTGTAGCCAAGAAGAGTCTGGATGACCTGCGAATACCTGCAGGTTTGGCCGGTGCTTCTTAAATTAACAAACTGATACATGACTCAGATATTTGGGTTGAAAAAAACCCGGAGGTTGGGAGTCTGAGGTCAGCAATCAATCAATCAATCAGGTTACAATCAATCGATCATGGTGTTGCTGGGTAGCAATTGATGCAAATCCACTGATGACTTTCGCATAATTAAAGCTCGTTCAAACAGCCTGGCAGACACTAATTGAGTCGTCAAACCACGCGACTGATGTTCCAAGCGACGAAGAACTACATGTATGTACAAGCAAGGATTTTTACTTAGGGGGCCGGCCGTCTTTGAGGGGCGCCAACGTAGTTGATCACGCAACAGCATGCAGTGTGAACGAGCCTTAATTTAAACAAAAACTAAAAGAAGCAGACTAAAAGAAGACCTAATTTTTTTCAGTTTAATGGGGATATCAACTCAAGCGAGCCAGGAGTAAAAGGTCGACTTGAAAGGGCTGGATATCTAGAAACTAGTTCACTGGTTTCGCAAAAAGTTACCGATTGCATTCGGTTCGATCCGGGCCTGATCGTTTTTGGCTACACTCACCGATGCCTTCTCATTTGAATTGTTCAAGTTGCATGTAGCCAAACTTGATTTCTAGACCGTCCTTCCCCATCTACATGTAACCCTGCATTTCTACATGCATCTGAAACGAACTCAGGTGTAGGTGAATCCCCGCTTTCTCTAAGACTATGTACTTTGACTTGACTTAGCTGCAGGGCTGTCCCGGAGGGGACACAGCGGGAAGGCGCGGGCGCCCATTCCGCTAGTCCCTGAACGGCCGACGCGTCGCTATGGACGGAGGGTTGGCGCCGCCCAGGGAGGTCCCCCAGTGTCGCCAGCAGCTATGGTGCTCTCTGGAAAGGAGAGTTCAGCCCTGCGGGTGGCCCGAAGGTAGCGCATGAGCTGATTAAAGTTTTCGGGTTTGCACGCTTCAGTAATAGATGTGTGTGGCCCGAGGTAAGTGAGTCTGGCCCGCGTGAAGGCGGGACAGATGCTGACGAAATGCTCAGCGGTTTCGTCACCTGAGTTGCAGAAACTACAGGTGGCGTTGGTGGCGTTGCCCTGCAGGTACTGGTGCCTGGAGAAGCAGCCGTGACCAGAGAGGGTCATGGTGGCAGCCCGGATGTCTCTGCGCGAGAGGCGCAAGAGGAGCTTCCGGAGCTGGTGAGAGGGCTGAGGGACAGCGCCTCTGGATTGCCTGCAGTTCGTGCGGTTCGCCCAAGTCGAGCGGTGCTGAGTCCTGATCCACGCTTTGATGCGCGAGTCGATGACACAGCCAGGAATCGGGACAAGAGGTTCGGGGCCGAGAGAGGAGCCGGAGGCACCAACTTTTGCAAGGGTGTCAGCCAACTCATTTCCTCGGATCCCCACATGCCCCGGAACCCACTTAAGGGTAATTTTGTTGGCGGAACCCAACACATTGAGGAGTTTGATACAGTCAAGGACTGTAGCAGAGTTGGTGCTGCAGCCACTGATGGCGTGCAAGGCAGCTTGGCGGTCCGAATGGAAAATGATGTTCTTACCAGTAACGCCAGTGGCGAGAAGCTCTGCAGTGCAGGAGCTGATGGCCAGAACTTCATTTTGGAAAACACTGGAGTTGACCCCAGTGTATTGAGCGTGGGTAGCGATGACCCTCCCGTTCAGAAAGATTCCAACACCAAAGCCGGTGTTGGCTGACTGCTTAGAACCGTCGGTGTAGCAATGAAGCTCACCAGGGTTCCAATGGTCATTGATGTTATCGCGCGAGTCGATAGCTACGGAGTAGCGCTGTCTCAGGTTGAGCGTTGAGGCAATGCCATCGGTGAAGACGCGATTGGCCTGACACTCGTTGAGAAAGTTGAGGCACAGATCGCTATGCGGGACAAGGTTCCGCTTAGCAGGTGCTCTCATGTAAATGAATTTGACGCCGGCATCAATTAGACGCCGCGTCGTTCTAGCCGCCTCACCCCTGATGAAGAGGTCAAGAGGCGGAAGATTAAGAAAGGCCCCCATGCCAGCAAAGGGCGTGGACCTGGTGGCGTTGCAGATGAGCCTACACGCTCTGCCTTGGATCGTGTTGAGCAGGTCTGCATGGCTTTTGACCTGGGTAGCGCTAACCCAGACAACAGAGGCGTACGTAATGGCAGGTCTAACTACGGAAGTATAGATCCACCAAAGCCGCTTTGGGGATAGACCCCAAGAAGTGCCAAGTGCTCGTCGGAGCTGGGCCAGGATGGCTGAGGCACGCTTAGCTTTTGCTTTCACGTGGAAGGACCAGTTGAGCCGGTGGTCAAGTGTGACCCCGAGACATCTGGTCTGGTGCGCGAAGGCAATATCTCTGCCGTAGAGCTGCAGAGGACGTATGTTCCAGCGTAGTCTGCTGGTAAACATAATGGCAACGGTTTTGGGCTCAGAGAGTTCCAAACCATTGTCATTGGCCCAGGATTCTGCTTTGCGGATAAAGCTCTGCATCAGATCCCTGAGCGTGCTGGGAGACGGTCCTGCCACAATGGCCGTGACGTCATCAGCATACCCGACTTTGAAGACGGGGTCAGGTCGGGAGTCACTCAGAAGAGCGTCCATGACCAGGTTCCAGAGCGTCGGGGTGAGGACTCCGCCTTGGGGTCCACCCTTACAGACTCTGGTGGAGGCAGTTTGCCCAAGAAGTTGGGCAGTGACCGTACGGTTGGAGATCATGTACATGATCCACCGTATGAGGGTAGCATGAGCTTTGCGATTTTGAAGGGCCCTCTGAAACGCTTCAAAGATAACGTTGTCGAAGGCGCCAACAATGTCAAGAAAGAGAGCCAGGGCGTAACCGTCACCCAGTACCGCCCGTTCAATCTTTTCGACAATCGCATGCAGGGCGCTGTCAGTCGACCTCCCGGTACGGAAGGCGTGCTGATTATTGCTGAGGGGCATCGCTGTCAGCTCGCAGGAGAGCAGCCGCCAGAGAATAAGCCTCTCAGTGAGCTTAAGCATTGCTGACGTTAAGCTAATTGGCCGGAAGGCCTTGACGCTTTGGTAGTCACCCTTCCCAGGTTTGGGAATAAAGACTACTCGAGCTTCAGTCCAGCTTTTGGGAACGTATCCCAGCTGGATAGAGGCCCGCATAAGATTGCGGGTGAGTCTCAGGAACGAGGGTATCTTGGCTGCTTCACGAAGGAGAACAGGGTAGATACCATCAGGTCCAGGAGATTTGAAGGGTTTGAAGGTTCTGACCGCACGAGCGATTAGGTCTTCAGTGACAATGCCCGCCGCTAGGGTGGCTCCATCCATCGAATGGTTGGGCTCCGGTCTAGCAGTAGGTACCCTCGGGAAGAATGTGCTAAGCATATGCTGAAGCACTTCTTCAGGGTCTTTAGTAAGAGAGCCATCATCTTTTTTTATCATGGCTAATTTGGACATTTTGTCCATTGTAAGGGCCTTGACAAGCCTAGAAGTAGGTCTGTCTTGATCCAATTCATTGCAGAATTGGCGCCACTTACATTCCTTGGCCTTGCGCACTTCAGATTTGAAATTGCGGGAGGCTTGCCGGAAAAGCTCCATGTCCTCCGGGTTTCCGGTCTTCATGGCACGGCGATGAAGGCTTTTGGCCTTCCGCCTGAGTTTCCCCAGCTCCGGGTTCCACCACGGCGCCGAGGTCTTGCCTCTGTAGGCGCGAGCAGGACAAGCCGCTTCGTAGGCTGCAATAATGCAACCTGTCAGCGTCTCAGCCATATGATCCACATCCTCGCAGGTCTCAATCGGACGTAAGTCCGTGAGTTCCTGCAGGTGCAGATCAAGGGCAGCCTTGTAGGCCGCCCAATCAGTGTTGCGGATATTGCGTCTCCAAGTGATCGGAGACTGGGTTTTAGTGTCCGCGATATTAAAGGCGATAAAGCAGTGGTCAGACAGGGAGGGCTCCTCAGACCAGACTCTCCACTCCTTGACTCTGTCAAAGAGTCTTGGGGTAACGAGTGTGGCGTCGAGGACCTCGGTCCATCTGCCATTATTAAAGGTAGGAGTGCTGCCGCGGTTGCAGAGCATGAGGTTTGTGTTACTTACTTACTTACTACTGACGGGGGGCGCAGGCGCCGCGAATAGGCCGCGAGGCCCCTATCGCAACCCCAAGGTAAAAGAGCACAAGGATTAGCCTTGGGGGTGCGCCCAGTCCCCGCCAGTAGTCGGCAGGTCCGCAGTGGAGGCATCGGCGACCCTCATCCGGCCGGAGTCCCGGACGAAGGCGCGGAGGTCTCGGATATTGTCCGCGGTGGTCAGCTCGTCCATCCGCTGGGGGTGGCCGAGGTATTTGTGCCGCGCCTTGTTGAAGTAAGGGCAGAAGGTGACGTGATGCTCCGCGGTCTCCTCTCCTATGCCACAGAAGGGACAGGTGGGAGGGCAACCGGTTTGCAACGATATATGTCTCTGGAAGAATCCGTGGCCGGTTAGGACCATGCACATCTCCCTGAGGTCGGTTCTGTTAAGCGAAATCAGATAATCAGAGACTTTCCTGTTCAGGTTAGGCATGGCAGAGCGGCTCTGCCTGTACTCGGTGCAGCTGTTCCAGTGGAGCTGGTGCTGCTGATGGAGCCACCTGTTGATATGGCGGGTGACTTGCGACCTGGGGGTGGGTAGCCTCATCAGACGGTGGTTGCCGTCTGGGTTGCTGCCCTCCTTGGCGAGAGAGTCCGCGAGCTCGTTGCCCAGGATGTTGCTGTGACCAGGTGTCCAGATAATTCTAATCCTGTTAAGGACTGAGAGAGATTGCACACTGCGGTGGCATTGAGATACTGTAGCAGCGGAGATATTCTCAGTGGTTAAGGCCTTAATAGCAGCTTGGCTATCAGTGTAGAAATTAATGTCAAAATTATTAATGTTCGCCTGAAACAGTTGCTGGGCACACTGCTCAATGGCGCAAATTTCAGCTTGGAAAACTGAGGTGTTCTCACCGAGGTGCAGACTTTCCTGGAGAAGCATCTTACCCTCGTGGAAAATGGCAATACCCGCTCCAGCGCGGCCGTTGAACAGCGAGCCGTCGGTGAAGCAGTGAATGCCCTGGCTGCGCCGGTTCACACCGACATCCAGCGGAATGTTGTCTCGGCCAGGGATGGCGGTCTTGAAGCCCCTCCTGATGTTGAGGGCGGGAGGTCGACTATCCACATTGCCCAGGTCCATGTGGATGTTGTTAAGGTCGCGGCGGACAAAGTCCATATGCGGGATTAATGTTTTCATTGGCATAAAGCCAGAGGGCGCGTTATTTAACGTTTTATCTCTGATAAGCCGGGAGGCAGACTTCATAGCCTCCGCCCTAATAAATAGGTGAAGCGGAGGTAGGTTAAGGATAGTGTTCAGCCCCTCGTAAGGGGTGGACGGGTACGCACCTGTGATGGCACGGCAAATGCTGCCCTGAAGCTGGTACAGCCGCTGACGGGCGGCCTTCTGCTCCAGCACGCTAGTCCAGATGAGACTCGCGTATGTGATACTGGGCCGGATGATGCCGGTATAAATCCAACGGACCGTTCTAGGCGAGAGGCCCCAAGTCGGCCCGATGGCTCTGCGCAGCTGGGCAAAGCAGCGTTTTGCCCGACCGATGACGTTATCAAGGTGCTTCGTCCAGCGCAGGTCATGCGTTAGCGTCACACCGAGGTATTTGACCTCCTTCTTGAAGGGGATGTTTCTGCCATAGACAGTGAGGTTTTTCATCTCCCATTTACGGCGCTTGGTGAAAACGACAGCGACAGTCTTAGTGACGCTGATTTTTAGGCCATGCTGTGTAGCCCAGTCGGCCGCCTTGTCGGCGAATTGCTGCATCAGGTTGCGCAGAGTGGCGGGGTCGGGTCCGCTGACGACCGCGGCAACGTCATCGGCGTAGCCCGCCCTGGTGATACTGCTGGGAATGTCAGCGGTTAGAAGTTCGTCCATGACGAGATTCCAGAGAAGTGGAGTTAGCACGCCACCTTGCGGGCCGCCTTTCATCACCGCCCGGGTGAGGGTAACGCCCATAAGTGTGGATGTCACAAACCTTTTGCGGATCATAAAATAAATCCAGCGAACAATGCTGTGTCTTACATTCCTGCGGGAAAGAGAATTTCTGAAGGAGCGGAAGAGGACATTGTCAAATGCTCCTTCGAAGTCAACGAACAACCCGCAAGCGAGTTGTTTGCTAAGGATGGCACTCTCAATTTTGGAGGTAATGGCGTGGAGAGCATGCTCAGTCGTCCTCCCAGGCTGGAAGGCGTACTGGTACTTACTGACAGGGTCGGAGCGCAGGTCGCACTCTCGAAGCCTCCACAGGATGAGCCTCTCCATCAGCTTAACACAAAAGGAAGTGAGGCTGATGGGCCGGAAGGATTTCACGTTGGTGTAGTCACCCTTAGCAGGTTTCGGGATGAACACGACTCTGGACATTCTCCAGATTGTGGGAATGTAACCTGTGGTATAACAGTCAACAAGCAATTTAGAGAAAGAATCAGCAAAGTTTTGCAGCTTTAGCGCCTCCTGCAGGATACAGGGGGCGATATTGTCAGGGCCAGACGATTTATACGGTTTAAAAGAATTTGCTGCCAGCTGGAGTAGCTGGGGGGTGGCGCACTGCTGGAAAAGCTTGTGATCACAAGGCCTGTGGTCATCGACCACGTACTCCGGTTCGTCAACCTGCGGAAAGCAGGTGGAGAAAAGAAGATTTAGCGAACCTTCGGCACTGGTAGTGTAGTTACCATCCAGGTGCAGAAGGGAGTTACACTGAGCTAGCGTGTCGTGCCTGAGAGTCCTGACCAGCCGGGCTGTGGGGTGTTGCCCTTCCAGGCCGGCGCAGTAGGCTTTCCAGGTGGTCTTCTTAGCCCTTCGGATAGCACTTTTGTACATCCTCAGAGCAGAGTGGTAGTTCTCCCAATCCTCTGGGGTATTCGAGCCGTTTGCGAGGCGTTGCAGTCGGCGGGTGTTTTTCTTCATGCGAGTGAGCTCTTGACTCCACCAAGGAGAGTATTTCTTCCTGCAAAACAGCTTAGGGGCGTTAGCGCGTATGGCGGTGTTTAGGATCTCAACGAGGGAGTTGCACCGATGCTCAATGCCAGGGAGATCCTCGCTGGAGTCCGGTAAGTTGGCTTCGGTCAGGAGTTTTAGCAGGTCTCTTCGAAAACCTGTCCAGTCGGCCTTTTTCAAATTAAGGCGGTCCCGGTTCTCATGACGGGCTCCGACGGAGCTGATGCTGTACTGAATGTACGAGTGGTCGGAAAGCGATGGGAGGTCATCCCTAACCAGCCAGCTGTGGACCTGATTGAGGGCGTTGTTGGAGACGAGAGTGAGGTCGATAACCTCACGCCGATTAGAGACAATAAATGTGGGTTTGCTGCCTCTGTTGCAAATGTGTAACGAGGAGGAGTTAATGAAATCAATTAGTAAGTCACCGCGCCTGTTAGTATCGCTACTAGACCAGGCAGTGTTGTGGGCGTTAGCATCGCAGCTAACGATAAGCTTCCGATCCTGGAGATTACAGAAGTCCGCCAGCTCCTGCAGGAGGGGGGGAGGGACGTCCTCCTGAATGTCCAGGTAAGCGGAAACGAAGGTCAAGTCAAAGACTGAGAAAGTACACATGTCTTTAGAGCAAAACATTGGCATAATAGTGGCCGGGAGGTCGTTTTTGACGAGGGCGATAGCTCTGGGGGTGTCGTTCGCGCAGAGGTACAGAACCTGATAGCCTGGCGGCAGGCAGGTCGGCTTCCCCTTGCGGGTATACGGTTCCTGAATAAGGTAGATGTCAACTTCCTTGTTGGCAAAGGTGCCTGAAAGGTTGCTAGATGCTGCAAGGGCGTGGTGCAGGTTGATCTGAATAATGTGCAGGTTAACAGGTTGGTTCGCCGGCGGCGGATTATTTATTTGGTTGCTGGTGGCAGTGTCATCATTGGGCTGGCCGTTAAGGTTCGCCCTCAGCGCCCCGCTCCTAGTTTGGCACGGGGTTGGGAACGGCATTACTCGTTCCCAGAGCTATCCGAGCTCACGGACTCACCTCGGCGCCGATCGCCGGCTGGACGACGCCTGAGCAGCAGGTGGAAGACGATCTTCCACGCTCCGATGTAGGCGGCAAAATCGTCCTTCTTGAGGGCGTCTTCCCACTCCGCGGAGAAACCCATGTACAGGGTCTTGCCGGGAGCGCCTTTTGCCGGAACCTCCTTGAAGGCCCGGATACCGTCCTGAGGTAGGTCGGGGTTTTTACTGAGGAGCCGGGCGCGGATCTCCTCGATGCTTCTCGAGCCGGAGTAGAAGGCTCGGTAGCGCCTGCAGGGCGGCGGTGGTCGGGCACGCTCAACGACCAAAGGCGGGAGGGCGGTCGTGCAGGTGTCCCAGGAGATGGACACCAGGTTAGCCAGCGCGAGCTCGAGCTGGGCTTCGTCCTTGAAGGCGAGGATGACGCTGCCGTTGGCGTTTCGAATCGCCTCGACTTTGATGTCGAGGGCGTCGTTTTCCCAGAGGAAGTCATCAATCATGCCGATTGATGCTTCCATCTGGGCGGTGGTCAGCGTACCGCTAGCCGCGCGCACGCAGATTTTAAATTTCGGCTCCGTCGCCACTTTGGCGTACGTGCCAGCATTGGCCTCCTTTGGCCTCTTGGGGTCCAGCGAGGGGTCGGTACGCTCGTCTGGCTGCTGCCTTTTCCGCTCAGAGCCAGCCGAGGTTTTATCATCGCGCCTGCGACGGTTGACGACCTGGAAGCCGTCATTTTGAGACGCCCCTGTAGCGGGGGTAGAGGTGGACGCACCTGAGCGAGGTGTGGGGGTTTCCGCGGGATTCGCGGCAGAATCAACCTCCATGTTGGAGGGTTGGGGGATTGACGGACCCCCGGCCGCGGGAATTGACGGCTCCCGAGCCGTGTCAGGTGGTGTTGATTTATCCATGCAGAGTAGGCTGAAATGGAAAAACTGAAATGTAGAAAAGAGGGGGGGTAACCGCTCGGGGACTGGATATACCCCCAGCCAGCTCCGTGGAGCTACCCTCTGCCACGGTAAACAGCAGAGAAGCTTTGGGTTGCCGTCTTATCCCAGGATTGCTCCCAGGCGAGGCTCCGGCAGGCCCCCGGTCCACACTCTGCAAGATCAGGGGGCGGGAGGCCGGCTGCGGGCTTGGGACACAGGCGCCAGGTCGAGTTGACAGCCGACGCCCGAGCCCTCCCCCACAAGAGCGGCCCTCGAGAACCCGTGTGGTACCAGTTGCAACTAAGGGCTGTCGATGGGTAGTTGGCGCTTAGCCAGCAGCCAACTACTTAGCAGCCACCTGCCCCGCAAAAAAAGCAGCAGGGGGGATCCGTCCCCCACCAGCAGACCAAGACGAGGAAGCTAGCCGCTTCCACGCCAGGCCAGAACGAAAAGGAGGGGGAAGAGCCTCCTCGAAAAACGAAAAGCTGGCGGATGTCACAGAGTCCCTCGGTTTAAGTTGCCGTTTGCCCCCCTGAGGCGATTGTCTTCATGGCACGGCGATGAAGGCTTTTGGCCTTCCGCCTGAGTTTCCCCAGCTCCGGGTTCCACCACGGCGCCGAGGTCTTGCCTCTGTAGGCGCGAGCAGGACAAGCCGCTTCGTAGGCTGCAATAATGCAACCTGTCAGCGTCTCAGCCATATGATCCACATCCTCGCAGGTCTCAATCGGACGTAAGTCCGTGAGTTCCTGCAGGTGCAGATCAAGGGCAGCCTTGTAGGCCGCCCAATCAGTGTTGCGGATATTGCGTCTCCAAGTGATCGGAGACTGGGTTTTAGTGTCCGCGATATTAAAGGCGATAAAGCAGTGGTCAGACAGGGAGGGCTCCTCAGACCAGACTCTCCACTCCTTGACTCTGTCAAAGAGTCTTGGGTAACGAGTGTGGCGTCGAGGACCTCGGTCCATCTGCCATTATTAAAGGTAGGAGTGCTGCCGCGGTTGCAGAGCATGAGGTTTGTGTTAGAGATGAGGGCCAGAAGCTCCTCTCCTCTAGTGTTGGTATCTTTGCTGCCCCAGTGCTTGTGGTGCGCGTTGAGGTCGCCCCTAAGCACAGCTCAGCGTTCTGGGACTCGCAGTACTGCGCAAGGCGCAGTAAACTCTCGGGAGCAGGGTCTCTGTCGCCTGGGATATAAACCGAGGCAACAAGACACGTACGCGGAGAGAAATGATTAGATTGGATGACGCAAAGGTCTCCATCAGAGAGATCAGTCCTCAGCCAAGCCTGGAGATGGCTAGCAGCGAGGATAGCCGCTCTAGGGCGGCTGTTCCCCGGGCCACACACATAAAAATCAGAGTAGCCAGAGGGAATGTTGGGCAACTTACCGTTGCGCATCCAGGGTTCCTGGATCAGGATGAGGCCTGGCCTGTACAGCTCAGCAATCTTCATCAGATTTACTGACGCAGATACGCAATGCTGTAAATTTATTTGCAGACAGAATGTCGCTCCTTTGGCAGCGTGGAGCTTAGTCATACTGTATTAAATGCAATATCTGGCTAGAGCCCAGGGCCATCAAGGAGACTTGGACAACAGATCGTCCTCGTCCCAGGCCGCTGGGGCTTGACTGGGAGATGGGAGTTGGTCGACGTCCATGGCCTCCTCACCCCCACCGGCCCCCCCAGCAGAGTCCTCAGGCTCCGATGACAGGATGGAGGAAGCTTCCTCACCTGCATCTTTACCTTCAGACCCCACCAAGGTGGCCGAGGAGAGCTCGGATTCCGAAGACCCGGCCTCGTCCTCAACTCCTTCTCCGACTGGCAGGTTTGGTTCCCGGGGCTCGGCCGGAGCCGTTACCGCGGTCGCCGAACTGCTGCTAGCAGAGGGGCGAGATGCAGCTTTGGCTTTGGGATCGGCTTGCGCCTTTCCTTGGGCCTTAGACTGCGCCCCGCTCTTGCCGGAGATGCCGGGGTTGGCAGTAGCCTTCCCTTTGGCAGACTTTCCTCGGCGCAACTTGAGCTTGAGGGCACCCAGCTGGAAAGAGGATCCATTAGGGTACCGACTCGCCCAAGTGCTGGAAAGGCCGAGGACAATTGAGTTGCCCGTCTCCCCCCTGCGGACTTTGCGGTGATACACCAGTCCACTAGCAGGGAGGTCGGGGTTCAGACGCAGTAGGACCCGGCGAATAACGTCTGGTCCAGCTGCGGTGCTCTTAGCAGGGACGAAAACCACATAGGGTATCGTCTTTGGACGCTGGCCCTCGCGAAGAAAAAGAGCTCCACCAAGGTCAGCATCCAAGGAGACCGTCGGTAGCCGCTGGAGCAGCCGCCGAGCGTCCTCCTCGCTGCTAGGAGCAATAAGAACGAATGTGCTTCGCAGCACCATCCGCTCAACGCCGATGGAGATTCCCTCCTCGACAGTCAGCTCAATCAGATAGGAGTCAACAGCACTCCACACTTTTTGAAGCTGATCAGTGGTCCAGTCCTGGTCGCGACCTTGGATGATCACTCCCGGGATTTTGGCCTTGGCCTTCGCCGCAAAGGTAGCTCCCGAAGGAACCTCCTTGTTGGCAGTGGCCATTTGTTGCGCCGTGGTTTCGGCCTCAGCAGCCGCGGCAGCAGCTCCAGGGAGCGCCGCCGCTGAACTACTGGAGCTTCCACCGGCCGGCCCGCCTGGTTGCCTTGGGACTCCAGTCGCTTCAGCATCCATGGTGGACGCCGCCGCTTTGGCCCCCGCAGCTCCCTTCTTGGCCTGCCTTTTGGCGCGTTGTTTAGCGCGTTTGCGCTCAAGCCGAGCCCGCTGAGCTTCATCGGATCTGCCAGATTTGGCCGGTCCTTTAGGCTCAGAGCTCGCGGTTCCCTTAGATCCACCAGCGGAGCTGGCAGGTCTTAGGGTATTTTGAGTTTGGTAGCTCTGGTCGGATCTGCCAGCAGAGCCAGCCGGTCCTTCCTTTGCCACAGTTGAATCAGTCGGTTGGGATCTGCCAGCAGGGCCGGCCGGTCCTTCGGACTGAGGTTGGGGTTTAGAAGGGTCCCCGTCCCTAGAAATAGCTTGTTTATCCATAGTCGGCTCGAAGGCCATGATAAAAGGTTGGTGGGCTACCCTCAAAGGGGCGCGGTACCCACCCGGCCGCTCCACCTGACCGGGCAGTAGGCCAATAGCACCCTCAAGGCTGGCCCGACACCAGGAGGGGGACCGCTTGCGACCGGACTACTCCCCGGCCTTCCAGCCCATCGGCACGGTCAACACCTTAGGCATTAGAGAGTACGTTGAGCAGTACCACGGCCTGCAGGTTGGCGAGCCAGACCCGCATACCCAAATTCGGCCGAAGCCACTGGATAGGGTCGCCAGCGCCGGAGCCCAGTCTGTCCAGCAGCCCTAGGGACTGCCTTGAACACACGCGGGGACGAGTACCCTGGGTCGACTTGCGAGACAGCGTGGGGGGGGGTCTGCGGCTGCCAGAGGCAAATAGAGGGTGCAGACCTCCCACCAGCCTTGACCTGCTGAAGATAGGGGCAGGCGTGAAGCATCGCAGACCTTAGCCCATGGGCCTAGTCTGTCTCATACTTCACTGGCATGCTGAATACGCCTTCGGATGAGGCCGGCGGAGGCGCCAGCCCTGCCCAGACGCCGCCAGGCCGGCCTGAACGTGTAGCAGTTGCCGAACTGATTGTCATAGTAGAGGCTGAAGTTTCCAAAGTCGCAGGCGGTGTGATCGAACTCGCAGTGGAGCAGAAAGTCAAGAACTCTGGCGCTGACTTTGGACATGTTGAACTTGTGGCCGGAGGCTGTGTACGTGGCTCTGACGAAAGCTTTCGTCTCCCAGCCGAACTTGTAGCCAAGAAGAGTCTGGATGACCTGCGAATACCTGCAGGTTTGGCCGGTGCTTCTTAAATTAACAAACTGATACATGACTCAGATATTTGGGTTGAAAAAAACCCGGAGGTTGGGAGTCTGAGGTCAGCAATCAATCAATCAATCAGGTTACAATCAATCGATCATGGTGTTGCTGGGTAGCAATTGATGCAAATCCACTGATGACTTTCGCATAATTAAAGCTCGTTCAAACAGCCTGGCAGACACTAATTGAGTCGTCAAACCACGCGACTGATGTTCCAAGCGACGAAGAACTACATGTATGTACAAGCAAGGATTTTTACTTAGGGGGCCGGCCGTCTTTGAGGGGCGCCAACGTAGTTGATCACGCAACAGCATGCAGTGTGAACGAGCCTTAATTTAAACAAAAACTAAAAGAAGCAGACTAAAAGAAGACCTAATTTTTTTCAGTTTAATGGGGATATCAACTCAAGCGAGCCAGGAGTAAAAGGTCGACTTGAAAGGGCTGGATATCTAGAAACTAGTTCACTGGTTTCGCAAAAAGTTACCGATTGCATTCGGTTCGATCCGGGCCTGATCGTTTTTGGCTACACTCACCGATGCCTTCTCATTTGAATTGTTCAAGTTGCATGTAGCCAAACTTGATTTCTAGACCGTCCTTCCCCATCTACATGTAACCCTGCATTTCTACATGCATCTGAAACGAACTCAGGTGTAGGTGAATCCCCGCTTTCTCTAAGACTATGTACAGTGGAATAAAAAAAGTCACCTTGTAAAACTTTTGTCTCGCGCGCTATCAAAATACGACACATTGTATAGGAAGAACTTCTTCAGCATCGAGTCGCACAAGGTGACGTCGGGGAACTCAAAACCGTTGACCTCCTGACGAACTGTGGATCCGACAGGGTAGCTTAGATAGAGCTTCACCAGGCTGGCAGTGTGCTGGCTCACTCCCAGCAGAGCGCAGGTGAACACAGAGAGCCAGAGTAGGCGGCCAGTCTGGCTTGCCTCGCCCACCACCCGGCTGAGTCCGTGCGCTGTCAGTCCGGCCGCCAGCTGGTGCAGCCGGACAGCCATCAGACGCCTGTTGGCTGCCTCGGCGGCGACTGTGGCAGCAGCAACCGATGGCACAGCTGCAGTTGCTGCTTCAGTGCTCCGCGGCATTCCACGATTCATTTGTTCTCCTGCTCGAGATAGCCAAGCTTGCTCAGCAAATGTAGCCAATTCTTTAAAAAATAACAGCTCATTCCTGTCGCCCTATTGGCTGATTGGAAAACTATTCAAAGGATGTCGGTTCCAAGGACGTTATTAAGGAATTTTAGGTGAACAGAATACTACTACTGAGTAGTTCATCGAGCTTGCAGGCAGAAAAGTACGGAGGACTGTGCAGCGTTTCCGCTCAATTCAATATGCATCCAGGTACAGCTACTGAGCAGCGTTCACCAGAGTTCGAACTTTATGGTCAAATGATAGAATGGACACTGATAATTTCTGAGATAGAAAGCGCCAATGCGCACAGAGAAGTTCCTCATCAGGATGAGGAAGAATCTTAGATTCAATTCCGGATTATTACGGCTTATAATAGACACTGCACACCGTGTTTCCTAACTTAGCTTCGTAACTTAATGCTGTTGTGTAGTGACTAAACTAAAATTCGCTCAGTACGCTTATTGAACTTTTTTATTGATTGGGGGTTGTAGCCTAGTGGTTAGAGCGTCGGAATCACGACTTGAAGGTCGGGGGCTAGATTCTCGATCCCACTCGAACAATTTGTGTCCTTGAGCAAGACACTTAACTTTGCTTCAGTTCACCCAGCTGTAAAATGGGTGCCAGCGTTAACTGGGGTAATTGAGGGCGTGTGTGGCACCCCCCCCCCAGTCCTTGGACTGAACATCCGTACGCAGCCTTCAGATGCGCCGCGCAATAGCTGCGGCTGAGTTACATGTAGCATGTAGTAAACGCGCTCAGAAGCTCTTGACGATATGGCGATACGAATATTCCTGAGTAATGTTTCAGATTACTAAAGTAAATTAGTTTAGTCTCGCTTATTAAATCGAGGTCCCAAATGTTTACAGATTGCGTCCAGACTGCCCCATGCTTAGAACAGACGTACAATACATGCATATTTCATGTACATAGGGGAGTATTTTGAGATTTTGTGTGCTTCACTAACCAGCTTCGGATTTCCAAGAATTGATCATTAAAGAAACCGGCTTCCCCTGTCATCTATCCCGATCTTTCTTCTGTCTACATGTACATGGAGGATTATATCAATTTTGTAGTCCATAAAAGGACACCGAGCACAAAGACAGTTATAATCGTACAGTCTAAAGGAGGTACAGGGAGGACTCATTTTGCGGAGGTTACATGTCAGCTGACGTGCCATAGGCCAGATGAGTATTAATAGTATTAGTTACATGTACCAAAGTAACGTATTACTTACCACTTACCACTACGCTCGTAAACTAGTTCATGGGAGTCCTTGTGTGTCGAACGCTAGGCCATCCATACTTTATTAACTGAGACCCATTTTGGACTACTTTTTCGTCGGAAAGATTTACATTTTTTCCTGCGTTTTGCTACATTTTTCCTACATGTAGTACTGCGAGTAGCTAGTCTAGTTGCTGAAGTACAATATTAATCTAATAGGAAAAGTGCGGCAATCTAGTAAATAGGCTTACATTTGACAGCCATACTCTTTTGTTTGCTTAATCTTTCCAATTCCGTCTCGTAGGCTTATGAGGAGTTAGAATCTATATGAAATCACAGTGAATCGCGAATGGCAAAGTGGAGTCCATGGTCCAATCAGTTAATCAATAGATAAGTTGAGGCATGGATTTGACCAGAATTGCGACAGAATACTTCTTCGATAACTACCGGTATTAAAAAAATTAAGTTGGTTCCTCTGGTGATTTTACATCATATCTATTGGACTGTTCACCTGCAAAATGGCCAAAAGTTTTGTCAGAAGTTCATCATAAATCAAAGTTATTCACTCTACCTGCACGAGCCCCTGGGATGCCCCTTATCGGTTTTCACTTCTGGGGGTGCACGAAAAAAGACACCTACAGGTAATTTCAGTGGAAGACTCTATCTACCTGACAGGCGTGCTGTCCAGTGGCCTACTGCTGTTGGTTCATAGAGGACATCGCTCTGGTGCAGTTTGAACGTACTTTTACTTCTCTAGTTTGTTTTAATAATCCAGCCTATCTTTTTCGCCTATGTGGTTCCACAATGTGTATATAAGATTCCTTGCGCTGCTTGTTGGCGCACTGCATGGGAAAAGCAGTGCGTTGCTACAGATATACCCGCGCGTACAAAATACAGTGCATGATTTGACCTCCACAGAACTAAGCAGCAGAGTCGTACAGGAAACCTGCCGCTGGCGTTTTCATCACCCGCAAATTTTGGTTGCCACGCACTTAGCTTCATATATACGGCAGGAGCGTGTCCTATCGCAGTTCTCCATCCCTCTCTTGGTTTTATATTCTTTCGGCTTATTTTCCGTTTTCGCAAGGCAACTGCGCGGCAAGGGCAGCAAAATGTGAATGTGTCCAGCTCGCTCCTATTGGCTGACCGATTCCAAGCTCCCTTGAGGGCACTCGGCAAGCATGGAAATGAGAGTGGCGAGGCCAAGAGTGTATGACTATATATAGAGGGAATCGCAACTGGGACAGACTGCTGCGAACCTCTCTGTCTGTTGGCCTGTTTCCCTGCAATTTACCAAATTAATATCAAACGCTCTTCAGCAAAACAGCAGCAATGTCGTCCTTCCTATCCCGTCTGCTGATTGTGTCCAATGCCACCGACGAGTGCGAGAACGTCAGCCAATCCAACCTGGAACATCTCGACGGCATTCCCGGCCTTCGCGCCTACAAAGTGATCATGATAGTCCTGCCGGCGGTCAACTTCATTCTCAATAGCGTCTGTTTTGCCGTGTTTCGCTCGCTGAACCGCCGGGGAAGCAACGACTTTCATCGCATTCTTGCCTGCCTCTCTGGCAGCGACGCCCTGTTCCAGCTGGTGTTCGCCTGGCTGCACCTGCTGCTGTACCTGATGGAGAGCAACATGCTCCGGCTGCCCAGCCTGTCTGCCGCTCTGCTAGTAGCCGGCTGCATGAGCGCCACAATGTACTCGGCCACCGTGCTGCATCTGATGCGGAACTGGCTGGTGGTGCTTATCAGCTACTACAGGCACAGGACAACTTCCGGCCTGCGCTCCGGCAAAGGCTGGCTGCTAAGTCGGCCGGTGAAGCCGAAAGCTGCCTGTTTTGTGATCGCCTGTCTACTGGTGTCTCTGCCCCGTTGCTTTGAGTTTAGCGTTATTACCTGCGCTCCGAGGCTTCAAGTGTGTGAAATTTCAGTTGGAGACTGGACAGAGTTGCTAGTTGATGAAGTTGTATGCGCAAGTTGATTCAAGATCAAAGATCATGCAGATCTCTAATGTTGATTGCGTGTGCAGTGATCTTAGTATTAGTGTTTTCATGAACTATAGGTTTGATAGATTTTCTATATTAGTATCCCTTTTTCATAAAAAAACCAGGTGACTCACATCGCCGGCTACCTGAATGAGCATCTCGTCTACCAAGTAGCTTACCAGGGCATTGTGCTGTTTTTAGCGCAGAGCGCTGGGCCCTTCGTGCTGCTCGTCTATTTCAGCACCGTTCTGTGCGTGCGCGTCAAGCGTCAGGACGCCAGGCGGCGAAGCCTGACGGCACCAGCTGCCTCCGTTGTTTTGGATTCGTCCCGTCACCAGCAGCATCAGCAGCAGGCAGCTAGCTGCACCAGGATGGTTGCACTGCTGTGCGTTGCATTTCTTCTATGCGAGACGGCCACAATGGCAAAGGTTGTTGACACAATGCGCGAAAATCTGCACATGCTGGGCTACATTGCCAACCTTCTCGTGTGCGTGGACTCCACCCTGAACTGCCTCATCTATAGTTTCGCCAACCGCCAATTCAGCGAGGCACTGCATCGAAGCTTCCGCTGCTGTCATCGGCAGGTGAACAATCGGGCAGCAGCGGCTGCCGCGCCGGCCGAGCGGCTGGAGCTCTGCCAGCGTCGCCTCATCGTGACAACTGCCGCCGTGCCGACAACCGCCGTCGCGGATACAGCCATGGCCGCGACTGCGCCCAATGAGTTGTAAAGCTTGTTCACAACACCGTCAACTGATTGTTATCAAGTCACACGGATTGGTGTTCACCAATTTGCTTGGTGACAAACTTTGGTCCCGTTTGATTGCGGTGTAAAACAAGCGTTATACTGTGCATGCACTCCATCTGCATGAGGACTTAAAAAGCACAAAGTTTTTTAACAGCCTTGTTGAGCAATACAGTGCATGAAAGCGTGGAGTGGTTTAGGTCGGTTTTCGCTCTCCGCTTCGGCTCAACACTGTCTGCTACATGAATTGTCAGGCTATAAATTTTAGGAGTGGGTATATTGCTCTGGATATCTGTCTGAAGCCCTAAGACTTAAACGATTTTTCGACTCCATTACGCATGCTCTTATGCTGCCAAGACCCACAGCGAGTTGATATGCTCTTATGGTGTCGGAGCCGACCCTACTGTCAACTGTTGGTAACTGCGCGCAGAATAAGATTTACAAGCCCAGACGGGATATCGTGTATGCATGCTGTAAACAATTTCCGAGCATGCAGCGGTTCAGAGTTTTAAAGGGCTGGGATCATGCATGCTTCTTGGTTTGCTCTGACTAATATTTAAAATGTGTTTGTTACTCTCAGTAGCTACAGCTACCTCACTTTTCCGCGTTAAACAAAAATTTTTTTACTTGTAAACAAAATTGAATATTAAAACATGATTTTGATGTTTTGGCTAGTAGCAATGCTGCGTAGTCCATTGCATGAGCCTGGAAGTATTGTAATTTCGTTGAGTACCAGGCTGACGCGTCAAGACTTTTTATTGCTACTTATATGCGTCGTCCCCCACCCCGTTGTCTGAGTAAATTAATTTCAGTGTCGATTTCTTTTGTGCAGTGTCGATTTTTAATGCATTCCACGCTGTGTAGCTCGTCGTCTGTAAGATGCTTCTTTCGTGCACTGCAGTTAGCCTAGTCAGTAGTGCTTTGCCTCCATATACCAATCACTTTGCGAGCCTAGATGCTATATTGTCGTTCGGTCTTTACTCGCCTTACTCGCACGATGCCATACAGTGTCACAGATTCGTGAGCAGTAACTTTTAACTTTCGATCTATTCCAACTTGAGAAATTGGCTGAGAGTCGAGAGTCGCCCCCGAAGCTCTCCCCGATGTCGCTCTTGTTAAATATTTATCTTGCAGTGTGGCTCAGCAAAAAATCCATCATTTATATCACGCGTAAAAGTCGACTTCAACCTGCTGTGCCAGCCTGTTATTTTATTCAGACTTGGTATTGGTTAAGGACAAACACTAGACTGAATGGCCAGTCAAGAGCAGAATTGGTATCAAAGCTTTTGCTTGAGAGTTCTCTTCTGTAGGTTGCAGTAGCTAAAAGCCACTTTGATTGGCTTATTTTAGCGCCTTATTTAAGCCTTTATTAATTGGAACAACTCGAAAGCTTTTTTTAAAAAGAGCGAAAATTAATTCAAACTATTTGACCTAATTACGAGCTATTATTCAAACTCTATTCGAAAATTTTCTTCCAGCGAACGGCCTTGTGAGCAGATACTGGGAATATATTTTCAACAAAAATTAAACACAATTTCGAACAATACACATATCGAATGATTTAGGCAGCGAAATGTACAGAATAGATTTTTTGGAAATGAACGTACATTGTACATCAATGTACATCATCTTTATATACTAAATACTTAGAATGAAACTCTATAAGCCTAGTTTGAAAGCTTAGTGTCAAGTCAGTTTACGTCGACACTGATAAGAATCCAGTTGCAAAGCATCTGTAGTAAGTACTAATTGACTGACCAACTTCACAAGCAATCAAAACAAGCAAGCAGACAAGAAAATAATTCGGTAAGTTGAAATCTTGCAACTGTAATTGCGAATTTCTAGGAAGCAGACATCAAATTTCCGCAAGCAAACTTCGGCAAGCAAAGTTCGGCAAGCAAAGTTCGGCAAGCAAACTTCCTGCAAGCAAAGTTCGGCAAGCAAAGTTCCTGCAAGCAAACTTCCTGCAAGCAAAAGTTCGGCAAGCAAAGTTCGGCAAGCAAAATTCCTGCAAGCAAAGTTCGGCAAGCAAAATTCCTGCAAGCAAAGTTCGGCAAGCAACTTCCTGCAGTTAGTGAAAAATACTAAAGTTTCTAATAAGAATATCGTATCTTGAAGTGCCTTTGGTTTATTCGATGTTATTCGATTATCGCAGCCTCATCTCCGTGTAATGTCTAAATGTTTTCATTTTCGATTTGTTCTTAAATGCTCGAAAAAATCGCACTTTCTATGCTAATTAGAAATCAATTCATTCGAGATTATAACACAGACTTTCGCGTTCAGTAGCCCAGATAGGAATGAGATTGACCCATTGATTTTTGTTTGTCCTAACAGAATCTGATAGTGCTTGATTAAAAAATTTACTAATGCAACTTCCATTGTATTTGCACGCGTGCCACCACTAACTCACGTTAGCATCAAATTATCTGAGAAATTCGCTAATATGAAAGTCTTGAGCCTAGCAACATATAGGGAAAGGGTGAAAGAGAGAGACTCACGAAACTTCTGCATCCCATCAGCCTCTTTTGCATGCCAGGTCACAAAAGGGTCTAACGTTAAGTAATAACTTTTCATCTACCTTAATTATGAAGAGAATCGGTAAGAGTCTTAATCCCGCGAGCATTGGAAGTCGTTTCTCCATTGTAAAAGACGATTTTGATGAAGTTTTTGTTAAAGAATACTTTCACCGTGCTATTGTCAATGAGTAGGTGAAATGGGAAGTAAGTCATGCCTTGTTAATGTGCATGGGACTCGCAAGAGGTGGATGCAGAGTAAGTGACAGTTCCGCAATATTCAACTTTCGTCCGGCTTGTAAACTGACCACGTGCACGGATCCTCATCAGAAGATCCGGCATTCAGGTCACGAGCTCATCCGTCGATTGTTTGTGCAAGCGTGCCAGAGATACTCTTGCCATGAAATCCGACAAGTTTGAACTTGCTTTGCGCCTAAGCAAAAGGTTATCTTATCGTTATTATGGTGGCGAATGGAGAGCACTTGAGTCGCAGTCATCACAAGGTCAACACAAGGTCACTAAGCCGGCTTCAAGTACCTTACCCCCAAAAGCAGACAATTTTAAGCAAATCCCACAGCTCAAACGAGTCAGAAGTGTCGAAAACTCTCCTTTCATAAAGTTTCAGCAGAGCTAATTGCCAGGGCTACTGCTACGCTCGCTTTGGTTGGAACTATGCTAACATGCCCCGTATTCGCACGAAAACGTCTAATCAAAGCTGAGCTGTCAACCTTTAATCATGCGGACTGTCTTTTTCGATTACTTTATTTGGTCATGCTCTGCGTCGCAGCTGAAGCCATGATAATAATTAAGACTTATTATAACTCGAGTTTTTTGCTTTGAAAGATCTTTTGAAACTTTAGCTGCGTGCTAGCTAGCCCCCAGCATAGTTTTCGAATTCTCTCAATCTTCTTTTCGACTTCATTCTGCTTCTTCTCCGTTTTAAAATTTCAAGGCACACCATACTACATCGACTGTTTAAGGACTTTGATAATTTCTTTAGATCAAGTCTTACCAACTTACCATGTGCGTAAGTCAAAGTCCCAAATGCCTTCAGTTATTTGCACTGGGCAATAACTTTAAAACATCTTCCATTTCATTAATTTGTCTATGGCCTAAGAAGACAAATTTTGGCTATAGCCGAATTAATCAACAGGAGATAAAGTATTTTCTCCAACTTGACCTGTTCTTTCTGATTGACATAGCAAGCTGTATATAGCACAATATTGTAAGTATCTTTTTATCGTTGTTATGTGTGGATTACGAGGGCTATTCCAAAAGTAAATTTTAAATTGTATAAAATTTATTAATAGCATCTTGGACAGGAGACATTAGCCATTTACTACACCATTTTACCTCCTATTTTGAACAAAGTCTTGTTCTAAAGAACAAGCAGAACTTCAATTCAAACACTTTAAGAAATATCAGTCCTTGCGGAAATTCAAATCAAACAAAGTCCCTTTCTATTGAAACAGAAGAACTTCAATTCAGACTGTCTGTGGCCAAAATTGTCCCCGAGTGACGCGCATGCGCAGATTTGAAATTCAAAAGAAACAAAGTCACATTCTATTTCGACAGAGATTTTTGCACATAGGTACAAGTACATTTTTAGTACATTAATCTAACTTTTTTGTTTTTCCTGTACTGCATAACTGTACAATCGTTGCGCAACAAGAAACGATATGAATGCTGAAGATCAGATTGAAGAAGACGATGAATTGCTGGAAGATGGAATCGATGAATTTGAAGCAGAATTCGATGGAGATATCATGGAACAGCAGCCTCGGCAGTGCGCTATTGTTTAAGCAACAGTGACAGAGACCGTATCATCAGGGCTGCTGATCGTGGGGATGACTTGTGGAACTGGCGCGCCAACTTGGAGTCAAGAGGTCAACAGCGAACAGATTGTGAGGTCAGGGAGAGCGGAAAAGCAGCCTACGAGATTCCGGACACCATTCAGGTCAAGCGGCTTCCACCATACAGTCCATTTTTGAGTCCTGTGGAGAACTCAATCTCCTGTTGGAAGGACACTCTGAAGAGAAAACTGGCAGCAGACCAGCAAAATTTCATCGCTCCGATAGCTGAGCAGCACAGGAATCAGTCAATGGCGGCCTATCGGCGAGACATTCTGTACAACATGGTGGACAGAACCATTGGCTGCATCTCTGTGGATAAGTGCACTGAGTGGTTCAACCATGTGTTTACATGCGTCCCTCGCTGCGTTGGTGGACAGGCAATTGATGGTTAGGTGTCTCAAGTTGGCCAACTGACACTGTCTTGTTCCTGTTTTTCCTTTTACTCTTATGTTCATCGATATGCTGTGTTTTATCCCTTTGTCGAAATAGAATGCGACTTTGTTTCTTTTGAATGATGGATGGATGTCTAGGGTAAAATCTCACTGAAAAAGCATTAGGCGCAGAAATGCATTCCTGCACGGTTTTGTGCATTCCTGCACGATGAATAATCCGACAATGGGATTCCTTCACGTTCACTCGTGCGTGAAGGACATCGTGAACTCGTGCGCTAGCGCGCACTCGTGCAGATGTCATTCCCGCACTCATGACCGTGCAGGAATCATTCATTGTTTGATTTGAATTTCCGCAAGGGCTGATATTTCTTAAAGTGTTTGAATTGAACTTCTGCTTGTTTCTTTTGAACAAGACTTTGTTCAAAATAGGAGGTAGAATGGTGTAACCTATAGTCTATGGTAAAGAAGAATGACAAGTTTCAGAGTGCTGTCATGCTCACAAGCTGCAGAGCATCACTTAAAATCAAATATAGACTTTTGCAAAGATGGCCGCGTCAGCTTCGTTCACTCAGTTTGACGTTCGGAACATCATCAAGTTTGGAGTTTGGCTGGAAAATCGGCAACTGCAATTCATGAAGAGCTTGGAGACGTTTTGAGAGAGGAAGCTCCATCAATTCAGACAGTGTGCAAGTGGGTTCGTGAGGTCCAGGGAGGGAGGCTGTGCATGGAAGATGAAGCCTGACTTGGCTCCGGCGGACTTCTACGTTTTCCCAAGGATGAAGGAGAGTCTTCGTGGTCAACGTTTTGCCTCGGTGGAACAGATTAATAACAGTGCTTCATCAGCACTCCGGCATCTGGCCATCGGCGGTTGCAGCCCAGCCCTGCGTGGGTGCGCCGCTGGCAGAAGTGCATTGACCTCGGCGGCAAATTTTTAGAGTAACTATGAGTTCATTTTGCAGTTGCAAAGTTTTGTTGATTGTTGGATCACTAGTTTGTCTTTTATAGCATAGCGAAACTTACTTTTGGGACAGTTCTCGTAATTCCAAGCAAACAAACGATTTAAATACAGCCTTTTCAAGGTAGGGCAGAGACATCTAGTTAACTTTGGCCATAGACTATACATGTTTGACTTCTCGACCCAAGTGGAGGAAAAATACCCTTTGCCTCGATTATTTATGTCTAGGGTCAAAGACGTCTCCATTGTTACTAGTAGGTGCTAGCGGGCAAATAAAGCCATAGACAATGTCGTCCCACTTTGATGCCCAGCAAACGAAAGACCGCCAATTGCATTGCACTGAAATTTGCTCTCGCAGTGGCTCAAAGTGGCTACTGAAGCTAATTCTGTTCGCAGCGCAGTTGGTTGGCGTCGTGACTCGATCTTTTGTAGCCATGATATTCCCTAAGCAGGGGATATAGCTCATATAGAATACATGTTTGCTAGTTCGTATGATTACTAAAACCCCAGATTAAGTTCGACCTAGTTCTAACTGTCGTAATGTGTGCCATGTGTTGGATAATTTCCCTTGCTGTGTATGAGATATGAGTTTAAATGCCCGTATGGTTACTGCAGTGACAGCTCGAATTCGATTACGACTATTGATGATTATTGCGCGGAAAATATGCTAATTTCACCCACTCGATTGGACACGACTGCGCCACAAAATTGATACGATGTGCTGCAATACATTGTAGCTAAAATGCATGCAGTACGCCAGCAAATTCACTGTTGCGGCCAGTTGACTGTTAGCTATTTCAGCCACTTCGATATGAACCATAGCTGCTGATTTATTTTGGCCAGAAGATTTTCTGCTAAAAAAGATTCCTAGACCCCCTCCTCACACCGATATCAAAATCTACAGAGCTGGACAGAGGCTTTACGGACTTAAATTTGTTCCGTCTTTAATTAAGCTCATTTTATGGATTACACCATAATAGGTGCTGCGCAAAATTTATATAAGTTATTCAATTGTTATTAATTACATGTAAATATACACTCTGCATGTAACCTCTGCGTCAGCTTATCGAGAATGTTCCAGCTGTTGTGAGCCATAAATCGAGCAGCGGCCAAGCTGTGCCATATTTATTAGTATGTATAGTAACTAGCAGCGTCACTTTTACTATACATGTATGTAGATGGATGTAGGCTTAAGAAAAATCTCTAGACACGTTAACCTCCTTGATTTATGACCTAAAAAGATGAAACATGAAAAATTATCCCAGAAGTGAAAATCAAAAGCATGCAGTGCTCATCATATACAAATGAATAATGGCTAATTGACGAAATCAAACGCTGAAGTAACGAATTCAGTCGCAAAAATGTACTGTATAATGTAGCAGTATTTGTAGTTTAGAAATTCACGAAATAAATATACAAGCGTATATTCCAAATATTGTAAGCTGAATTCCCGCACGAGCGAAATCTAACTTGAAAATTCTACTGGCCTGCGGAATAAATAATCCATGGAAAAAAATTGTATAAAAGAATAAGCCCCACTGGCCGGCCGTCTTGAAATGTTTGCAGCCTGGAGGCCTTTCTTGCTCTCTATTTTATTTATCAACGTACCCATGCAAGAACCACCGGCTGCCTTCACGCTTTTATTTAACACAGCTTTTTATACACACAGACTTACGTGAGCAGAACTTTTGTTGATCATTATTTCTCAGTATAATGCAAAAGCAAATTAAACAATTAATAGTCATTGACAGAATAGGCCATATCGTCGTCGCCTGCTGGGTTATCTTATACGTAAGGGTATATTTTAGTAAATAAAAATAGTTATACTAGATTTATGAACTGAAAATTTAGGTGTGACACAATTTGACATTTTGACAGATAATCGATTATGATAGATTTTGAAGTGAATTGATGATGGAACTGAATAAAAACCATGAGAAAAAAGTTCATTGTTTACCTTTGTCTGTGGGAAAGGTTTATAAGCGCGCGAAGCAAATTTAATTTCTGCTTCATTTTTCGATGTTTGACCGAGACGTCTGACTAACAACTTCCGCTCCCTTAAGAAAATCGTTGTTGCGTTACAAAATACCAGTATAAGTAGTTGCTATAAAGCAAATTTTAATTATTTAGATATTCATTGTTTAACGAATTTTTTTATTAATTTAGCATACATTCGGAAAGGTATATGTTTTTGTTATTACTCGAATCAAATTTAAGTCTGTAAATGATTTCTTTTTATTGCTAAATTTTTATGCTTATTATTTCACGCTTGTTATGTCAGTTAGTTGCAATTTTTGTCAGTGTAAAATATTTGTGCAAGTACCATTGATTGAAAGTTATAGAAAAAATCTTGTACTCATAGGCCTAAGCATCAACACAACGTCATAAGAGTAAGGCACATTTAAAGCACAAGTACAACAAGTACAACGTCCTTTCTTTCTACTATCTAAAATTAAAGCTAGGCCTATTTCGAAAAAACAACTACGCCTAGGCCTAGGGTCTATCTAGGCCTAGGCCTACATCAAGCCAAGAAATGAGTTGACAAAAAGCTAATTATTGGTTAACCACAGTCGCAGAAAATTACACAACGACCCTACTTTATAAACGACTTTTATAAAGGCCCCTAGGCCTAGCCTACACCTACCTACACTGCTACAGAACTGCTAGGTTAGGCCTGCCCTAGGCCCTAAGCCCAGCCTACTTCCTGCTAACTAATGTTGAATCTAAAAATTCTAGGGGCCTATGCCAAGTATATGCCACAATTATCAGCAAGGGTAGAAATATGCTAGAAAATTATGGCATAAAGGCAACTTTCTAGACTATAGGATAAAAGTAAAATGCTGAGTATTTTTTTTTCTAAGTTTAGTTGTTAGCCACTTAGGTATATACAAGCCTCCTAAAACTAGAGTTCTACTATAACATATAGTATACTATGGCATAAAATACTGTAACTATAGATATAGCTACTATTAGAAGTGTAAGCTTTTAGATAGAACATATATAAAGACATAGGGCCTAGACAGTTACTAGAATGCATATTTCCATTATCTAATAATATTGGACACCCAAAACAAACTTAAAAAGATCATTAGAGCCTTTAATTCAATGGTTGATAGTGGTTAAATTAGGCCCTAGGCCCTAATAGAAAAAGAATGGTTAGAATAGTAAAGGCTAAAGTTAAGATAAATTTAGTCTTAGCCAAGCATTCTTGTATAATCAATAAAAGAGATCTATTAATTATTTATACATTTAACTATTTCCATCATTGTTTCATTTTATTATAGTGAATGAGTGAATGATAGAAAAACTAAGAGCCTATTACTTGGTATTAGATTCAAAATATTGAAAGTTATAGAAAAAATAACTATATAAGGATATATCTGTGAATAGGAAAAATTCAAGTTATGTGTAATTCTAGTTAAGGATAGTTGTAACATTACAAAGTTATTTTATTCTATATTTTGAAGCACAAAAACATGTATAGAAAAAACATATAGATAATAAGATCGTTGATAAAACCTTTGACAAAAAACTGCCATTCTTTGTTCTATGATTATGCTGATAAAAATAAAAAGTTGTGATCTTGGGCATAACTAGTGTTCCGCCGTAAGGAGGGTCCATGTACCGTAGCCGTAGCCGTAAGCAAAACTACGGCTTATTCCAATTCTCCATATCCGTAGCCATAGGGACCCCGAAATTACCATATTCCCATAGTTCCCATAGCCGTAGCCGTAGTTTTAACAAAAAGACTAAAAAGTAAAATATTTTGAATCAAGACGATAACCTAGTGCTTAAACAACTGCAAATTAAATTAGAAAATAAAAGAAACACTCGATTGCCTTTGTAAGATTATATTTTGTCTTTTTTCAGAGCAACAATACTTAATCGTTACTGAAAGTACTAACGCTAAATTTTTTTACATTAATAAAAATTAGAGTTTGCTAGTGTTTTATTGTACTTTTTCAGGTATATTCTATAAGTTTCTAGGTTGATAATACAGTTTACTAAACGTATATTTGTTTTACTCTACCTGTTTCTAATATTTTTATCAATTTTTAACATTAATAACTACGGCTACGGGAATCTACGGAATGTGACAGCAAATACCATATTTCCGTAGTCGTAGCCGTAAGAGCAGCTAGCTACCGTAGGCATATCCGTAGCTGCCGTAGGCACCTATTTTACTGTATTTGCTGTAGGATCCCATAGCTGTAGCTACGGCTACGGCGGAACACTAGGCATAACCAAAGAAAATAAATGATTATGTTTATGAAAATATATTTTTTTAAATCTACAAGACATATTGACTGAATAACTTTTAAAGACAAACAAAATAGTATATTTTATATAATTATTTCTAGGTAGTTTATTGGTTTTAGCTCTTAACTAGCAATCTAGTGCCCCCTTTGGGGTGCCCAATAAGCAAGAAGCAAACATTATTCATGGAAAAAAATAAACACACATTTTCTTAAGAACCAATTCCTTTTTCAGTTTTATAAATCACCTTATTCAAGTAAAATTGTCACAGACAAAGATGTTTGCTATGAATATCTTTTTCTAAAACTAACAAAAGCAACAAAATAAAGCTTTCACAAAGATAATAGACATTCACCCTAAATAGAAAACCCCCAAGAAAGCAAGCATCCCCCTAGATAGCAAGCATATCATAGATAGCAAGTATCTCCTAGATAGCAAGCACCCCCCTCCAAGAGTAAGCAACTGCAGATAGCAAGCATCCCCCATATAGCAGGCATACCCAGGTAACAATTTTGTAATACTGTCAACATGTAAATTTATTTATATTAGCCTTATCTTGAATGCTTTCAATAAAAAAGATCTGTATTGTTTTTGGTAACATTTCAAGGTGAAGGCTATAAGTAATGAGTAGTAATAGTTAGTCAAAATTGAAGTAGTTGTATCTTTGCATAGACTTTGAGCAAATGTTTGCTAACTGAAACAAAAATGCTATACAACCCTTATTATTATTTAGGCAATTAGAAATCAATCTAGAAGCATAAATAGGCTTTTTGTGCATGAATATTTCTTATAAACAGCAATTTTTTTAATAACAGCTCTATTAGTTTAGGTGTAATCTGGTGATTTTAATTTCTTTGAAAGTGTCCATCTCTAGTAGAATTATTCTTATGGTGGAACTCTATACTAGGACTTTAATATGCAATAGCTGCAAAGGAAGTTGATTTTTTTTCATATGACGCTTGCACTGATACATTGCATGATATTATTCGACAGCAGCAATGTTCGGCGGGCATCAGAAAACGGCCATGCACAAATCAGTGTATGGCACCGTCACTAAAATGTTTGGCAATTTTGGCTATGTAGACGACGAGATATTCTTCCTCAGAGAAGTCGTGTCCGGAGTACAGCCCCGGGCGGGTGATCACGTGTTCGTGTCGGCTAATTACACGCCTAACATGCCAATCAAATGGAATGCTGACCGGCTTGAGGTGCGCACCAAGCAGCATCATCAGCCGCCTCCGCCGCCTCCGCCTTCGCGGCATCGGCATCACCAGCAGCAGCAGCCGCCGCCAATGCCGTCTAGGAGGGACGCGTATTCGAATCGCGGCTACGGCCGCAGCAGCGGAGGCAATGGCGTTAAGCGCGAAGCTTCGTCTAGCCGGCACCAGCCCTCGACTTCGTCTAATTACGCTGTGTCCGTGCCAACTAGGCTATTCGCGCTGCCGCAGTTTAGCGTAATGGACCTGCGCCAGCGCTATCCAAGGCTATACCTGCCGTCGGATTTTTATCACGTTAGCAACACCTGGCTGGACGAGTTTCCCATTGACCAGCCGTTTCAACTGGGCCGGCACTGCGCCTTTCACATTTTCCCAAAAGAGGTAAGACCTCTTGATTTGATAGCGTTGCGACTGGGTCTGCTTGGAAATCTGTGATTGCCTTTCTCATCGATGCTTGAGTTTGGTCACCAGCCTTTCCAGATCTTCAGATTGGGTCACCAGCCTTTCCAGATCCTCAGATTGGGTCACCAGCCTTTCCAGATCTTCAGATTGGGTCACCAGCCTTTCCAGATCCTCAGATTGGGTCACCAGCCTTTCCAGATCCTCAGATTGGGTCACCAGCCTTTCCAGATCCTCAGATTTGGTCACCAGCCTTTCCAGATCCTCAGATTGGGTCACCAGCCTTTCCAGATCCTCAGATTGGGTCACCAGCCTTTCCAGATCCTCAGATTGGGTCACCAGCCTTTCCAGATCCTAAATTCCGTTCCCATCATCAGTGCCGTCCTCTCCAAATGCTCGATTATCGTCATGCATTCCTAGTTAGTAAATATCAGCTTTGCACCTCCATAAAAACCAGGTGGATTCGCTCGACCAGCAAGAGGCCATGAACGCTGCCGAGCCGGCCGACCAGGACTATCGCTACTGCGCAAAGGTGATGCTGCTGGCCAGCCCGCCGCTCGACCAGCTGTACAGCCGCACCTGCGCCCTGGCCCATGACACTGCGGAAGTGCGCAACCGGTGCACCTCCGTGCAGCGGAATCTGCAATTCTTGTGCGGCATTTCCGGCGGACGAAGCGGCGAACCTCTGGCCCTGGGCGGGCCTTGGAGTCCTTCAATGGACGGCGAGGATCCCGAGGGCGATCCGGAGGTGCTGATCAATACCGCTGTGCGGCACGTTAAGCGGCTGATTGGAGTGGATCTGTCTGGCTGCACCAACTGGTAAATTGCCTGGCTTGTTTATTCTGAAACCTCTGAAAATTCTGGAAGAAAATATCCGAGCTTAAGCTGGTTTAACAGTTGGACTTGAAATCCCTGTTATCCCATTTACCCCAGTTGCTGGGCCAGCCTCCCAGATCCCCAGTTGCTGGGCCAGCCTCTCAGATCCCCAGTTTCTGGGCCAGCCTCCCAGATCCTCAGTTGCTGGGCCAGCCTCCCAGAGTGTCTGTTGCTGGGCCAGCCTTCCAGATCCTTAGTTGCTGGGCCAGCCTCCCAGATCCTCAGTTGCTGGGCCAGCTTTCCAGATCCTTAGTTGCTGGGCCAGCCTCCCAGATCCTCAGTTGCTGGGCCAGCCTCCCAGATCCTCAGTTGCTGGGCCAGCCTCCCAGATCCTCAGTTGCTGGGCCAGCCTCCCAGATCCCCAGTTGCTGGGCCAGCCTCCCAGATCCCCAGTTGCTGGGCCAGCCTCCCAGAGTGTCTGTTGCTGGGCCAGCCTCCCAGATCCTCAGTTTCTGGGCCAGCCTCCCAGATCCTCAGTTGCTGAGCCAGCCTCCCAGAGTGTCAGTTGCTGGGCCAGCCTCCCAGATCCCCAGTTTCTGGGCCAGCCTCCCAGATCCTCAGTTGCTGGGCCAGCCTCCCAGAGTGTCAGTTGCTGGGCCAGCCTCCCAGATCCCCAGTTGCTGGGCCAGCCTCCCAGATCCCCAGTTGCTGGGCCAGCCTCCCAGATCCTCAGTTGCTGGGCCAGCCTCCCAGATCCCCAGTTGCTGGGCCAGCCTCCCAGAGTGTCAGTTGCTGGGCCAGCCTTCCAGATCCTTAGTTGCTGGGCCAGCCTCCCAGATCCTCAGTTGCTGGGCCAGCCTTCCAGATCCTTAGTTGCTGGGCCAGCCTCCCAGAGTGTCAGTTGCTGGGCCAGCCTCCCAGAGTGTCAGTTGCTGGGCCAGCCTCCCAGATCCTCAGTTGCTGGGCCAGCCTCCCAGATCCTCAGTTGCTGGGCCAGCCTCCCAGATCCTCAGTTGATTGGCGAGCCTCCCAGATTCTCAGTTGCTGGGCCAGCCTCCCAGATCCTCAGTTGCTGGGCCAGTCTCCCAGATCCCCAGTTGCTGGGCCAGCCTCCCAGAGTGTCAGTTGCTTGGCCAGCCTCCCAGATCCCCAGTTGCTGGGCCAGCCTCCCAGATCCCCAGTTGCTGGGCCACCCAATCCTTGTTTTAAAAAGCATCATTGCCGTATACAAATATTGTCAAGCTTGGCAAAAATTACTACCATAAAGGTCACTAAACAGAGGTAATTTCGTATTTACTTAATTGCATTCAATTTAATTTGGCAAATCTTCTACTCGTAAACTGCTATCAACAATGCTGAGTATCACTGCGCTGGTTAACTTGCTACTGAGCCTATGTGACAGATAGTCTCGAAGCGTCACAGATCAAAAAAGCATTTACAATCTGTTCCGCCACTTCCGCCACATAGGCAGTTTGTTAATGGAAAAAAGCTGCTCAAAGTGCTGAATGCAGTGCAGACAGAGAATCGCTAGCGCATGCCCTCAGACCCAGCAACACAATTGCCGCTACAATAAAATAATATATTTCAGGTGTAAATTCATGGAGTATCGCTATTTCCGCACCGGCCGACCAGACAAGCAGCGGCCGCCAGCCGAAGAGACCGTTGTGGTCTATTTGCCGGACGTGTGGAGCCTCATGCCTGGCGGCGACGAGGAATGGCAGGTGCGCTGCCAGGCCTGGGAAGACCGACTCGAGCTGCTGCTTGAGCCGCCCAAGCCGCCAACTCCGCCGCCGTCGCCTGAGCAGCAGGCGTCAAAAACTGACGGCGAGGGCGAAGGCGAAGGCAACAACGATGAAGCGAAGGAAGCTGCAACTGGCGATAAAGATGAGACCGGCGAGAACCAGCAGCAGGAAATGGCTGAAGAAGAATCTTCTGAGCAGCAGGAGGAAATGGAGACGGCAGCGTCTGAAGCACCGACAAAGGCACGAAATAAAGGCTGGCGGATTGCAAAAAATCACCAAAAATCTGAAATAATTAATTTTGAGATGAAATCAGTCAGGGAGAGGCTAATGGGCTGTTGGGGATTATGCGTAAACATACCTTGCTCTGCTTGACTTTATAAAGTATGTTTTTATGTGTAGCAACCCGATAAATATGGTTATTAATAATGACGTCATCGGTGCCGCTTTATAATAATTTTAGCTCAACCCAGCCGACTTGCCAGGCATGAAGGTGCCGGATCTCAGGCGCGAACTCGAACTGCGCGGCCTCAGCAACAAAGGCTTGAAGGCGCAGCTCATCGCCAGACTAGAAGAGGCTCTGCAAAAGCAGCAACAAGAAGAGCAAGAAAAAGAGAAGCAGCAAGACGACGGGGAGCAGAAAAAATCGGACGAAAAAGCAAAGACCGACGACGGGACGGAGGCTTCAAAGGACGACGCCGCCTCGGCGATGCCCGCGCCGCCACCGCCGCCCAAGGAGCTGACGGAGGCTGAGAAGGACCGGCTGCGGCGGATGCACAAGCTGCCAGACGCGCCGGCCCTGTTTGTCACTCCAAGTCGGACAGCTCGCAATGGCAGGCTGGACTGTCAGCTGATACCCCTAGCCCAGCTGCTGGCCTACAGACTGGACGCCTCCAGGGAGCACACATTCGAGGTGTCAATGTTTGCCGAACAGTTCAACGATATGCTGAGTCGCGACTGCGCGTTCAACATCTCGGCTGCTTTGGAGCGCAAAGCGAAGGTTTGTTTATGCTGTATGGTGTTTGGGCGCAGGCATGTAGTGTCGGTACTGCCAAGATCCTCCCCCAACCAGCGCTGAAGCACTTCTACCTATTCCCTGAGCACATACAGACACGCACTCATGCACTGCTCACACAGGGTGTACAGCGGCACTGACTCTATTCGTCAAGCATGTACACTCTCTTTGACAAAGATATAATTGAGCAATTTCACGTGGTTTTGCAGGCCAAGGCGGAGGCTGAGGCGGCCGCTGCCGCTGCTGCTGCCGCTGCCGAGGAAGAAAAGTCCGCAGAGAACGGCGCCGACGGAGCTGACGCTGCTGCCGCTGCCGATGCCTCGGCTGACGCTGCCGACCAGCCGCCGCCGGAGAAGCGCGCCCGTCGACAGGCCACGCCGACAAAGCCGACAGCGTCGTCTTCGGCTGGCTCGCAGTCGCTGCGCACTTTCAGGCCGGACCTGCTGCTGTCGTTTGTGTACTTCGACCGGGACCGGGCTGGCTACCTGCTGTGCCGCGACCTCGAGGACCTGCTGCACGGCCTCGGCACCCTGCGCAGCCGCTATCAGGCGCGTCGGCTGGCCGAGCTTCTGGCTGCGTCCTCTTCGGCGACAGCTTCGTCGTCTCGGCGCAGCTCGGAGCTGCCGATGCTGCGCTACCGCTGTCTGACCGACTTTGCCGAGGAGCCGGCGGGCGAGGGCGAGGACGACGACGATGCGATGAAGGTAAGAATGATTGATTGGCGGAGTGAGATGAGTGCTAGGTGGAGTGGGGTGCTAGGCGGAGTGGGGTGGGTGCTAGGCGGAATGGGGTGGTTGCTAGGCGGAGTGGGGTGGATGCTAGGCGGAGTGGGGTGGGTGCTAGGCGGAGTGGGGTGGGTGCTAGGCGAAGTGAAGTGGGTGCTAGGCAGAGTAGGCCTTTATTGTACATGAATCTGCCTGTAGAGGTGTCCGCACAGCCCCAGCAATGGCACCGCTTCCCCTACATGCGCAGGCTGAGATTCTTGTCACTGGCGGCAACCGCGACCTGCTGTCGGCCACAGCCGCCTCCGCTTCCGTAGCCGTCGTCTCGGAAACCGGCGAGTCTGCCGCCGCGGTCCTTCGCCGCGCTAAGCAGGAGCGCGACGACGCCCTTCGCCGATTGTCGGCCGCCGCTGCCCAACTGACCGAGGCGGTCGTCCGCCTGGCCGCCGGCCAGTCGGCCAAGCAGGCGGCCACCGCCGAGGTGCGCCAGCTGCGCGACACCGTCAGGAATTTGAAACGCGAAGAGGCCGCCCAGCGCAGCGCCCTGGCCGACCATCGCCGCCTGGTGCGGGCCACGGCCGACGTGCTGGAGCGGGCCCGGCAGCCGCTGTTCGACCTGTTCGATAAGAAGGACGCCGCCGAGGAGTCCGCCGCCGCTGAAGACGGCGCCACATCGACTGGCGCGGCTGCCGCCGTGTGACCCGCCACCCGGCAACCGGTATTTATCGTCGGCATTGGAAACCTGATGGCCGAACGTGTATTGTAGGATTAAGACAGTTGTTGCTTTTTTGCCTGTTGTTTTCTGTTGTTCTTTGCTTGTGCCGCTGCTTCTTCGTACCCCGCAGCAGCCCCCAATTGTAACAGCGACTGGGTCTCTGCCCTCTTCGACTCTAACCTCCATCTGGATATCTGTGAATATCTCTATCACAGAATCGCCCTCCCATCGAATAAAATCGCCCTTATATCCGATAAAATCGCCCTCCTATCCGATAAAATCGCCCCCCATCCGATAAAATCGCCCCCCATCCAATAAAATCGCCCCCATCCGATAAAATCGCCCTCCCATACGATAAAATCGCCCTCCTATCCGATAAAATCGCCCCCCATCCGATAAAATCGCCCTCCATCCGATAAAATCGCCCTCCTATCCGATAAAATCGCCCTCCTATCCGATAAAATCGCCCTCCCATACGATAAAATCGCCCTCCTATCCGATAAAATCGCCCCCCATCCGATAAAATCGCCTTCCTCTTGAAAATCGGTCCCAAACCTTAAGAACTGCCGTTTTACCACAAACCAGGACACTGCCCTGGTAAGTATAGTCTGTCGCCCAGTGCCACTAGTTTCAACTCGTTTGACCCCGGTTCGTAAATTTCGCATTGCAAACTCTCAACGGCCTGTTTGGCATTCAAAATTAATTATGCAAAGCAGAAATGCTTTTTCGCCATTCAAAGTGTTGTGTTCGAAAAAAAAACTACAAAAAATATTGAAATAAACAAGTAATGAAACTCATCAGGCACTACTTCTTAACGGAAACGGCAGTAGTACGTCTAGGAGCCGTTGTTTCTTTGAACAAGCCGTTATTTTATATTCTACGAGCTCGGTACGCTAAATAAGTCCCTAATGCACTTATATAAGCTTGCAGCTGTCGCGTGCCCAACTTTCCATCTCTGTGCTGCGCATTCTACTGTATCGCAAGTCTATAACGCTTTGAGCCGTTTTTAGTCTGTCTAATTCGAATGATAGGCAATAAAATTATGAAATAACAATGATGTCTGTTAGCACGCGCGGGCATCGGCAATGACAGCCGCCTATGGTTGAAAACGAATACAAATTGGAAGCATTGTGTTTATTGTTCATTTTTCATCAATTATGTCCTGGTCTCAGATGTCCCGCAGATGGGGCCACTCAAGCATATATACTTAGCAAAACAGCTTTCTACTTTCAGTTCAGTAGCAATGAAGAATACATAAGCTATTTTATAAAAATAAAGGCAGCTGAGAGACTTCAACAGCTTGCTAATTGGTTCAGCCATTATGTACATTGGCCACTGAAATGTACAGGGCAGATTTAGGCTGGAACAACCGAGGAAGGTAATGAAAATGGGCGGCAGGGCGGGGGGTAGAGGGCCAATAAATACGCCTTGGGGTCGTACTATAAAGCTCGTAGCGTAAGTTCGAACGTACGTCGGAACTTTTACACTGCGGAGATAGGAGCTAAGGACGATCTTATCTTACGATGGCTTTATAGAACGGGCCCCTTGTCTTTAAAAACACTTTAGAATGCTTCAGTTTAACTTACTACTGAAATGAGCATGGTTTGGGCGCAGGCATGTAATGTGAGGCATGTAATTTAGCATGTACAACTTGTTACTCTTGTATTTTATATAGCTGTGGAGTGAAAGTTTCATGAAAAAATGATTTTTTCCTTTCCCCGCAGTGTATTTTTTCAGGAAATTGGCCTCAATACGATCTTTAAATAGTTTAACGTCCTCCTGTTATACTACAGTGGTCTTTGTCCCTGCCTTGGCGATTGGCCCTCGGAGCCAACTGACTGATAGTACGTCAATTCACGCGTTGAGTTTGGCAAAAAATGACAACTTTCGAATCCAAAAATAAAGAAAAGACTAGCAATCTACGCCACCAAAGAATGTCATGAAAACTTAGATAAACTAATGTAGCTTCTGACCTCAGCCTTTATATCTTAGCAATTCCCCCCCGTAAGCCTTGACATCTCAGCAGTTCCCCCCGTAAGCCTTGACATCTTAGCAATCCCCCTTAAGCCTTGCCATCTCAGCAATTCACCCCCCTGTCAGCATTGACATCTCAGCAATTCCCCCTGTCAGCCTTGACTTCATAGCAATTCCTTCAAGACTTGACATCTCAGCAATTCCCCAAGCCTTGACATCTCAGCAATTCCCCAAGCCTTGGCATCTCAGCAATTCCCCAAGACTTGACATCTCAGCAATTCCCCAAGCCTTGACATCTTAGCAAATCCCCCCGTAAGCATTGGCATCTTAGCAATTCCCCCCGTAAGCATTGGCATCTTAGCAATTCCCCCAGTAAGCCTTGACATGTCAGCAATTCCCCCTGTAAGTATTGACATCTCAGCAATTCCACCCGGTTACTGACAGGTGTAAGATGCAAACAGTACTTAAGTAAAAACTCTTTAACCTCTTCTACCGCACTCGCAGGTGCGCTAAAGTGCCTGAACAAACAGTCAGCCACGTGGATTTGAGTATAAATGTTTATCTTTTTTTAATAAGTATATTCCTGGTAGCCCTTGAACCCTAACTGACAGATCCAAGAGCTTGTCAATTATTTCATTACATTACTTTGTAGTGATTCTTTCTTCATGAGTTTCCAGGTAAGATGCAAGACAAGCTTGAGGCAGGCGTTTTCTACTGCCTCATCCCAGGACTCCATCGCTTGTTGCTATGGGCCTTCACGTCATGCTGTGAGGACTGGCGTTGCTTTAAAAAGAAGCCCAAAAATATTTGGGGTCGCGCGGCGGTTCTTGAGATAAGCCTAGAGAGAGTGAGCGAGACACAGCTGGTCTGCAATCCCTGCTCAACATTCACCTCTATCTGGTTTTTTACTGGTTAGTAACCAACTATAGTAAAACATTGTCACCGAATGAATTCCAGGAAAACACGATGAAAAAGTACATAGTGATCGATGCCGCTCTGCTTTTGCTGATGGCAATGCAGCCCCCTGCACCCGAGGCCGCATCGGTTGAGCGAAAGTGGTCTCTTGGCCACGAGAGCCTCTCGGACTACGGGGCCGTGAGGTCGCTCTCCGCTGAGTCCGAAATCGAGTGCTCAGCAGCTGCCAGCGGCTCCACTGTGCAGCTGGTGGCGTTCAACGCCAGCTTCGGCCTGTGCGATCACTTCAGGTGCCGCCTGGGCCTGAGCCACTGCAGGAAGTGCCGCAATGCGAACAAGGGAGCTCAGCGAGTGTGGGTGAGTCACTCTGTTACTGTTAGACATGTCAAGCGTAACGGCAGCCTTAACGCAGAGTAGAAAAGCTGGCACACCTGCGTCACCTTGCAGACTACCGACAGTGACTGCTGGACCACCGTGCAGCACAGGGTGTCTGGCTCAGTGGACTTTTACCGCAACTGGACTCAGTACCAGAGCGAGTTCGGCGAGGGACCCGACGGAAACTACTGGATCGGTGAGTGCATCCCAGATCTGCTCCATTCGCTTCCTTTTCTGACTCAGATTTCAATGACAAACACCGCCATGATGTCCGCATCTTCCCAGGCCTGAACTCTCTCCACGCCCTCACTGCTTCTGGTCCTCGGAAGCTGAGGATTCTGATGAAGGCGTGGAACGACTCTGAGCACTGGGCTGAGTACTCCAGCTTCTCCGTGGGTCCCGAGTCCGACAACTACCGGCTGAGTGTGTCCGGCTTCTCGGGCAGCGCCGCCATTGGCGACTGCCTCACGGGTCACAGCGGCATGCAGTTCAGCTCCAAGGACGCCGACTACGACACCACCGCTAGCAACTGCGCAACGAAGTTCAAAGGAGCCTGGTGGTTCAGCAACTGTCACTGCGCCCACCTGAATGGAGAGTACAAAAACTCATCTGCAGCCATTGGAGGTGTTTTTGCAGAGGGAGTCATTTGGAGGAAAACTTTTGGCTACTACTACTCGCTGAAGGAGATCGAGATGCTGCTTCTGTAGCAGCACCAGCATGATGGCATGGAAGATGGCTGCTGAAACTTGCAAAATCGAGCGCCCAAGAGGTTTTGAAAGCAACTTTGATAACTGATTATTTTGTTTCAACGCGAAGAAATCCGTCAGATGAAGCGCTCGATACTGATAAATGAAAGTCCACTCTGCATTCAAAGGCGATGGACTCCGACTTTTATTTCCAACCCTTTCAATCGGTTCCTTCTCTTGGATGCGAAATTTCTGATCGAATGGTGCAAGCTTGAAGAAAATCGGTTGAGCCGTTTTTTTCTGAAATCGTAGATAGATACCGACAAACAAATATTAGAGATGTAGTATATTTAGATTTAGGCATATGACTTAATTACGCTTGACACCAACAGTATACATGTAAATAAGATATTCGTGTATACTTGTGCAACGCAACGCTGCGTAAATAATAAAAAGGATAAAATATTCGAAAATCGACAACAGCGCAGAGACTGCATGCGTGTACACGTCAGTTATAACTAAACTTTCTGGAAGCTTGCAACAAACAGGCTATTAAAGCAACTATAAAGTACATGTAGGACGAATTAATATGAGCAATTGTGAATAAATATTATAAAAACAAAGTCTAGGCTACACAAAAACTTCAAATAGTTATAAGATACAATTGCTAATAAACTGTGACCAGAATATGCAAGGTTGAAAAACATTCCACTTAAGATAAAGCCAGAGCCAAGTCAGCGAAAATTGAATGAGGAAAATTAGTAGCTTAAGGGCGCTTAACTATTGATTAATATTAGGCATTAGGCAGAATATTGCAATAAAAATCAAAACCCAAATTGAGTATCTAGAGCTCAACAAGCAGCTTTTCCATTTCTTTATCGTCGGCGCTGTCGTCTCCCGGGTCGTTGTTGAGGCTGTGCGCCAGCTCCTGGTTGATGCCCAGCTTGTGGACCACCGCCTGCAGTTTGCGTCATTTTATTAAAAAAAAACGATATCTCAACACAAACTCACTCTCGAAATCCCTAGGCCAGGACAGAGGGCACCAACACCCCAAACCGCTACCCCTAGGCCGTTATCACGGCACCAACACCCCAAACCCCTACCCCTAGGCCGTTATCGCGGCACCAACACCCCAAACCCCTACCCCTAGGCCGTTATCACGGCACCAACACCCCAAACCCCTACTCCTAGGCCGTTATCACGGCACCAACACCCCAAACCCCTACCCCTAGGCCGTTATCACGGCACCAACACCCCAAACCCCTACTCCTAGGCCGTTATCGCAGCACCAACACCCCAAACCCCTACCCCTAGGCCGTTATCGCGGCACCAACACCCCAAACCCCTACCCCTAGGCCGTTATCGCGGCACCAACACCCCAAACCCCTACCCCTAGGCCGTTATCGCGGCACCAACACCCCAAACCCCTACCCCTAGGCTGCTGTCTCAACTCGAGAATCCTATTTTAAAGCCTCATATCTGAATTCAAGCCCAGCTCACCGTCAGCATAGCCTCAATACGGTAAGTCGTGGCCCGAAAGTCTTTCATTTTGGTCTTCATCGATGCGATGCTGATCTCCATCTCGTCCTGCTTCTGATAGATTCGCTCCCACTCGTCCAGCTCGGGATTGAGAGCGGCGTTCAGCTCCTCCCGGCTCATCCACTTCCGGTACAGCAGCCGGTTGATGAAGCCTAGCTGACATGTGCGATGCGGGTTGGGATAATAATCCTCGGATCGTAGAACAAATCGACGGGAAATTTTTGCAGGTAGAACTGACTCAACGTCCAGGGCTAATTCAACCTGAAATTGTTTAGATGTACCTGCAACAGATTTTCCATTCCGAACTCAATGCAATACAGCCAAGTCAAGTCTTATATGAACAAATTTGCACCTGCATAGCAAGCCGCTTTAGCGACGCCTGCTCCTGCACAGCTTTGATGTCGTCAACAGCCAGGCCGACTAGCAAATTCATGATGATGATGCTCATGACCACCATGAAAAATGCGAACACCAGGTACGATGAGGCGTCGTCGAATACCTGAAAATGTTTTTATCATAATTAGTAGGCTAAAACGCTTTCACATTAGGGGTCTTATTAATCTACAACCAACCCCAAAATCCAGGGTCCTAATTATTCTACAATCACACCGAATCCAGGGTCCTAATTAATCTACAACCAACTCCAAATCCAGGGTCCTAATTAATCTACAATCACACCGAATCCAGGGTCTTATTTAATATGCAACCAACCCCAAAATCCAGGGTCTTTTTTAATCTACAACCAACCCCAAAATCCAGGGTCTTATTTAATCTACAACCAACCCCAAAATCCAGGGTCCTAACTAAGCTACAACCACTCAAAATCTAGGGTCTTAATAGCTACAACCACCCCGAATCTAGGGTCCTAATTTGGTTAACAAGCACGCCATACAGAGAATCTTAACCATGCAAAAAAACCTTATTAAAAACCCAACCAAACCCACTTGAACGTACCTGACTATCAGGTGAGTATAAATTATCCGGATTAAACTGCTCATCAAAGATTGACGTGTACTCAAACTCGCCAATCATCATCACGGATGTTTTTAGCAGCGTCTTCGCCATACTGCTGAAAGCGATCTGGTTCTGCAGCAGGACAAAGAAGGTTAAGCTGAAGGACACCACGAAGAGGAAGAACACGAGGAAGAAGCGAGAGAAGGTGGCGAACACGTCAGTGAACATGACAACGTAGATGCCGAACCGGGGCATTTTGCGGATGAACAGCACCAGGTTGAGCCAGGCTACCAGAATGCCGATGGCGCCCACGTTCCACTGCCAGTACTGAAGAGCAGTAAGGCTTGGCTGAGTCATACTGAGACTAAAGCAAAACTTTAAGAAGCAACAGGTGAAACAGATAAAAGCGCAATCCGTTGACTTTGTAGCTCAATGCCAATATTTCTTATTCCGTTCGAATATTATCTTAATTCAACAGTTTTGTGTTCGTAATCCCATTCACTCTATACCCTAATCCATTCACTCTATACCCTAATCCATTCACTCTATACCCTAATCCATGCACTCTATACCCTAATTCATTCACTCTGCACCCTAATCCATTCACTCTATACCCTAAGCTATTTTCTCTGCACCCTAATCCATTCACTCTATACCCTAATCTATTTTCTCTGCACCCTAATCCATTCACTCTATACCCTAATCCATTCACTCTGTACCCTAATTCATTCACTCTGCACCCTAATCCATTCACTCTATAACCTAATCTATTTTCTCTGCACCCTAATCCATTCAATCTGTACTCTAATTCATTCACTCTATACCCTAATCCATTCACTCTACAGTACACCCTAATCCATTCACTCTACAGTATACCCTAATCCATTCACTCTACAGTATACCCTAATCCATTCACTCTACAGTACACCCTAATCCATTCACTCTACAGTACACCCTAATCCATTCACTCTACAGTACACCCTAATCCATTCACTCTACAGTATACCCTAATCCACTCACTCTACAGTATACCCTAATCCATTCACTCTGCACCCTAATCCATCTGCTCTGCACCCTAATCCATTCACGGTTGACAAAAAACTTGCAGCCCTCACCGTGCGAATGCCGGTGACCCTCTGGCACTCGTTAAAGTCAATAACAGTGACAATGGCCAGAGTGAAGATGCTCCAGTCCATCAGGTTCTCGAAGTTCAGGTACTTCAACCGATTCATAAACACCTGGCCGACCTGGAGATTAGTTTCATACGGTGCAGAGTAGTTAAAGTTTTTGTCGGAATCAAAATATACATGCAAATAATACACATTCGCAGGAGGGCTGCGGGAGTCCTGGCGGCGCAATCGCCACACAGCCAGTGCTGAGACAATTCTGCTCATTCCACTGACTTCTGAGTGTAAAGGTTCATTCGTTCACAAAATGCTACTGTAAGTAGAGTAACACAAATATTGCAGTACAATTAAAGCTTGAATCATGATACTATTTGTAACGCAAAGATGAATCAATATTACCCCAAATATCGTAAACAACGAATCACGACCCCAAAAAAGTAAACGATGCCGATTATCAAGCCAAAACCAAAAGGAGCCAAAACCAATAAACAAGACGATTATTGATTTTGATTGATTTTGGTACCCTAGAGTAACAGATAAGGGCGCACGACTCCGATTCCGTTATTTCTAAAAGAAGACGCCCTTCTGGAGGACTTCGTTATTATTATAGAATTGATTTTATTATTAGGGCGCATCTCTGATTCTGATTACTGATCTTGAGAAATACATTAGTGTCGACAGATTAAATTGTTACTTTCACCAAAGTGCTCTCAAACTCGGCCGACTTCAGAATCCAAGAAGAGAACCTTGCGCGCTACTGGAACCTGACCTAGAAGCAGAGGAGACCCACAACAGTAAGTGATCACTGAATTCTGCTCCCAGACTTGCGGTCTGGAAGTGGGAGTTTTCGAGTGACTGATCACCAATCTTAAACTCTTAATGAGCACATACAAGCGCGCCAATACTGTACTGAGCCCTGAGCACGAGCATTGCACGAGCTGACCTCTTTGAGCAGGAACAGAATCCCCAGTGGCACAATCAGCCACACCGCCACCGCAGGCGCCTCGTGTTGCCTGAAGCCAGGATTAGCGCGCTGAACCTGCTGGCACTCGTCCGCGGCCCGCGGAGTGACATTGTACTCGGGATAGTAGGGCCCGTAGAAACGGTACGTTGGTGGAGTGCACAGCATGTAGACGGTGAATGCGGTCAGGAAGACAGCGTATAGCAGCAGGTTGAGGTAGTAAACCCAGCGGCCGAATGCGGTCCACTTGTGGCGCAGCAGAGCGGCCACCAGCGGGTGCAGCAGCAGGTCCTCGCGTTTGGTCCTGCATTGTTGAAGGGAAGTGGATGCGGATGCAGATGTGGATGTGTATGCGGATGTGTATGCGGATGCGGATGTGGATGTGGATGTGGATGCGGATGCGGATGGGATGCGGATGGGATTCTATGAATGCGGATGCGGATGTGGATGTGGATGCGGACGCAGATGCGGATGTGGATGCGGATGTGTATGCAGATGTGGATGCTGTGGATGCTGTGGATGCGGATGTGGATGTGGATGCGGATGTGGATGCGGATGTGGATGCGGATGTTAATGCGGATGCGGATGGGATGCGGATGGGATTCTATGGATGCGGATGTGGATGTGGATGCGGATGTGGATGCTGTGGATGCGGATGTAGATGTGGAGGCGGATGTGGATGCTGTGGATGCGGATGTGGATGCGGATGTGGATGCTGTGGATGCGGATGTGGATGTGGATGCTGTGGTTGTGGATGCGGATGTGGATGCGATTGCTCACTTCACCATCACCATCAGCGGGTGATTCTTCAACGAATCGCGGACGGCCCCGCCGACAGTTGCTGCGACGTTGGCCGAGTCTTTCAGCCGCCCGGACGAGTCGTAAATGTCGCTGGCGCTGCACTCCGAATGATCAGAGGCGCCTTCCGAGCCGGAATCGTCCGACTTGCTGCCGCAACCGCCGCCAACGCCGCCGCGAGTGCCGCTCCAGCGGATGTAGGAGTCGTCCAAGAACTCGTAGTTGAAGGCCACCCGATAGTCCGGGTCCTCCGGGGCCCGGCGCTCCTTGTTGATCTCCACGCATTTGTCGAACACGCGCTCAGCAATGGTCGGCATCTTGCGAATCAGCTTGCGAAGCGGCGTATCTTTCTGGCCCTGGAGTGGCGAAATCCGCATGCCTTCGCTTGAGGAAGCGCAGTGAGGATACGAAAAAGTGGCTGAAGGATCGGGAATTACACCGAGGGTTGGGAGTGACACCGAGGGTAGGGAGTGACACCGAGGGTTGGGAGTGACACCGAGGGTTGGGAGTGACACCGAGGGTTGGGAGTGACACCGAGGGTTGGGAGTGACACCGAGGGTTGGGAGTGACACCGAGGGTAGGGAGTGACACCGAGGGTTGGGAGTGACACCGAGGGTTGGGAGTGACACCGAGGGTTGGGAGTGACACCGAGGGTTGGGAGTGACACCGAGGGTAGGGAGTGACACCGAGGGTTGGGAGTGACACCGAGGGTTGGGAGTGACACCGAGGGTAGGGAGTGACACCGAGGGTTGGGAGTGACACCGAGGGTTGGGAGTGACACCGAGGGTTGGGAGTGACACCGAGGGTAGGGAGTGACACCGAGGGTTGGGAGTGACACCGAGGGTTGGGAGTGACACCGAGGGTTGAGAGTGACACCGAGGGTTGGGAGTGACACCGAGGGTAGGGAGTGACACCGAGGGTTGGGAGTGACACCGAGGGTTGGGAGTGACACCGAGGGTTGGGAGTGACACCGAGGGTTGGGAGTGACACCGAGGGTTGAGAGTGACACCGAGGGTTGGGAGTGACACCGAGGGTAGGGAGTGACACCGAGGGTTGGGAGTGACACCGAGGGTTGGGAGTGACACTGAAGATCGGGAGTGACACTGAGGATCGGGAGTGACACTGAAGATCGGGAGTGACACTGAGGATCGGGAGTGACACTGAAGATCGGTAGTGACACTGAAGATCGGGAGTGACACTGAAGATCGGGAGTGATGGCACGGGTTACCAACCTTCTCCCCAATAGTCTCATTCCTGAGCGCCTCCTTCCACTGCGATGAGCTGAGCAGGGTGAGCGCCACCTTCTTGTGCCCGTTGTCGATGGCGGCGTCCAAGCAGTTGCAGTTGTGCAGCGGGCTCTCGGGATTCGAATACTTGATTCGGGTTGCAGCTCGGGCGCCGCGGCGCAGCAGCAGGCGAACCATGTCAACGTGGCCGCCCTGGCAGGCCAGAAACAGCGGCGTGACGTTCGACTTGTCCGCCGGGTCCGTGGGCGAGTCGTTCTCCAGCAGGGTTCTGGCGACCTGGGCGGCGTAGCGAAGGTAGGGAGTTTTGTGTGGTGCTTTGGCAGAGGGGTGAAATTGGGATTTGAGAAAGGAGGGGAGAAATGGCAAGAGGGGATCTGGAAAGAGGGGGATCAGGGAGAGGAGAATCCGGGATGGAGAATCGGGGAGGGGAAAATCGGGGAGAGGGGAATCAGGGAGGGGAGAATCGGGGAGGGGAGAATCAGAGAGGGTTAGAATCGGGGAGGGAAGAATCAGGGAGGGGAGAATCGGGGAGGGAGAATCGGGGAGGAGAGAATCGGGGGCGGGAGAATCGGGGAGGAGAGAATCGGGGACGGGAGAATCGGGGAGGGGAGAATCGGGGAGGGAGAATCGGGGAGGAGAGAATCGGGGGCGGGAGAATCGGGGAGGAGAGAATCGGGGGCGGGAGAATCGGGGAGGGGAGAATCGGGGAGGGAGAATCGGGGAGGAGAGAATCGGGGACGGGAGAATCGGGGAGGGGAGAATCGGGGACGGGAGAATCGGGGAGGGGAGAATCAGAGAGGGTTAGAATCGGGGAGGGGAGAATCGGGGACGGGAGAATCGGAGAGAGGAGAACCAGGGAGGGAGAATCGGGGAGGGGAGAATCGGGGAAGGAAGAATCAGAGAGGGGAGAATTGGGGAGAGGGGAATCGGGGAGGGGAGAATCGGGGAGGGGAGAATCAGAGAGGGGAGAATAGGGGAAGAGAGAATCAGAGAGGGGAGAATTCCCCTAACAAACATTGGTGAAGCCCTTGGAGGCGGCGCAGTCCAGCGCAGTCCAGCCGCGGCTGTTCCTGGCGTTCACGTCCGCCTTGCCCTCCTCGATGAGCAGCTGGCAGATGCGAGCCTGTCCGGCCAGAGCCGCCATGTGCATCGGCGTGTTCGAATCCTCGTCCTCGTCGAAGGCCAGCGAAAGGTTGATTTTGAGAAGTCGGCGAACAACCTGCAGGTGGCCAGCCTGGGCGGCCAGATGCATTGGGGTCTCTTCGTCCTCGTTTTTCGCCTCGGCATCGGCGCCGTTCTCCAATAGCAGCTCCACGATGTCCACGTGTCCTGAGCAGTGTGCATGGCGCGCGCAGATTTTAGCTGCCAGAGACACTACTCGCCTACTGTTAGTAGCAGTGCACTTAAAACAAATAAACTTATCTTTTTATAATGCAAAGAAAAAAGGGACAAATAAGGATTTTTATTTTCAGGTGATGGCCACAATCTATGAGGATTTCGATTTGGGATGATTATGACAGGGATCTGCGATGATATGACAATTGAGATTGAAATCTAAGACATTAATATTTGAGATCTACGTATGGGATAACTGAGATGGGGATCTGGGAATGGGATAACTGAGATGGGGATCTGGGAATGGGATAACTAAGATGGGGATCTGGGAATGGGATAACTGAGATGGGGATCTGGGAATGGGATAACTGAGATGGGGATCTGGGAATGGGATAACTGAGATGGGGATCTGGGAATGGGATAACTGAGATGGGGATCTGGGAATGGGATAACTGATATGGGGATCTGGGAATGGGATAACTGAGATGGGGATCTGGGAATGGGATAACTGAGATGGGGATCTGGGAATGGGATAACTGAGATGGGGATCTGGGAATGGGATAACTGAGATGGGGATCTGGGAATGGTTCCTCAGGCCTACCGTTCCTGCAGGCCACGTGCAGCGGGGAGTTGTTGGCAGCGTCGCTTTCATCAATGATGCGGGCGTCCCGCACGGCCGGGTGGTCAAGCAGCGCCTGCAGCACCTGGCGGTTGTACCTGAACGAGTTGAATGAAATTTTATGTAAAAAACATGTTCCTAAGTTTCTACTTATAGTAGGGTAATTGGAAATTGTACGAAAGTGAATTTTGTTTCGAAAAGAATCACAAAATGGGATAAAAATCACCTCTCAAAAATCAATCGTTAGACATGTGCACTCTCTGTGGCTGTGAATCGCACGAAAACCTTCGCACACAAGAGCCAAGTGGTCGTCTCTAGTTGTATGTTAATAGTTACGTTTATAGCTAATAGTTACTAAAATTTCTAAAAGTACAAGACAAACTTTTATTACTTCTATCGATAATTTTGAGCCAAAAAATCAATTTTCTTTATCTAAATACTTCAAGTCGGCACTACTATAAGTAGAAATAAGCAAAAGTGGCGTGTATGAATTAAAAGTGGTATAAATTTCTTTAACTAGCCTACTTACAGTAATAATAAAAGAATCTGCATCTATCCTTTGTTAAATTCTAGGCTGTTCAGGACTCGAGAAATCGAAAATCATGATATTCCCCAGCATTCACCAGTGCGTCGCCAGGTAAACAGCGGTCCTGCCCTGACCGTCAGTGCACAGCGGGCTGGCGCCTTTGGCCAGCAGCAGTCGGGCGCACTCCGGGTCGTCCTTCTCCGTGCTGGCCAGCATCAGCGGCGTGTTGCCCTCCCGGTCCCGGCAGTCGAGGCTGGACCGGCGGGCCATCTCGGGCCGCTCCAGCAGGTTGGCTAGCAGACTCGGCTGGGCGAAGAAAGCGGCCTTGTGGAGAACCGTTTGCCTGCGGTATCGGGTTGCGGGGATTCGATCACTGGGACGGACGGGCTCTACAAGTGTGCGGTAATTGGGATCAGTGACAGAATAGAGATTAATGTGATCTGTTAGGATCTGTTGGGATCTGTTGGGATCTGTAGGGATCTGTTGGGATCTGTTGGGATCTGTTAGGATCTGTTGGGTTCTGTTGGGATCTGTAAGGATCTGTTGGGTTCTGTTGGGATCTGTAGAGATCTGTTGGGATCTGTTAGGATCTGTTGGGATCTGTAGGGATCTGTTGGGATCTGTTGGGATCTGTTAGGATCTGTTGGGTTCTGTTGGGATCTGTAGGGATCTGTTGGGTTCTGTTGGGATCTGTAGAGATCTGTTGGGATCTGTTAGGATCTGTTGGGATCTGTTAGGATCTGTTGGGATCTGTTAGGATCTGTTAGGATCTGTTGGGATCTGTTAGGATCTGTTTGGATCTGTTGGGATCTGCTGGGATCTGCTGGGATCTGTACGGATCTGTAGGGATCTGTTGGGATCTGCTGAGATCTGTACGGATCTGTAGGGATCTGTTGGGATCTGTTAGGATCTGTTGGGATCTGTTGGGATCTGTTAGGATCTGTTGGGATCTGTTGGGATCTGTTGGAATCTGCTGGGATCTGTTGGGATCTGCTGGGATCTGCTGGGATCTGTACGGATCTGTAGGGATCTGTTGGGATCTGTTAGGATCTGTTGGGATCTGTTAGGATCTGTTGGGATCTGTTGGGATCTGTTAGGATCTGTTGGGATCTGTTGGGATCTGTTTGGATCTGTTGGGATCTGCTGGGATCTGCTGGGATCTGTACGGATCTGTAGGGATCTGTTGGGATCTGTTAGGATCTGTTGGGATCTGTTAGGATCTGTTGGGATCTGTTGGGATCTGTTGGAATCTGCTGGGATCTGTTGGGATCTGCTGGGATCTGCTGGGATCTGTACGGATCTGTAGGGATCTGTTGGGATCTGTTAGGATCTGTTGGGATCTGTTAGGATCTGTTGGGATCTGTTGGGATCTGTTAGGATCTGTTGGGATCTGTTGGGATCTGTTGGGATCTGTTGGGATCTGCTGGGATCTGCTGGGATCTGTACGGATCTGTAGGGATCTGTTGGGATCTGTTAGGATCTGTTGGGATCTGTTAGGATCTGTTGGGATCTCTTGAGATCTGTTAGGATCTGTTGGGATCTCTTGAGATCTGTTAGGATCTGTTGGGATCTGTTGGGATCTGTTAGGTTTTGTTAGGATCTGTTAAAATCTGTTGGGATCTGTTGGGATCTGTTGGAATCTGCTGGGATCTGTTGGGATCTGCTGGGATCTGTACGGATCTGTAGGGATCTGTTGGGATCTGTTAGGATCTGTTGGGATCTGTTGGGATCTGTTAGGATCTGTTGGGATCTGTTAGGATCTGTACGGATCTGTTGGGATCTGTTGGGATCTGTTGGGAGAATGGAATAAGTGGGAGAATGGGATCAGTGGGAGAATGGGATCAGTAGGAGAATGGAATCAGTAGGGAGAATGGGGATCAGTGGAAGAATGGGGATCAGTGGGAGAATGGGATCAGTGGGAGAATGGGGATCAGTGGGAGAATGGGATCAGTAGGGAGAATGGGATCAGTGGGAGAATGGGATCAGTAGGAGAATGGGATCGGTGGGAGAATGGGATCAGTGGGAGAATGGAATCAGTAGGGAGAATGGGGATCAGTGGGAGAATGGGATCAGTAAGAGAATGGGATCAGTGGGAGAATGGGGATCAGTGGGAGAATGGGATCAGTAGGGAGAATGGGGATCAGTGGGAGAATGGGATCAGTAGGAGAATGGGATCAGTGGGAGAATGGGATCAGTAGGGAGAATGGGATCAGTGGGAGAATTTTAATAATTAGAACCGTAGCTGCATACACACCTGAGTAAGGGTATGCATAAACAGGTCTAATAATAAATAGAAGATACACAATTTACAAAACATCGGTCATCACAGCCGTACTAAACGCCACACCTGGTAGCGTCTACGGCGTCAAGTTTGGCTCCGTGCTGCACCAGCAGCTCCATAAGCCGAATGTTACCAGTTCGGGCGGCCAGATGAAGTGGAGTCTGCTCAGCCGTGTTGGTGGCGTTCACGAATGCGCCTGCAGAGGTGAAAAAGCTTATATGCTTGATTGTGCAGCTTTGAACTTAGAATTATTTGAAAAACTGAGTTAATTTTTTCCCTAAAAGTACATAAATTTAGATCAGTTTACTGGCGTTTGTTTCTATTTTTAGAAATGTTTGACAAAGCTAAGTGTTGACGTCACTTTCTATTTTTAGAAACAATTCGATATCTTTTATTTAATCATCTACGGTATAATGTCCTTTTTCTAAGCTCTACTAATTTCGGTCACACAAATTATTTAGACTACTTAAAATTAAAATTAAAATTAAACTTATTCCTAACTTTAATCAACTGGCATCAAAGTCGCTTCAAATTTTGCTTGATTGCAGCGATAGAATTGGAATGCATTTTAAGAGAAAATGATGCAAGCAATTAGTGTCAAATATAAATTTTTAATAAATAAATAGAAAAATATAAATTAAGAGCAAACCACTAAACAAGAATTCGATTTCAAACTGCACTTACTCATCTGGAAGCTCTGGAATCGCTTTAATTGTGTACGGGGTTTTGATGCTATTTTTAGAAGCTATTCAAGTTGATGTCAGTTTCTATTTTTAGACGTTAGACTTAAGTATGCCAATCAGTTAATTTTTATTTCTTTCTGTTCTTGCTTTAATCGAGATTAGAATGAAAGCATTGCTATATTTATTTATAAATTGTATTAGATGTTATTAACACAGTCATAGGTGTTGTAATGTTAGAAAGACAGTAAAAATAAGATGATAAATATTGTATCATGCATGCAAAAACAAGTATCGATTGTGATAGAAGCTGACTTGAATTGTCAGTTAGTAGTCAGTGAAGCCAGTGCCATTCCTGACTTGATTGGCTTGATTTCTGCTTCTGAAAGCAGTAGCAGCAGCAGCAGCAGCAGCAGCAGCAGGGCTCTGCCAGCCCCAAGAATCAAGTTAAAAATCGTATGTACTTTTACAGTGAGAATACAATAATGTCCTCACAGTTACGTAAGGCAGATAACGTGATACTTAAGTACTAAGTAATAATAGTAAAATTCAGGTGCAAAATGCCTCCTCAAATGGCGTTTATACCGCTGTGCAATAAAAATTCAGAACTACGGAAATCACAAAACCCTCGTTGCCAAACTGAATGGTTAAAATTAAAATAGCCAAGCACCTGCAGTTAAGCGAGGAGAGCTGCTATCAAGCAGCCAAATTTAACTCACCAATGCCGAGTTGACCGGAAGTAACTAACAAACAGTATGCAAAATGCAGATTAACGCCATTTTAATTACGTGTCGTGCGTTTTGTTTCAGTCAGCGAACAATAGAGAAACGATATGAAAAGCAGTACGTTAATTTATATACTGTGGACATTCACAAGCGCTAACTAGTCTTATAATGTCGTTAGGAATGTTTTAGTTATAGTCAGGGAGTAAGGGGGCCACTGAGGGACAGAAATGAATGGCGGGAATGCTGAGGAGGAGTGGGGTGGGCCACAGAGGAGCAGAATTTTATGGCAGGAATGCTTAGGAGTGGGTGGGCCGCAGAGGGGCAGAATTTTATGGCAAAGAATGCTGAGGAGTGGGGTGGGCCGCAGAGGGGCCGAATTTTATGGCAAGGAATGCTGAGGAGTGGGGTGGGCCGCAGAGGGGCAGAATTTTATGGCAAGGAATGCTGAGGAGTGGGGTGGGCCGCAGAGGGGCAGAATTTTATGGCAAGGAATGCTGAGGAGTGGGGTGGGCTGCAGAGGGGCAGAATTTTATGGCAAGGATTGCTGAGGAGTGGGGTGGGCTGCAGAGGGGCAGAATTTTATGGCAGGAATGCTGAGGAGTGGGGTGGGCCGCAGAGGAGCAGAAATTAATGGCGGGAATGCTGTGACGTGGGGTGGGCCGCAGTGGGGTAGAAATGAATGACAGGAATGCTGGGAGTGGGGTGGGCCACAGAGGGGTAGAAATGAATTACAGGAATGCTGGGGAGTGGGGTGGGCCACAGAGGGGTAGAAATGAATTACAGGAATGCTGGGGAGTGGGGTGGGCCACAGAGGAGCAGAAATCAATGGCTGGAATTCCTCTGATTAATGTGAAGCGTAAGGTTAGTGAAGAACGAGCATGAGAGCTAAAACCGGCTTATAGCGTAAACGATGACGTTAATTAGTGCAACTTCAAATGCAACGGATATAGCTAGGAAAGGAAACGAAAACTAATAAACAACCAATCAAGACAAAAACGTATTTAAACAGCTTTTGTTAATACAATCTTACGTGTACAGATATTAAACGCAATGCGGGCACAATCCACTAAATTCAACTAAACAAACACTGAATGAACCTCATTGGATATGCCCGACACACGAGAACATATGTTTGCTGTATAATCATGCTTTTACGACAAAACAATTCCCGTTTGGTAATCAACCAGTTAAACAAATAAGAAAACAAATTGGCTTACTAAACTACAACTATTATATTCTCAGAGGGTGCTGAGCATCTCGATAATAGGACAAGTCAGCATCATTGTGGGCCCCACAAAGCCACAGGTAGAAGGCCTCACCTTTCTGCAACAACATCTCCACCACGTCGACTGCCCCGTGCTCAACGGCGCAGTGCAGGCAGGTCACGTGTTCGACATCCTTTTTATTCACGAATCTTTTCAAGAAGCCTTCGCCAGCTGCCTCGGCGGCCGCCAGCAACTGCCCGCAGATGTCGGCGTCGCTCTCCGAGCAGGCCAAGTGCAGCGCCGTCTGGCCGCTGGTCTCGCCGAGGTCCAGGTAGTCACGCCGGCCCAGCTCGCTCTCGGCGCTGGCCGACGTTTGCAGGAGGAGGCGAACGGCGCCAGCTTTGCGGTGCGCGCAGGCCAGGTGAAGCGGCGTCATGTCCTCGTTGTCCGTGATCTGGGGCGGGTGGGCGCGAGTTGATGGCGGAATGAGGGGGCAGAATGAAGGGGCGGAATGAAGTGGGGGCGGAATGAGGGGGCGGAATGAGGGGGCGGAATGAAGGGACGAAATGAGGGGGCGGAATGAGAGGGCGGAATGAGAGGGCGGAATGAGAGGGCGGAATGAGAGGGCGGAATGAGAGGGCGGAATGAGAGGGTGTGATGAGAGGGCGGAATGAAGGGGCGGAATGAGAGGGTGTGATGAGAGGGCGGAATGAAGGGGCGGAATGAGAGGGCGGAATGAAGGGGCAGAATGCAGATGAAATGGAGCGAGAGGAGGAAGGAATGCATCAGAGTGGCGGAGTGATAAGCGGAGTGAGAGGAGGGCAGATGAGGGGTGCAGCAGCTGTGACTGGACGGCCTACCCGCCAGATCGGCAGCGACGAGGCGTAGGCCGATCCGCCCCGCCGAACAGGGCTGTCCTTGCGCTGGTTGAGCTCGAAGTTGAGCAGCAGGCGGGCGGCCACCAGGTTGCCATTCATTGCGGCGTAGTGCAGCGGCGTGCAGCCATAAAAGTCGCGCTTGGTGAAATCGGCGCCCGCCTTCAGCAGGCAGCTGACCGCGTCGTTCTCGTCCTGGAATGACGATTTGTCTTCGTTTCTTGAAAATTCCCTGTTAAATGCTGCTACTGCCGCTGGTAGTAGTATTATGAGGCAAGCAATAATGATACACGAAGCCATGCGATCTGAAGTCGGGACGGGAAGCTACGTTTCTTGGAAAGTTTGATCTCATTGGTTTTATAAATTTTATCATTCTGTTCCTCATTTTGTTACAGTACGAGTAATTAAACTAAGAATGGAAATTAACATAGAATTCTAACTTTATAAACAAAAAGCTTTATGAAGTGTCGGCAAGTCCCCAGTGGGACAACCAAGTGGGGCGTACAGTGGGCGGCGTGCGCCCTCGCGACCGCCTGTGAGGGCAGTCGGTCGATATTTTTTTATTTTCACTTTACAATAAAATATGATCTGATTTTTCAATGAGAAATTGTGATTTCGTACTCGTAATAATTTATTTAGCCTTAATATGGACGATTTTTTAAATCCTAATCGAAGCCGCCCGGTGATCGCCCGGCGACAACCTAAGTCTGGCGTGCTTCATGTTCAAGGCAGCTTTATTTAATAGCACTGCCCTTTCAGCTTAGCGGGAGAGCCGTTTTTTATTCACAATAATAGGTGTGGCTACTCTTTACAATAAACGTTAGGGCAATATTTGCTGTTGCCTAGTGCCAACATTGTGAAATCATTTCTTCCGGAAAGATGTGTAGAGTTTCATAAAATTTAAATGCGCATCAGACTACTTGACTACTTTTAGTAGCGTAGAGCTGAGAGCCCCCCCCCCCGAGAACAACTTTTAGTTTGCAGTCGAAAGAAGATCAAAGCATCAAATTGACAATAAATTTATACATGTAAATATTTGCGCTTTTAGAAAGCGGGTTTGCCTTGCTTTGCCATCTATTTTGAATTGCTGCTAAACCTGCTGATCGAACATGCCGGCTTAAAATGCCCATTAGAAGTAGAAGTAAGGGCTCCTCTTACTGGGCGAAACTACGAGTAGTGTCTGCAATGCTCGACTTCATGCTGTTGGCAAAAAATTCATGATCAATGATCTGAAAAATTCTGTAGCAGCTGTTGCAGCTTTGAATAGTGTCCACTAAAATAGCAGAAGATTTTTTATTACTGGATGCCGTTCCGCAGCTGGGATATTTATCTGCAGGGCAAAACTAACTAATTGATTATTTAGATATTTTGTTTTGGTGAAGACACGCTGTTTTAACAGCTGGAATTTAAACCCACAAAATTTGGAACCCTGTATCTCTTTTGCTTCTTAGATTTAAAATCGGACTAAAAATATTTAAATAGCTAGTGCAATAGAAGTTAGGAAATACCAAATAAGGTCTACCAGTTCGATTCCGTCGGTTTATTTCAGCAGGATTCTACTGTCTTTTTCTCTACTTCTCTTCCATCTGTCCTCTCTCCAACCTATTCCTCACAGTCCTTTCCATCTGTCTACTCTCCCTCTCTCTCTTTGCTCACTCTAGTCTCCCTCCCCCCTTCTATCTGTCTACACTCTCACTCTGTTCTCCCCCCTTCTATCTGTCTACACTCTCACTCTGTTCTCCCTCCCCCTTCTATCTGTCTACACTCTCACTCTGTTCTCCCCCCCTTCTATCTGTCTACACTCTCACTCTGTTCTCCCCCTTCTATCTGTCTACACTCTCACTCTGTTCTCCCCCCCCTTCTATCTGTCTACACTCTCACTCTGTTATCCCCCTTCTATCTGTCTACACTCTCACTCTGTTATCCCCCTTCTATCTGTCTACACTCTCACTCTGTTATCCCCCTTCTATCTGTCTACACTCTCACTCTGTTCCCCTCCTCCCCTTCTATCTGTCTACACTCTCACTCTGTTCTCCCTCCCCCTTCTATCTGTCTACACTCTCACTCTGTTCTCCCTCCCCCTTCTATCTGTCTACACTCTCACTCTGTTATCCCCCCTTCTATCTGTCTACACTTCACTCTGTTATCCCCCTTCTATCTGTCTACACTTCACTCTGTTATCCCCCCTTCTATCTGTCTACACTTCACTCTGTTATCCCCCCTTCTATCTGTCTACACTCTCACTCTGTTCCCTCCCCCCTTCTATCTGTCTACACTCTCACTCTGTTCTCCCTCCCCCTTCTATCTGTCTACACTCTCACTCTGTTCTCCCTCCCCCCTTCTATCTGTCTACACTCTCACTCTGTTATCCCCCCTTCTATCTGTCTACACTCTCACTCTGTTATCCCCCCTTCTATCTGTCTACACTCTCACTCTGTTATCCCCCTTCTATCTGTCTACACTCTCACTCTGTTCTCCCCCCTTCTATCTGTCTACACTCTCACTCTGTTCTCCCTCCCCCTTCTATCTGTCTACACTCTCACTCTGTTCTCCCTCCCCCTTCTATCTGTCTACACTCTCACTCTGTTCTCCCTCCCCCTTCTATCTGTCTACACTCTCACTCTGTTCTCCCTCCCCCTTCTATCTGTCTACACTCTCACTCTGTTATCCCCCCCTTCTATCTGTCTACACTCTCACTCTGTTATCCCCCCTTCTATCTGTCTACACTTTCACTCTGTTATCCCCCCTTCTATCTGTCTACACTCTCACTCTGTTCTCCCTCCCCCCTTCTATCTGTCTACACTCTCACTCTGTTATCCCTCCCCCTTCTATCTGTCTACACTCTCACTCTGTTCTCCCTCCCCCTTCTATCTGTCTACACTCTCACTCTGTTCTCCCTCCCCCTTCTATCTGTCTACACTCTCACTCTGTTCTCCCTCCCCCTTCTATCTGTCTACACTCTCACTCTGTTCTCCCCCCCTTCTATCTGTCTACACTCTCACTCTGTTTCCCTCCCCCCTTCTATCTGTCTACACTCTCACTCTGTTCTCCCTCCCCCTTCTATCTGTCTACACTCTCACTCTGTTCTCCCTCCCCCTTCTATCTGTCTACACTCTCACTCTGTTCTCCCTCCCCCTTCTATCTGTCTACACTCTCACTCTGTTCTCCCTCCCCCTTCTATCTGTCTACACTCTCACTCTGTTCTCCCTCCCCCTTCTATCTGTCTACACTCTCACTCTGTTATCCCCCCCTTCTATCTGTCTACACTCTCACTCTGTTATCCCCCCTTCTATCTGTCTACACTCTCACTCTGTTATCCCCCCTTCTATCTGTCTACACTCTCACTCTGTTCTCCTCCCCTTCTATCTGTCTACACTCTCACTCTGTTATCCCTCCCCCTTCTATCTGTCTACACTCTCACTCTGTTATCCCTCCCCTTCTATCTGTCTACACTCTCACTCTGTTATCCCCCCTTCTATCTGTCTACACTCTCACTCTGTTATCCCACCCCCTTCTATCTGTCTACACTCTCACTCTGTTCTCCCTCCCCTTCTATCTGTCTACACTCTCACTCTGTTATCCCTCCCCCTTCTATCTGTCTACACTCTCACTCTGTTATCCCTCCCCCTTCTATCTGTCTACACTCTCACTCTGTTATCCCCCCTTCTATCTGTCTACACTCTCACTCTGTTTCCCCCCCCTTCTATCTGTCTACACTCTCACTCTGTTCTCCCTCCCCCTTCTATCTGTCTACACTCTCACTCTGTTCTCCCCCCTTCTATCTGTCTACACTCTCACTCTGTTCTCCCTCCCCCTTCTATCTGTCTACACTCTCACTCTGTTCTCCCTCCCCCTTCTATCTGTCTACACTCTCACTCTGTTCTCCCCCCCTTCTATCTGTCTACACTCTCACTCTGTTCTCCCTCCCCCTTCTATCTGTCTACACTCTCACTCTGTTCTCCCTCCCCCTTCTATCTGTCTACACTCTCACTCTGTTCTCCCCCCTTCTATCTGTCTACACTCTCACTCTGTTCCCCCCTTCTATCTGTCTACACTCTCACTCTGTTCTCCTCCCCTTCTATCTGTCTACACTCTCACTCTGTTTCTCCCCCTTCTATCTGTCTACACTCTCACTCTGTTTCCTCCCCCCTTCTATCTGTCTACACTCTCACTCTGTTCTCCCTCCCCCTTCTATCTGTCTACACTCTCACTCTGTTCCCTCCCCCTTCTATCTGTCTACACTCTCACTCTGTTCTCCCTCCCCTTCTATCTGTCTACACTCTCACTCTGTTCTCTCCCCCTTCTATCTGTCTACACTCTCACTCTGTTATCCCCCCTTCTATCTGTCTACACTCTCACTCTGTTCTCCCCCCTTCTATCTGTCTACACTCTCACTCTGTTCTCTCCCCCTTCTATCTGTCTACACTCTCACTCTGTTCTCCCTCCCCCTTCTATCTGTCTACACTCTCACTCTGTTCTCCCTCCCCCTTCTATCTGTCTACACTCTCACTCTGTTCTCCCTCCCCCTTCTATCTGTCTACACTCTCACTCTGTTCTCCCTCCCCCTTCTATCTGTCTACACTCTCACTCTGTTCTCCCTCCCCCTTCTATCTGTCTACACTCTCACTCTGTTCTCCCTCCCCCTTCTATCTGTCTACACTCTCACTCTGTTCTCCCTCCCCCTTCTATCTGTCTACACTCTCACTCTGTTCTCCCTCCCCCTTCTATCTGTCTACACTCTCACTCTGTTCTCCCTCCCCCTTCTATCTGTCTACACTCTCACTCTGTTCTCTCCCCCTTCTATCTGTCTACACTCTCACTCTGTTCTCCCTCCCCCTTCTATCTGTCTACACTCTCACTCTGTTCTCCCTCCCCCTTCTATCTGTCTACACTCTCACTCTGTTATCCCCCCCTTCTATCTGTCTACACTCTCACTCTGTTCTCCCCCCCTTCTATCTGTCTACACTCTCACTCTGTTATCCCCCCTTCTATCTGTCTACACTCTCACTCTGTTATCCCCCCCTTCTATCTGTCTACACTCTCACTCTGTTCTCCCCCCCCTTCTATCTGTCTACACTCTCACTCTGTTCTCCCCCCCTTCTATCTGTCTACACTCTCACTCTGTTCTCCCCCCCTTCTATCTGTCTACACTCTCACTCTGTTCTCCCTCCCCCTTCTATCTGTCTACACTCTCACTCTGTTTCCCTCCCCCCTTCTATCTGTCTACACTCTCACTCTGTTCTCCCTCCCCCTTCTATCTGTCTACACTCTCACTCTGTTCTCCCTCCCCCTTCTATCTGTCTACACTCTCACTCTGTTCTCCCTCCCCCTTCTATCTGTCTACACTCTCACTCTGTTATCCCTCCCCCTTCTATCTGTCTACACTCTCACTCTGTTATCCCCCCTTCTATCTGTCTACACTCTCACTCTGTTATCCCCCCTTCTATCTGTCTACACTCTCACTCTGTTATCCCCCCTTCTATCTGTCTACACTCTCACTCTGTTATCCCCCTTCTATCTGTCTACACTCTCACTCTGTTATCCCCCCTTCTATCTGTCTACACTCTCACTCTGTTATCCCCCCCTTCTATCTGTCTACACTCTCACTCTGTTATCCCCCCTTCTATCTGTCTACACTCTCACTCTGTTATCCCCCCTTCTATCTGTCTACACTCTCACTCTGTTATCCCCCCCTTCTATCTGTCTACACTCTCACTCTGTTCTCCCTCCCCCCTTCTATCTGTCTACACTCTCACTCTGTTCTCCCTCCCCCTTCTATCTGTCTACACTCTCACTCTGTTCTCCCTCCCCCTTCTATCTGTCTACACTCTCACTCTGTTCTCCCTCCCCCTTCTATCTGTCTACACTCTCACTCTGTTCTCCCTCCCCCTTCTATCTGTCTACACTCTCACTCTGTTCTCCCTCCCCCTTCTATCTGTCTACACTCTCACTCTGTTCTCCCCCCCTTCTATCTGTCTACACTCTCACTCTGTTCTCCCCCCCTTCTATCTGTCTACACTCTCACTCTGTTCCCCCCCCTTCTATCTGTCTACACTCTCACTCTGTTATCCCCCCCTTCTATCTGTCTACACTCTCACTCTGTTCTCCCCCCCTTCTATCTGTCTACACTCTCACTCTGTTCTCCCCCCCTTCTATCTGTCTACACTCTCACTCTGTTCTCCCCCCTTCTATCTGTCTACACTCTCACTCTGTTCTCCCCCCTTCTATCTGTCTACACTCTCACTCTGTTCCCTCCCCCTTCTATCTGTCTACACTCTCACTCTGTTCTCCCTCCCCCTTCTATCTGTCTACACTCTCACTCTGTTCTCCCTCCCCCTTCTATCTGTCTACACTCTCACTCTGTTCTCCCTCCCCCTTCTATCTGTCTACACTCTCACTCTGTTCTCCCTCCCCCTTCTATCTGTCTACACTCTCACTCTGTTCTCCCCCCTTCTATCTGTCTACACTCTCACTCTGTTCTCCCCCCTTCTATCTGTCTACACTCTCACTCTGTTCTCCCCCCCTTCTATCTGTCTACACTCTCACTCTGTTATCCCCCCTTCTATCTGTCTACACTCTCACTCTGTTCTCCCCCTTCTATCTGTCTACACTCTCACTCTGTTCTCCCCCCCTTCTATCTGTCTACACTCTCACTCTGTTCTCCCTCCCCCTTCTATCTGTCTACACTCTCACTCTGTTCTCCCCCCTTCTATCTGTCTACACTTTCACTCTGTTATCCCCCCTTCTATCTGTCTACACTCTCACTCTGTTCTCCCCCCCTTCTATCTGTCTACACTCTCACTCTGTTCTCCCTCCCCCTTCTATCTGTCTACACTCTCACTCTGTTTCCCTCCCCCTTCTATCTGTCTACACTCTCACTCTGTTCTCCCTCCCCCTTCTATCTGTCTACACTCTCACTCTGTTCTCCCTCCCCCTTCTATCTGTCTACACTCTCACTCTGTTCTCCCCCCCTTCTATCTGTCTACACTCTCACTCTGTTCTCCCCCCCTTCTATCTGTCTACACTCTCACTCTGTTATCCCCCCTTCTATCTGTCTACACTCTCACTCTGTTCTCCCCCCTTCTATCTGTCTACACTCTCACTCTGTTATCCCCCCCTTCTATCTGTCTACACTCTCACTCTGTTCTCCCTCCCCCTTCTATCTGTCTACACTCTCACTCTGTTATCCCCCTTCTATCTGTCTACACTCTCACTCTGTTATCCCCCCTTCTATCTGTCTACACTCTCACTCTGTTCTCCCCCCCTTCTATCTGTCTACACTCTCACTCTGTTTCCCCCCCCTTCTATCTGTCTACACTCTCACTCTGTTCTCCCCCCCTTCTATCTGTCTACACTCTCACTCTGTTCTCCCCCCCTTCTATCTGTCTACACTCTCACTCTGTTCTCCCCCCTTCTATCTGTCTACACTCTCACTCTGTTCTCCCTCCCCCTTCTATCTGTCTACACTCTCACTCTGTTCTCTCCCCCCTTCTATCTGTCTACACTCTCACTCTGTTCTCCCTCCCCCTTCTATCTGTCTACACTCTCACTCTGTTCTCCCCCCTTCTATCTGTCTACACTCTCACTCTGTTCTCCCTCCCCCTTCTATCTGTCTACACTCTCACTCTGTTCTCCCCCCCTTCTATCTGTCTACACTCTCACTCTGTTCTCCCTCCCCCTTCTATCTGTCTACACTCTCACTCTGTTTCCCTCCCCTTCTATCTGTCTACACTCTCACTCTGTTCTCCCTCCCCCTTCTATCTGTCTACACTCTCACTCTGTTATCCCCCCCTTCTATCTGTCTACACTCTCACTCTGTTATCCCCCCTTCTATCTGTCTACACTCTCACTCTGTTATCCCCCCCTTCTATCTGTCTACACTCTCACTCTGTTCTATCCCCCTTCTATCTGTCTACACTCTCACTCTGTTATCCCCCTTCTATCTGTCTACACTCTCACTCTGTTCTCCCCCCCTTCTATCTGTCTACACTCTCACTCTGTTTCCCCCCCCTTCTATCTGTCTACACTCTCACTCTGTTATCTCCCCCTTCTATCTGTCTACACTCTCACTCTGTTATCCCCCCCTTCTATCTGTCTACACTCTCACTCTGTTTCCCCCCTTCTATCTGTCTACACTCTCACTCTGTTCCCTCCCCCTTCTATCTGTCTACACTCTCACTCTGTTCTCCCTCCCCCTTCTATCTGTCTACACTCTCACTCTGTTCTCCCCCCCCTTCTATCTGTCTACACTCTCACTCTGTTCTCCCTCCCCCTTCTATCTGTCTACACTCTCACTCTGTTCTCCCCCCCCTTCTATCTGTCTACACTCTCACTCTGTTCTATCCCCCTTCTATCTGTCTACACTCTCACTCTGTTCTCCCCCCCCTTCTATCTGTCTACACTCTCACTCTGTTATCCCCCCTTCTATCTGTCTACACTCTCACTCTGTTCTCCCCCTTCTATCTGTCTACACTCTCACTCTGTTCTCCCTCCCCCTTCTATCTGTCTACACTCTCACTCTGTTCTCCCTCCCCCTTCTATCTGTCTACACTCTCACTCTGTTCTCCCCCCCCTTCTATCTGTCTACACTCTCACTCTGTTATCCCCCCTTCTATCTGTCTACACTCTCACTCTGTTCTCCCTCCCCCTTCTATCTGTCTACACTCTCACTCTGTTCTCCTCCCCCTTCTATCTGTCTACACTCTCACTCTGTTTCCCTCCCCCTTCTATCTGTCTACACTCTCACTCTGTTCTCCCTCCCCCTTCTATCTGTCTACACTCTCACTCTGTTATCCCTCCCCCTTCTATCTGTCTACACTCTCACTCTGTTATCCCCCCTTCTATCTGTCTACACTCTCACTCTGTTATCCCCCCTTCTATCTGTCTACACTCTCACTCTGTTCTCCCCCCCTTCTATCTGTCTACACTCTCACTCTGTTATCCCTCCCCCTTCTATCTGTCTACACTCTCACTCTGTTATCCCCCCCTTCTATCTGTCTACACTCTCACTCTGTTATCCCCCCTTCTATCTGTCTACACTCTCACTCTGTTATCCCACCCCCTTCTATCTGTCTACACTCTCACTCTGTTCTCCCCCCCTTCTATCTGTCTACACTCTCACTCTGTTCTCCCCCCCTTCTATCTGTCTACACTCTCACTCTGTTATCCCCCCTTCTATCTGTCTACACTCTCACTCTGTTCTCCCTCCCCCTTCTATCTGTCTACACTCTCACTCTGTTCTCCCTCCCCCTTCTATCTGTCTACACTCTCACTCTGTTCTCCCTCCCCCTTCTATCTGTCTACACTCTCACTCTGTTCTCCCTCCCCCTTCTATCTGTCTACACTCTCACTCTGTTCTCCCTCCCCCTTCTATCTGTCTACACTCTCACTCTGTTCTCCCTCCCCCTTCTATCTGTCTACACTCTCACTCTGTTCTCCCTCCCCCCTTCTATCTGTCTACACTCTCACTCTGTTCTCCCTCCCCCTTCTATCTGTCTACACTCTCACTCTGTTCCCTCCCCCTTCTATCTGTCTACACTCTCACTCTGTTCTCCCTCCCCCTTCTATCTGTCTACACTCTCACTCTGTTATCCCCCCCTTCTATCTGTCTACACTCTCACTCTGTTATCCCCCCTTCTATCTGTCTACACTCTCACTCTGTTATCCCCCCCTTCTATCTGTCTACACTCTCACTCTGTTATCCCCCCCCTTCTATCTGTCTACACTCTCACTCTGTTCTCCCCCCCCTTCTATCTGTCTACACTCTCACTCTGTTCTCCCCCCCTTCTATCTGTCTACACTCTCACTCTGTTCTCCCTCCCCCTTCTATCTGTCTACACTCTCACTCTGTTCTCCCTCCCCCTTCTATCTGTCTACACTCTCACTCTGTTCTCCCTCCCCCTTCTATCTGTCTACACTCTCACTCTGTTCTCCCTCCCCCCCTTCTATCTGTCTACACTCTCACTCTGTTATCCCCCTTCTATCTGTCTACACTCTCACTCTGTTATCCCCCCTTCTATCTGTCTACACTCTCACTCTGTTCTCCCTCCCCCCTTCTATCTGTCTACACTCTCACTCTGTTCTCCCCCTTCTATCTGTCTACACTCTCACTCTGTTATCCCCCCTTCTATCTGTCTACACTCTCACTCTGTTATCCCCCCTTCTATCTGTCTACACTCTCACTCTGTTCTATCCCCCTTCTATCTGTCTACACTCTCACTCTGTTCTCCCTCCCCTTCTATCTGTCTACACTCTCACTCTGTTCTCCCCCCCTTCTATCTGTCTACACTCTCACTCTGTTATCCCCCCCTTCTATCTGTCTACACTCTCACTCTGTTATCCCCCCTTCTATCTGTCTACACTCTCACTCTGTTCTCCCTCCCCCCTTCTATCTGTCTACACTCTCACTCTGTTCTCCCTCCCCCTTCTATCTGTCTACACTCTCACTCTGTTCTCCCTCCCCCTTCTATCTGTCTACACTCTCACTCTGTTCTCCCTCCCCCTTCTATCTGTCTACACTCTCACTCTGTTCTCCCTCCCCCTTCTATCTGTCTACACTCTCACTCTGTTCTCCCTCCCCCTTCTATCTGTCTACACTCTCACTCTGTTCTCCCTCCCCCTTCTATCTGTCTACACTCTCACTCTGTTTCCCTCCCCCTTCTATCTGTCTACACTCTCACTCTGTTTCCCCCCTTCTATCTGTCTACACTCTCACTCTGTTATCCCCCCTTCTATCTGTCTACACTCTCACTCTGTTCTCCCCCCTTCTATCTGTCTACACTCTCACTCTGTTATCCCTCCCCCTTCTATCTGTCTACACTCTCACTCTGTTCTCCCTCCCCCTTCTATCTGTCTACACTCTCACTCTGTTCTCCCCCCCTTCTATCTGTCTACACTCTCACTCTGTTATCCCCCCCTTCTATCTGTCTACACTTTCACTCTGTTATCCCCCCTTCTATCTGTCTACACTCTCACTCTGTTATCCCACCCCCTTCTATCTGTCTACACTCTCACTCTGTTCTCCCCCCCCTTCTATCTGTCTACACTCTCACTCTGTTCTCCCTCCCCCTTCTATCTGTCTACACTCTCACTCTGTTCTCCCCCCTTCTATCTGTCTACACTCTCACTCTGTTATCCCCCTTCTATCTGTCTACACTCTCACTCTGTTATCCCCCCTTCTATCTGTCTACACTCTCACTCTGTTATCCCCCCTTCTATCTGTCTACACTCTCACTCTGTTCTCCCCCCCCTTCTATCTGTCTACACTCTCACTCTGTTATCCCCCCTTCTATCTGTCTACACTCTCACTCTGTTCCCTCCCCCTTCTATCTGTCTACACTCTCACTCTGTTTCTCCCCCTTCTATCTGTCTACACTCTCACTCTGTTCTCCCCCCTTCTATCTGTCTACACTCTCACTCTGTTCTCCCTCCCCCTTCTATCTGTCTACACTCTCACTCTGTTATCCCCCCTTCTATCTGTCTACACTCTCACTCTGTTCTCCCCCTTCTATCTGTCTACACTCTCACTCTGTTCTCCCTCCCCCTTCTATCTGTCTACACTCTCACTCTGTTCTCCCTCCCCCCTTCTATCTGTCTACACTCTCACTCTGTTCTCCCTCCCCCTTCTATCTGTCTACACTCTCACTCTGTTCTCCCCCCCTTCTATCTGTCTACACTCTCACTCTGTTCTCCCTCCCCCTTCTATCTGTCTACACTCTCACTCTGTTCTCCCTCCCCCTTCTATCTGTCTACACTCTCACTCTGTTCTCCCTCCCCCTTCTATCTGTCTACACTCTCACTCTGTTCTCCCTCCCCCTTCTATCTGTCTACACTCTCACTCTGTTCTCCCTCCCCCTTCTATCTGTCTACACTCTCACTCTGTTCTCCCTCCCCCTTCTATCTGTCTACACTCTCACTCTGTTCTCCCCCCCTTCTATCTGTCTACACTCTCACTCTGTTCTCCCCCCTTCTATCTGTCTACACTCTCACTCTGTTATCCCCCCCTTCTATCTGTCTACACTCTCACTCTGTTATCCCCCCTTCTATCTGTCTACACTCTCACTCTGTTCCCCCCCTTCTATCTGTCTACACTCTCACTCTGTTCTCCCTCCCCCTTCTATCTGTCTACACTCTCACTCTGTTCTCCCTCCCCCTTCTATCTGTCTACACTCTCACTCTGTTATCCCCCCTTCTATCTGTCTACACTCTCACTCTGTTCTCCCCCCTTCTATCTGTCTACACTCTCACTCTGTTCTCCCTCCCCCTTCTATCTGTCTACACTCTCACTCTGTTCTCCCTCCCCCTTCTATCTGTCTACACTCTCACTCTGTTCTCCCTCCCCCTTCTATCTGTCTACACTCTCACTCTGTTCTCCCTCCCCCTTCTATCTGTCTACACTCTCACTCTGTTCTCCCTCCCCCTTCTATCTGTCTACACTCTCACTCTGTTCTCCCTCCCCCTTCTATCTGTCTACACTCTCACTCTGTTTCCCCCCTTCTATCTGTCTACACTCTCACTCTGTTATCCCCCCTTCTATCTGTCTACACTCTCACTCTGTTCTCCCCCCTTCTATCTGTCTACACTCTCACTCTGTTCCCTCCCCCTTCTATCTGTCTACACTCTCACTCTGTTATCCCTCCCCCTTCTATCTGTCTACACTCTCACTCTGTTCTCCCTCCCCCTTCTATCTGTCTACACTCTCACTCTGTTCTCCCTCCCCCTTCTATCTGTCTACACTCTCACTCTGTTCTCCCCCCTTCTATCTGTCTACACTCTCACTCTGTTCTCCCCCCCTTCTATCTGTCTACACTCTCACTCTGTTATCCCCCCCTTCTATCTGTCTACACTCTCACTCTGTTATCCCCCCTTCTATCTGTCTACACTCTCACTCTGTTCTCCCCCCTTCTATCTGTCTACACTCTCACTCTGTTCTCCCTCCCCCTTCTATCTGTCTACACTCTCACTCTGTTCTCCCTCCCCCTTCTATCTGTCTACACTCTCACTCTGTTCTCCCTCCCCCTTCTATCTGTCTACACTCTCACTCTGTTCTCCCTCCCCCTTCTATCTGTCTACACTCTCACTCTGTTCTCCCTCCCCCTTCTATCTGTCTACACTCTCACTCTGTTCTCCCTCCCCCTTCTATCTGTCTACACTCTCACTCTGTTCTCCCTCCCCCTTCTATCTGTCTACACTCTCACTCTGTTATCCCTCCCCTTCTATCTGTCTACACTCTCACTCTGTTATCCCCCCTTCTATCTGTCTACACTTTCACTCTGTTATCCCCCCTTCTATCTGTCTACACTCTCACTCTGTTATCCCACCCCCTTCTATCTGTCTACACTCTCACTCTGTTCTCCCTCCCCCTTCTATCTGTCTACACTCTCACTCTGTTCTCCCTCCCCCTTCTATCTGTCTACACTCTCACTCTGTTCTCCCTCCCCCTTCTATCTGTCTACACTCTCACTCTGTTCTCCCTCCCCTTCTATCTGTCTACACTCTCACTCTGTTCTCCCTCCCCCTTCTATCTGTCTACACTCTCACTCTGTTCTCCCTCCCCCTTCTATCTGTCTACACTCTCACTCTGTTCTCCCTCCCCCTTCTATCTGTCTACACTCTCACTCTGTTATCCCTCCCCCTTCTATCTGTCTACACTCTCACTCTGTTATCCCCCCCCTTCTATCTGTCTACACTCTCACTCTGTTATCCCCCCTTCTATCTGTCTACACTCTCACTCTGTTATCCCCCCTTCTATCTGTCTACACTCTCACTCTGTTATCCCTCCCCCTTCTATCTGTCTACACTCTCACTCTGTTATCCCTCCCCTTCTATCTGTCTACACTCTCACTCTGTTATCCCCCCCTTCTATCTGTCTACACTCTCACTCTGTTATCCCCCCTTCTATCTGTCTACACTCTCACTCTGTTCTCCCCCCCTTCTATCTGTCTACACTCTCACTCTGTTATCCCCCCCTTCTATCTGTCTACACTCTCACTCTGTTATCCCCCCCTTCTATCTGTCTACACTCTCACTCTGTTATCCCCCCTTCTATCTGTCTACACTCTCACTCTGTTCTCCCCCCTTCTATCTGTCTACACTCTCACTCTGTTCTCCCCCTTCTATCTGTCTACACTCTCACTCTGTTCTCCCTCCCCCTTCTATCTGTCTACACTCTCACTCTGTTCTCCCCCCCCTTCTATCTGTCTACACTCTCACTCTGTTCTCCCTCCCCCTTCTATCTGTCTACACTCTCACTCTGTTCTCCCTCCCCCTTCTATCTGTCTACACTCTCACTCTGTTCTCCCTCCCCCTTCTATCTGTCTACACTCTCACTCTGTTCTCCCTCCCCCTTCTATCTGTCTACACTCTCACTCTGTTTCCCTCCCCCTTCTATCTGTCTACACTCTCACTCTGTTCTCCCCCCTTCTATCTGTCTACACTCTCACTCTGTTCTCCCTCCCCCTTCTATCTGTCTACACTCTCACTCTGTTTCCCTCCCCCTTCTATCTGTCTACACTCTCACTCTGTTATCCCCCCCTTCTATCTGTCTACACTCTCACTCTGTTTCCCTCCCCCTTCTATCTGTCTACACTCTCACTCTGTTCCCTCCCCCTTCTATCTGTCTACACTCTCACTCTGTTCTCCCTCCCCCTTCTATCTGTCTACACTCTCACTCTGTTCTCCCTCCCCCTTCTATCTGTCTACACTCTCACTCTGTTCTCCCTCCCCCTTCTATCTGTCTACACTCTCACTCTGTTCTCCCCCCCTTCTATCTGTCTACACTCTCACTCTGTTCTCCCTCCCCCTTCTATCTGTCTACACTCTCACTCTGTTCTCCTCCCCCTTCTATCTGTCTACACTCTCACTCTGTTCTCCCCCCCCTTCTATCTGTCTACACTCTCACTCTGTTCTCCCTCCCCCTTCTATCTGTCTACACTCTCACTCTGTTCTCCCTCCCCCTTCTATCTGTCTACACTCTCACTCTGTTCTCCCTCCCCCTTCTATCTGTCTACACTCTCACTCTGTTCTCCCTCCCCCTTCTATCTGTCTACACTCTCACTCTGTTCTCCCTCCCCCCTTCTATCTGTCTACACTCTCACTCTGTTCTCCCTCCCCCTTCTATCTGTCTACACTCTCACTCTGTTATCCCCCCTTCTATCTGTCTACACTCTCACTCTGTTATCCCCCCTTCTATCTGTCTACACTCTCACTCTGTTCTCCCTCCCCCTTCTATCTGTCTACACTCTCACTCTGTTATCCCTCCCCCTTCTATCTGTCTACACTCTCACTCTGTTATCCCCCCCCTTCTATCTGTCTACACTCTCACTCTGTTATCCCCCCTTCTATCTGTCTACACTCTCACTCTGTTATCCCCCCTTCTATCTGTCTACACTCTCACTCTGTTCTCCCTCCCCCTTCTATCTGTCTACACTCTCACTCTGTTCTCCCTCCCCTTCTATCTGTCTACACTCTCACTCTGTTATCCCCCCTTCTATCTGTCTACACTCTCACTCTGTTATCCCCCCTTCTATCTGTCTACACTCTCACTCTGTTCTCCCTCCCCCTTCTATCTGTCTACACTCTCACTCTGTTCTCCCTCCCCCTTCTATCTGTCTACACTCTCACTCTGTTCTCCCTCCCCCTTCTATCTGTCTACACTCTCACTCTGTTATCCCCCCTTCTATCTGTCTACACTCTCACTCTGTTATCCCCCCTTCTATCTGTCTACACTCTCACTCTGTTCTCCCTCCCCCTTCTATCTGTCTACACTCTCACTCTGTTATCCCTCCCCCTTCTATCTGTCTACACTCTCACTCTGTTATCCCCCCCTTCTATCTGTCTACACTCTCACTCTGTTATCCCCCCTTCTATCTGTCTACACTCTCACTCTGTTATCCCCCCCTTCTATCTGTCTACACTCTCACTCTGTTATCCCCCCCCTTCTATCTGTCTACACTCTCACTCTGTTCTCCCTCCCCCTTCTATCTGTCTACACTCTCACTCTGTTATCCCCCCTTCTATCTGTCTACACTCTCACTCTGTTATCCCCCCTTCTATCTGTCTACACTCTCACTCTGTTATCCCCCCTTCTATCTGTCTACACTCTCACTCTGTTCTCCCTCCCCCTTCTATCTGTCTACACTCTCACTCTGTTCTCCTCCCCCTTCTATCTGTCTACACTCTCACTCTGTTCTCCCCCCCCTTCTATCTGTCTACACTCTCACTCTGTTCTCCCTCCCCCTTCTATCTGTCTACACTCTCACTCTGTTCTCCCTCCCCCTTCTATCTGTCTACACTCTCACTCTGTTCTCCCTCCCCCCTTCTATCTGTCTACACTCTCACTCTGTTCTCCCTCCCCCTTCTATCTGTCTACACTCTCACTCTGTTCTCCCCCCTTCTATCTGTCTACACTCTCACTCTGTTATCCCCCCTTCTATCTGTCTACACTCTCACTCTGTTCTCCCTCCCCCTTCTATCTGTCTACACTTTCACTCTGTTATCCCCCCTTCTATCTGTCTACACTCTCACTCTGTTATCCCTCCCCCTTCTATCTGTCTACACTCTCACTCTGTTCTCCATCCCCCTTCTATCTGTCTACACTCTCACTCTGTTATCCCTCCCCCTTCTATCTGTCTACACTCTCACTCTGTTCTCCCTCCCCCTTCTATCTGTCTACACTCTCACTCTGTTATCCCCCCTTCTATCTGTCTACACTCTCACTCTGTTCTCCCTCCCCCTTCTATCTGTCTACACTCTCACTCTGTTCTCCCTCCCCCTTCTATCTGTCTACACTCTCACTCTGTTCTCCTCCCCCTTCTATCTGTCTACACTCTCACTCTGTTCTCCCTCCCCTTCTATCTGTCTACACTCTCACTCTGTTATCCCCCCTTCTATCTGTCTACACTCTCACTCTGTTCTCCCTCCCCCTTCTATCTGTCTACACTCTCACTCTGTTCTCCCTCCCCTTCTATCTGTCTACACTCTCACTCTGTTATCCCCCCTTCTATCTGTCTACACTCTCACTCTGTTCTCCCTCCCCCCTTCTATCTGTCTACACTCTCACTCTGTTCTCCCCCCCCTTCTATCTGTCTACACTCTCACTCTGTTCTCCCCCCCTTCTATCTGTCTACACTCTCACTCTGTTCTCCCTCCCCCTTCTATCTGTCTACACTCTCACTCTGTTCTCCCTCCCCCCTTCTATCTGTCTACACTCTCACTCTGTTCTCCCTCCCCCTTCTATCTGTCTACACTCTCACTCTGTTCTCCCTCCCCCTTCTATCTGTCTACACTTTCACTCTGTTATCCCCCCTTCTATCTGTCTACACTCTCACTCTGTTATCCCTCCCCCTTCTATCTGTCTACACTCTCACTCTGTTCTCCCTCCCCCTTCTATCTGTCTACACTCTCACTCTGTTATCCCTCCCCCTTCTATCTGTCTACACTCTCACTCTGTTATCCCTCCCCCTTCTATCTGTCTACACTCTCACTCTGTTATCCCCCCCTTCTATCTGTCTACACTCTCACTCTGTTCTCCCTCCCCCCTTCTATCTGTCTACACTCTCACTCTGTTCTCCATCCCCCTTCTATCTGTCTACACTCTCACTCTGTTCTCCCTCCCCCTTCTATCTGTCTACACTCTCACTCTGTTCTCCCTCCCCCCTTCTATCTGTCTACACTCTCACTCTGTTCTCCCTCCCCCTTCTATCTGTCTACACTCTCACTCTGTTCTCCCTCCCCCTTCTATCTGTCTACACTCTCACTCTGTTCTCCCTCCCCCTTCTATCTGTCTACACTCTCACTCTGTTATCCCCCCTTCTATCTGTCTACACTTTCACTCTGTTATCCCCCCTTCTATCTGTCTACACTCTCACTCTGTTATCCCCCCCCTTCTATCTGTCTACACTCTCACTCTGTTCTCCCTCCCCCTTCTATCTGTCTACACTCTCACTCTGTTCTCCCTCCCCCCTTCTTATCTGTCTACACTCTCACTCTGTTATCCCCCCTTCTATCTGTCTACACTCTCACTCTGTTATCCCCCCTTCTATCTGTCTACACTCTCACTCTGTTCTCCCTCCTCCCCTTCTATCTGTCTACACTCTCACTCTGTTCTCCCTCCCCCTTCTATCTGTCTACACTCTCACTCTGTTCTCCCTCCCCCTTCTATCTGTCTACACTTTCACTCTGTTATCCCCCCTTCTATCTGTCTACACTCTCACTCTGTTCTCCTCCCCCTTCTATCTGTCTACACTCTCACTCTGTTCTCCCTCCCCCCTTCTATCTGTCTACACTCTCACTCTGTTCTCCCTCCCCCCTTCTATCTGTCTACTCTCTCACTCTGTTCTCCATCCCCCCTTCTATCTGTCTACACTCTCACTCTGTTCTCCCTCCCCCTTCTATCTGTCTACACTCTCACTCTGTTATCCCTCCCCCTTCTATCTGTCTACACTCTCACTCTGTTATCCCCCCTTCTATCTGTCTACACTTTCACTCTGTTATCCCCCCTTCTATCTGTCTACACTCTCACTCTGTTATCCCACCCCCTTCTATCTGTCTACACTCTCACTCTGTTCTCCCTCCCCCTTCTATCTGTCTACACTCTCACTCTGTTATCCCCCCTTCTATCTGTCTACACTCTCACTCTGTTATCCCCCCTTCTATCTGTCTACACTCTCACTCTGTTATCCCCCCTTCTATCTGTCTACACTCTCACTCTGTTCTCCCTCCTCCCCTTCTATCTGTCTACACTCTCACTCTGTTCTCCCTCCCCCCTTCTATCTGTCTACACTCTCACTCTGTTCTCCATCCCCCTTCTATCTGTCTACACTCTCACTCTGTTCTCCCCCCCTTCTATCTGTCTACACTTTCACTCTGTTATCCCCCCTTCTATCTGTCTACACTCTCACTCTGTTCTCCCTCCCCCTTCTATCTGTCTACACTTTCACTCTGTTATCCCCCCTTCTATCTGTCTACACTCTCACTCTGTTATCCCTCCCCCTTCTATCTGTCTACACTCTCACTCTGTTCTCCCTCCCCCCTTCTATCTGTCTACACTCTCACTCTGTTATCCCTCCCCCTTCTATCTGTCTACACTCTCACTCTGTTCTCCATCCCCCCTTCTATCTGTCTACACTCTCACTCTGTTCTCCCCCCTTCTATCTGTCTACACTCTCACTCTGTTCTCCCTCCCCCTTCTATCTGTCTACACTCTCACTCTGTTCTCCCTCCCCCCTTCTATCTGTCTACACTCTCACTCTGTTCTCCCTCCCCCTTCTATCTGTCTACACTCTCACTCTGTTCTCCCTCCCCCCTTCTATCTGTCTACACTCTCACTCTGTTCTCCCCCCTTCTATCTGTCTACACTCTCACTCTGTTCTCCCTCCTCCCCTTCTATCTGTCTACACTCTCACTCTGTTCTCCCCCCCTTCTATCTGTCTACACTCTCACTCTGTTATCCCCCCTTCTATCTGTCTACACTCTCACTCTGTTCTCCCTCCCCCTTCTATCTGTCTACACTCTCACTCTGTTCTCCCTCCCCCTTCTATCTGTCTACACTCTCACTCTGTTCTCCATCCCCTCTTCTATCTGTCTACACTCTTACTCTGTTTCCCCCCCTTCTATCTGTCTACACTCTCACTCTGTTATCCCCGCCTCCCTTTCATCTGTCCTCTCTGCTGCTCTCTCTGTCTTCTTGTCTACTGCTTTTTCATCTCTCCTCTCTCCCTCTGTTTTCTATAGTTTTCTCTGTTTCCATGTTTTCTCTAACTGCTCCACTACTCCACAGGCGAAAGAAGCACAGGCGGCAGCAGCGAAGGCGGCAGTGGCAAAAGCGGAAGCGGCAAAGGCAGCTGCAGAGGCATCGACGTTTCAAAAAACTCTACTGAGCACTGCTGCTGATGCTGGCACACCTGCTGCTGGCGATGGGCCAGTCCGCTTGCAGTTCGGGCCGCTGACGGCCTCGTATTCCTCCATGTCTCAGCTGCGAGAGCTGGTCCAGCAAACAATGAAACTGGAGGAAAGCCAGCAGCAGATCATCAATATACTGGCTGGAATTCAGGCCCATCTGGATCAGCGGGCAGGGCAATCAGCCAGCTTGCTCTTTGAACCTCTGAATTCACTAGAGGAGTATGCTCGCTTCCTCAGTGATTTGCCTTCTGAGCGAGTTTTGACTTTGGTAAGTTTCAGTGTTAACCTATTTTAATTTAAAAATTCCCCTACTTGCTACTGCCTCTAAGGAGTAAGTAGTAAAAGTAGTTTCGTTTCTATATTAATCGAAATTAAGCTGGAACCCAACTTACTGTCACTTCACTATGTGAAGATTAATCATCTCCATCTATGCCGGCGCGGAGATTGGACAACTGCAGTCACCGACATGGTCAATGTCATCCTGACGCCCCGACTGCAAGCACTTGTCAATTTCAATGAACAGGGCATGCGGAACAGGGTGTGCCAGTCTGGTGCAGCCACGGAGCTATCGGATCGGGAGCTCGCGTTTCAATCCAAGTTTTTGGGCCTCGGACGCCGGGGCGGACGGAAAAGTCCCACTGGGTCATATCAAAAGATGAACAGTGGGTCTGACGCCTATCAAAATCAATAACAATTTTTGTGCTGAAAATATGAAAACCTCCGATCTCCGTAATGTATTTTTTCGGTGAAACCGGCCTCCTAAAAGTTTCCAAGAAACGTAGTTTCCCGTCCGCCAACAACGCCTTAAAAGCCAATAGATTTATCAAATCCAATTCAATTCGTAAGCTGTCCTGCATCATGCTACTTACTAGTAGGCCAAAGTGCCTAAGTATTGTAGTGCATAAAAAATCGTAAAAATCAGGATTCTGATGCTGCGCTGCACTTCATAATCGTGTAATAAAATCTTATATCGTATTAGTACATTAATAACTCTTATAGTGCCAATTCTTGACCTAAATTAGTAGCTACCGCAATTTCAATTTTTGCTATCAAAGGTAAAGTTGGTCAGTGAAATTTAGGTAAGCTTACTATACAAATACAAGTAGTTCATGAAGGCTTGAAGCAACAGACCTTCTGCTTTAAGACAATTGGCTGCTGAAAATGTTGGTAAATGCATTAACTTTATCGCTTTGCATTGCGATCAAATATTTGTTTAACTCTTTTATTACAGCTTCGATTTAGATAAGTTTTATTTATCCTCGGGTATCTCACTGTACATGTACACACGTCACTCTCTGTCCTCGGGTATCTCACTCTACATGTACACATCCCAACTCTCTGTCCTCGGGTATCACACTGTACATGTACACACCCCACTCTCTGTCCTCGGGTATCTCACTGTACATGTACACACCCCAAACCCTGTCCTCGGGTATCTCACTGTACATGTACACACCCCACTCCCTGTCCTCGGGTATCACACTGTACATGTACACACCCCACTCTCTGTCCTCGGGTATCTCACTGTACATGTACACACCCCAAACCCTGTCCTCGGGTATCTCACTGTACATGTACACACCCCACTCCCTGTCCTCGGGTATCTCACTGTACATGTACACACGTCACTCCCTGTCCTCGGGTATCTCACTGTACATGTACACACCCCACTCTCTGTCCTCGGGTATCTCACTGTACATGTACACACCCCAAACCCTGTCCTCGGGTATCTCACTGTACATGTACACACCCCACTCCCTGTCCTCGGGTATCTCACTGTACATGTACACACCCCAAACCCTGTCCTCGGGTATCTCACTGTACATGTACACACCCCACTCCCTGTCCTCGGGTATCTCACTGTACATGTACACACGTCACTCCCTGTCCTCAGGTATCTCACTGTACATGTACACACACCCACTCTCTGTCCTCGGGTATCTCACTGTACACGTACACACCCCACTCTCTGTCCTTGGGTATCTCGCTTTACATGTGCTGTACATGTACACACCCCACTCCCTGTCCTCGGACATGGCTGCCAAAGGTTCACATTAATCAAACATGCCAAATGGATCACTCACACTTGAATGCAGCTCCAGTGGGCCGGCCTCCTGCTCAGACGTCAGGCTCTCGCTCTAAAATGAATGATTTTTGAATAAAGCATCATTCAATGAGGTGGAGGTGACCCACCAGTCTAGGTTATTACCAGTAGTTACAATAAAGCACAGAAAATTACACGAAAGGACAAGAAGAAGCATGGCACACTGAAGCAATCACGCAAAGATCAAAAATACAGTTTTAAAAGGTAGAAATCCAATTAAAAATCTCTCCGACAAAATGATTTCAAAGACAAAAGGCACACACAAAAAAGGCTGAATCTGTGAAAAGGATGAAGTCACTAATAATGCTTCCTGTTTAACAGCTTTGCTATAATTATATCTGGTGAAAGACATCTACAGGCGTGGTGATATTATAACAAGTTGATCTTAAATTGGAAACACCTGGCTGGTTAATAGAGGCACATTAATTAATTAATTTGTGTACCGAGGCCAGGGTAGCGATGGTGCTCTGGCTGCCGGCTGTTTGAGCCGACAGCCTTGTGCGCTGAAAATTAATAAATTTGCTTTGAATTTTGAATTGTTGCTTACGAATTTGATTGAATTAAAGGCCAGGTAAAGAGGACCAAAGGCATGCAAGAAGAAAACATTTGCAAATTCTACACAATCTAAAAAGGGTCAATTTGAAGTCATGCATTCTTTTTTATACAAATGAATTTATTATTAAATATTTTGTAGCGAGGTCATCCATATAGGCTAAAAGGTCACTGCCAAATGAGTTAATCAGATGGTCAAGGACTCAAGGGGAATTGATCAGATGGTCAAGGACTCAAGGGGAATTGATCAGACTCAAAGGAGAATCACTGGAACCTAAAAGGAATTGATCAGGAAGACAAACTGGTCCTAGCACCAAGAACGCCAGGGTAGTAGAAGTCGCATAAATGATCAGGCATTAAAGCTACAAGCTTAACTTTCTGTGTCAGACACGAGGCTGTGCTGTCCAACATCTAAGATACACAAGCGTATAGAGCTATGAAATTAAAAGTACACACAAACAAGCACAGACATAGCAGCATTGCGGATGACCGATGGAAATGGGAAAGAGAGAGAAAACTGGGTCTGCACGAACTGCCCCCGGTGTACTTTTACATCGGCCAGAAAAATCAATTCCCCAAAGGCCTCAGCCGCTGCTGGCCGGATAAGAATGTCAAATTTCGCGGCGGCGGCGGTACAATGCAAGGATAAATTAGCATTTATTGCTGCATGCGGGCATCCGGTTTGCCAGGCTGGCAAGCAAACAGAGACTTTAGAAGATAAGATTTGGTTTCCCAGACAGGCAGCTGCATGCAGCCTCTACCCCCACAACCACTGATGCTTCAGTGGGAGCCGCTGCCCCCCCCCCCACAACCACCGATGCTTCAGTGGGAGCCGCTGCCCCCCCCCCCCCACAGCCACCGATGCTTCAGTGGGAGCCGCTGCCCCCGCCCCCCACAACCACCGATGCTTCAGTGGGAGCCGCTGCCCCCGCCCCCCACAACCACCGATGCTTCAGTGGGAGCCGCTGAGCCGCTGCCCCCGCCCCCACAACCACCGATGCTTCAGTGGGAGCCGCTGCCCCCCCCCACAGCCACCGATGCTTCAGTGGGAGCCGCTGCCCCCGCCCCCACAACCACCGATGCTTCAGTGGGAGCCGCTGCCCCCGCCCCCACAACCACCGATGCTTCAGTGGGAGCCGCTGCCCCCCCACAGCCACCGATGCTTCAGTGGAAGCCGCTGCCCCCCACAGCCACCGATGCTTCAGTGGAAGCCGCTGCCCCCCCACAACCACCGATGCTTCAGTGGAAGCCGCTGCCCCCCACAGCCACCGATGCTTCAGTGGAAGCCGCTGCCCCCGCCCCCACAACCACCGATGCTTCAGTGGGAGCCGCTGCCCCCCACAGCCACCGATGCTTCAGTGGAAGCCGCTGCCCCCCCACAGCCACCGATGCTTCAGTGGGAGCCGCTGCCCCCCCACAGCCACCGATGCTTCAGTGGAAGCCGCTGCCCCCGCCCCCCACAACCACCGATGCTTCAGTGGGAGCCGCTGCCCCCCACAGCCACCGATGCTTCAGTGGAAGCCGCTGCCCCCCCACAGCCACCGATGCTTCAGTGGGAGCCGCTGCCCCCGCCCCCCCTACAACCACCGATGCTTCAGTGGGAGCCGCTGCCCCCGCCCCCCACAACCACCGATGCTTCAGTGGGAGCCGCTGCCCCGCCCCCCCTACAACCACCGATGCTTCAGTGGGAGCCGCTGCCCCGCCCCCCTACAACCACCGATGCTTCAGTGGGAGCCGCTGCCCCCGCCCCCCTACAACCACCGATGCTTCAGTGGAAGCCGCTGCCCCCCCACAGCCACCGATGCTTCAGTGGGAGCCGCTGCCCCCCCCCCCCCCACAACCACCGATGCTTCAGTGGAAGCCGCTGCCCCCCCCACAGCCACCGATGCTTCAGTGGAAGCCGCTGCCCCCGCCCCCCTACAACCACCGATGCTTCAGTGGGAGCCGCTGCCCCCCCCCCCACAGCCACCGATGCTTCAGTGGGAGCCGCTGCCCCCGCCCCCCCCCCCACAACCACCGATGCTTCAGTGGGAGCCGCTGCCCCCGCCCCCCCCCCCACAACCACCGATGCTTCAGTGGGAGCCGCTGCCCCCCCCCCCACAACCACCGATGCTTCAGTGGGAGCCTCTGCCCCCGCCCCCCACAACCACCGATGCTTCAGTGGAAGCCGCTGCCCCCCCCCCACAACCACCGATACTTCAGTGGGAGCCGCTGCCCCCCCCCCCCTAACAACCACCGATGCTTCAGTGGGAGCCGCTGCCAGTGCCAGGCCAGATATTGCAGCGCAGCTGAGAGGCACGCCGGAATAAAAGCAGTTAAACAAAACTCACGGCCAGAGCCGCCTTGGTCCGGGTGCGCCTGTACTTAGCCGCCAAGTGCAGCGGCGTCATGAAGTCGGCGTTCTCCGCGTCGACCCGGGCGCCCCGCTTCAGGAGCAGCTCGCATATGTCGCTGTGGTTATTCCTGGCCGCATAGTGCAGCAGCGTGAAGCCTTCGGCGTCGCGTTTGTCGATGAGGGCGTGCCGCCCGGATGGGCCGCCGCTGCTGACGCCGGTCGTGGCGGTAGAAGCCGGCGTCAACGAGGCGTCAGAAGCTGAAGTTGGCGGCGGTCCCAGCAGGCTGAGCAGCTCGGCTGTGCGGCCTTCCTTGGTGGCCTGGTGGAGAGCCGGCGGGGGCCAACCGGAGTTGCTATTTTTAGATTCTGCAGGGTTGCCCCATAAGGAGAAATTAATTAGCACTAGAAGTGGCATTAAGATAATGGTGGATTTACCCTCCTAACCAAAAAAATTACAGTTTCGAGTCACCCGATTTTCTGATTCCCAAACTTAATAACTATATCTAAACTTGATATCCCTAAACTTCATTTCCCCCCGAACTTTAAATCATCTATGAATATTTTTTGCCACTAAAAACCAGCGTCCTTCACTGTAAAAAAGAGAAATTTACATCAAGCAGTTCTTGAAATGTTGCATGATGTCCTTTTGAACGATGAGTTCGCTGAGTCTCTGTATCGGGGTGAGAGTCTGAGGACAGGAACCGCACCAACTGGGGCTTTGCATCACCCTCCATCTTGTCCAGATCTTCCTGCTGCACATCTTGGCCAGCCTCTTCGCTGTCTTTGGGTGGCAAAGCAGGTTGCATACTTGCACCTGCTGATGGATTTTTATAATTCATAACTTTAATGAAAAATGTATGAAAATGAAGGCTTACTAAAAAATATGAGTTTGGACTTAAATAAAAAAGTTAATAGAGCAATTTATTTTAAAATTGCCAGAGGACCCTTACCATTATCATCTATTTGCGCATCTGCTAAGCTATCCAGTGGTTCATAGCTCTGTTGTGTGCAAGACATCAGATCTGGTCTTGGCACTAATATGCTAAAATAATAGTGTATACCAAAAGGAATAAAATAATTTGCTCTATGAACTCATAGGATAAAATTAGAGCAGAGCAAGTAGAGCAAATAGAGAAAGGATGTAATTTTATTTCTAAGATCTGCAAGAATATATATTAATTAAACTATTATATTAAACATAAACATAAACATAAACATAAACTTAAACATATATTAAACTATAAATATATGATATATATACATAAGATAACTTGATTGGATTTTACTTTCTAATTGACTTAGTTATGATTTTATGATTTGTTATAAGAATAATAATTGTTAAATAATTTGTTAATTAAATAATTGTTAAATAATTGTTAAATAATAATATTTAAAATAATTGTTAAAAAACTTGTTTTTTCTAAATTAACTTATAGCTTGTTTGTTTATATCTGATAAACATTATAAAAGTGTAATAAAAGGAACAAGGAGAGAAGCATACTAGAATAGCTACAAAGGTTTTGGTTTTTGTAAAAATAATAGCATTAAGTTTAGATTTTTTAAACATTTTTATTAACAGTATACAAGCGTAGTTACATTCAAAATTATAAATTGTTTAAAAGAAAATATAAGTTAAACATAATTTTTGCAATTACATAGCTATCTATAAATTTTAAACTGAGATTCCTATAAATAATTAGATAATAATATATTTTGAAAACAGAAAACAGAAACATAAGTAGACTTATTCTAAAAATTATTTTAAAATTTGTTTAGAGCCTAGGAGTAATTGAACTTTGAAGTTTATGAGTCATTAAAAAATCTACAAATAATCCAAAATTTAATATTAAATAGGCTAATTTTTAATTAACTTGTTGCATTTGCCACCAGATTTAATCATAAAACTTTGAAATAAAAGTACATGTATGATATTAAGTATCTTAGATTTTATAATTTGAATACAGGGTTTAAGCAGGTTTCTTCTGGAAATCAAGCAAGTCTAAGTCTTTAGAATTTTAGTTCAATCATAGAATATTTAATATATAGGCGATAGCAGTAGAAAAAATATAGTATATAGAAAAATCTAAATAAGCTTTTTAATTGCATTAAAAAATACAGACTTGTATACTGGCAACAGACATTTTTTAATAAAAAGTAATTGTAGTGGTGAGGAAGACAGACTATTGTCATTGAAGAAGGTAAAATCATAAAAATATATTTTTAATAATAATTTACTTCGAGGAAAATAATGCATTTAAAAGCGCTCGAAAACGTCAGTTAAAACAAACTAATCTATTTTTCCTTCTTATGACACCCAAATAAAGTGTATGGCAAACTTCCATTTTTGAAAAGAAAACTCACTTTTTTGACCAGTAAAAGCCAATATCACTGTACATTTAACGTAGCGATCGCAAGCAAAATTTGCACATTTAATTTTTAACTTGTATTGATTTCTTCCGGATCTAAAACCCGATTGCCGGTGTCGATTTCCTGCTCCTTCAATTTAGTATTAACAATTTCTATAAATTCTATTGTCACATAAGTCAGACATCTGTGCACTGACTATAAGCATAAGCCTACAGTGTCCAGTGTGTAACTGTGTATTGGGCGTTGGTTGATTAGAATTAGCAAAGCAACTAGGCGTCACTATCTGTATGTGCATGGCGACGGCGTATGCATTGACTGTTCATTTTATAGCTTCCAGATTTAGTGGATCCATAAATTCTATATTTTTCTGTTAGATTTAATTTCTGTATTCTTGCTTTACTGTTTTATTTAAATATTGCTTACACCTTATTGAAGATTTTTAAAGAAATGGACATACATGGTACAATGTAGGCTTAACACTAAAAGGGGCTTCAAACCAAGACTATGTTTAGGAAGATGCAGTGTAGCCAGAGCCAGAGCTAGTGTACTAGAGGCAGAATAGTCATGACATTTGCAATGTGCCAGGAAAAAAGCAAGCTAGGGCCTATTTTTACATATTTTGTTCATTTTGATATATTATAGTTGTACCTATCATTTATAAATTTTAGATTGTTTTAAAAATGAAAATGTATAGGTCTATATTTAAAAATGCAAAATTAATAATTTAAATGATATGCTTTTGAATATTAAATTAAAGTAATATACAACATACATGCGCAACAGTCGGCCAAGTTGGCCGATTTGGCCGACTGATTTGGCAGCCAACCAAGGAAGTCACAAAAATGCCCACCCTAATAAATACCTAAGTAGTAGTACTAAGTAGCTGATGATGCATTTCGGCCTTATAAGATAGTCATAGTTACTCTCGCCATTTACCCAAAGTTGCGTTAATTTTGCTTTAGGTTTTTTTACATGTAAGTAGCATTTTTGGCCAAAAACTACGTCGTATTTTTTGTTAAAACTAAGTCGCACGGCCGACCAAATTTTGGAGGTTGCGCATGTATGATATACAATATAGGAAAATATCTTAAAAGTAATATATACTGTTTATCCCTTTAGTCAAAGTATAGAATATTGTCAATTTAGATTATGAAAATTTCAAGTTCAACTTACCTAATCATATGGCATGTTGGTATGAATCATCTGGCCTTTGACCTTGTATCTTTATTAGTATATTTAAATTATAAAGCTGTATACAAAAATTAACTTTGAATATACCAAAAAATAATACTATTTGACTTTTATTTTTATATTTAATAAGCCTAATATTATATAATACTATAGAGCTTGGGTTTATATCTCTTGGAACCTAGCAAAACTATGGTTTTTAATAGATATTTTTTGGCCTATAGGCCATGCATAGTCTAGTGGTTTATTATAGTATTCATATATGCTAATGGATAAGGTCAATTTTAGATATAATAATTTTCCTATATACTAAAAATGATCTGTCTGTGTCTATCTATCTATCTATCTATCTATGTGATCAATTAGAGAAAAAATGGCTGGACCGATTTTGTTTGAACTTGCACTGTTCGATCAGAAATTTTTCTGTGATGGTACATGCATCGTGGCTAAGAAATTACTCGATGTTAAAGGGATTAAATATTCGAAAAACATGCTTTTTTGCAAAGGTCAAGCAGCTCCTTCGACTTGAAATGCATTGTAAGAATGCTAGCAAAAAACTGACTGGTTGAATTCTGATTCTGAAATAGATTGCATCACAATAGGCTTTTTATTTATTGTTTGTGTACTGGCTGAATTTTGACACTCAATTGAATTGCGTCACAAGATTGAGTGTGTAAGCATACAATACTTGATTTATATTGCGTAACCACAATGCTAAATTTAATAGAGACTGGTACTGACTTGTCTAAGAAATTGATTATGTCATAAATGTTTTGTGTAACTTTTACTCAATTGACTTGGTGTGAGTGTTGAATTATATAAGTGCTACAAATTCATTTATAACTTCAATGAGAGCTAGCCTAGAGCTGAATAGATTGGACTGCTAATGCAGCGACCAGGGTTCGAATCTAAGTAGTGTAAAAGTAATAATTTAATTCTTTTATTGAAAGCTTTTATTAAAAGACTAACTAAAAACATTTAGATTACTGCGCTTGATAAACCAGGGATTACTGCACTTGATAAGCCAAGGATTACTGCACTTGATAAACCAAGGATTATTGCTCTTAATAAGCTAAGGATTTTTGCACTTGGCAAACCAAGGATTACTGCACTTGAAAAACCAAGGATTACTGCACTTGGCAAATCAAGGATTACTGCACGTGATAAACCAAGAATTATTGCTCTTAATAAACCAAGGATTACTGCGCTTGATAAACCAAGGATTACTGCACTTGATAAACCAAGGATTATTGCCCTTAATAAACCAAGGATTACTGCACTTGATAAACCAAGAATTATCGCTCTAAATAAGCTAAGGATTATTGCACTTGGCAAACCAAGGATTACTGCTCTTAATAAGCCAAGGATTATTTCTCATAATAAGCTTAAGGATTATTTCGCTTAATAGGCCAAGGATTACTGCACTTGAAAAACCAAGGATTATTGCTCTTAATAAACCAAGGATTACTGCGCTTGATAGTCAAAGGATTACTGCACTTGATAAACCCAGAATTATTGCTCTTAATAAACCAAGGATTACTGCACTTGATAAACCAAGGATTATTGCACTTGATAAACCAAGGATTATTGCACTTGATAAACCAAGGATTACTGCACTTGAAAAACCAAGGATTACTGCGCTTGATAAGCCAAGAATTATTGCTCTTAATAAGCTAAGGATTTTTGCACTTGGCAAACCAAGGATTACTGCACTTGAAAAACCAAGGATTACTGCGCTTGATAAGCCAAGAATTATTGCTCTTAATAAGCTAAGGATTATTGCGCTTGATAAGCCAAGGATTACTGCACTTGATAAAACAAGGATTATTGCTCTTAATAAACCAAGGATTACTGCGCTTGATAAGCCAATGATTACTGCACTTCATAAACCAAGAATTATCGCTCTAAATAAGCCAAGGATTTTGCTCTTAATAAGCCAAGGATTATTGCACTTGGCAAACCAAGGATTACTGCACTTGATAAACCAACAATTATTGCTCTTAATAAGCCTAGGATTATTGCACTTGATAAACCAAGGATTATTGCTCTTAATAAACCAAGAATTATCACTCTTAATAAGCTAAGGATTATTGCACTTGGCAAACCAAGGATTACTGCACTTGATAAACCAAAAATTATTGCTCTTAATAAGCCAAGGATTATTGCACTTGGCAAACCAAGGATTACTGCACTTGATAAACCAAGAATTATCGCTCTTAATAAGCCAAGGATTATTGCACTTGATAAACCAAGGATTATTGCTCTTAATAAGCTAAGGGTTTTTGCACTTGGCAAACCAAGGATTACTGCTCCTAATAAGCCAAGGATTATCGCTTTTAATAAGCCAAGGATTATTGCACTTGATAAACCAAGGATTATTGCTCTTAATAAACCAAGGATTACTGCGCTTGATAAGCCAAGGATTACTGCACTTGATAAACCAAGAATTATTGCTCTAAATAAGCCAAGGATTATTGCTATTAATAAGCTAAGGATTATTGCGCTTGATAAGCCAAGGATTACTGCACTTGATAAACCAAGGATTATTGCTCTTAATAAGCCAAGGATTATTGCACTTGGCAAACCAAGGATTACTGCACTTGATAAACCATGAATTATCGCTCTTAATAAGCTAAGGATTATTGCACTTGGCAAACCAAGGATTACTGCACTTGATAAACCAAGGATTATTGCTCTTAATAAGCCAAGGATTATTGCACTTGATAAACCAAGAATTATCGCTCTTAATAAGCTAAGGATTATTGCACTTGGCAAACCAAGGATTACTGCACTTGATAAACCAAGGATTACTGCGCTTGGCAAATCAAGGATTACTGCGCTTGATAAACCAAGGATTACTGTACTTGATAAACCAAGAATTATTGCTCTTAATAAACCAAGGATTACTGCTCTTGATAAACCAAGGATTATTGCACTTGATAAACCAAGGATTATTGCTCTTAATAAGCTAAGGGTTTTTGCACTTGGCAAACCAAGGATTACTGCTCCTAATAAGCCAAGGATTATTGCTCTTAATAAGCTAAGGATTTTTGTACTTGGCAAACCAAGGATTACTGCACTTGATAAACCAAGGATTATTGCTCTTAATAAGCCAAGGATTATTGCACTTGGCAAACCAAGGATTACTGCACTTGATTAACCAAGGATTATTACTCTTAATAAACCAAGGATTATTGCTCTTGATAAGCCAAGGATTATTGCTCTTGATAAGCCAAGGATTATTGCACTTGGCAAACCAAGGATTACTGCACTTGATAAACCAAGGATTATTGCTCTTAATAAATCAAGGATTACTGCGCTTGATAAGCTTGGCTACATGTGTGGGATTCTTTCTATCCAGGGATACTTGCTATTCAGGGATTCTTGCTATCTGCAGGATGCTTGCTATCTGGGTAGATGCTTCTACAGTATCTGGGGATGCTTGCTATGTGCAGGTTGCTTGCTATCTGGGGTGAAGCTTGCTACGTGTATTTAGGGATGCTTGCTATCTGCTGTTGCTTACTTTTGGAGGGGGGTGCTTGCTATCTGAAGGGATACTTGCTGTCTTGGGAATATTTTCTATTTAGGTGGAATGTCTGTTATCTTTGTGAAAGCTATATTTTGTTGTCGGTTTGTTAATTTTAGAAAAAAGAGATTCATAGCAAATATCATTGTCCGTGACAATTTTACATGAATAAGGTGATTTTTAAAAGTGAAGAAGGAATTGCTGTTTAACGCCATGTGATGCCTCTGCATGATAGGCAACTGTGTTGCCTTTGGGTAACAATATTTTTTGCTGTAGCTGCTTTTCCAGCCATTGCCGAGCGTACTGCCTGCACCGCTACAGAAGTAGTACGCTATTGCTTTGAAAGAAGGCAAGTATGGTTGAATTGTCAGTTTTAAAATTCTACACAAGCATGTTTTATTAGCACATAAGCCCCAGAATTAAAATGAGAATTCGATTCCTAGCCCCCCTCCCTAAGAATTCTTTTCATTTTAAAGGATTTGTCCCTTGCTTATTGGCCACCCCGAAGGGGGGCGCTAGATTGCTAGTTTTGGAGCTAAATTGTGATCTTAGCTTGGGGTTTTTCATGTAATTATTGCACTTGGAGGCACTTAGAGGCTTGTGTGCTTAGAGGAGTTTGCAAAATGGGCAGTAATGCCTCTTGCTAGGCCTAGTTATATGAAAATGTTGCTTAGTGTGTATATAGCTACCTATCTCTAATAAAAACAGTAAAATATTTAGGCCTAGTCAAATATATTATCAGTATCAATTGACTAAAAAAATTCAGTTATAGATATAACTAATGCAATTCATATTTATTTTTCAGCTTAACTAGCCATCATTATGGGTACCTTTATGGGCCATTTTTTGCCAGGTTCATTTTTCCTGGGTTTCTCTATCTGGTGGACTTTTGCAATGCTGAATAGATACTATCGCGCCAAGTATAGAAAGGGCCCTGCCTATCAGTCAACTGCCACATACTCCTGCATCTGCTGTCGGCCTGGCTGCTGTAGCAGCTTTCAATGGGAGGGCATCTTGAAGGTAATAAGTGCTGCATGTTTATGCAACTCTACGCCACTAACATAAGCCTACTATTGAGTAATATTGCTGACAAGTTCTCTAATTCATGAACTGAATTTTTTTCAAACAGGTGTCCTGCTGCACTGTAGGCCTTATTGGCGAGATTGTGACTGGCATCGATCATCAGACTGGATCGTTTGTCCACATTGGAAACGGCCAGCATGCTACTATGTTTTCTGTGTTCGGATTCTCTGGCATTATTGACCTACTTATGCACTGTAAGGCCCCATTGCCAAAGTACACGGATTACGTGTTTAGCGCTCTGTGCTTCGCTGTAGAAGGTGTACTATTTATGTTCCACTTGCATGGCCGCACTAAGGTTAGTGTAATTATATCTTCCCAAGTTTCAGCACTTTTATTCATCGCAGTTGATTAGAGAAAAGACAAAAGAAAGCGTGAGGTGGTGGGGTGTCTGCAGGGTAGGAATGATAAGCAGGAGGCGTGAGGTGGTGGGTGTCTGCAGGGTAGGAAGATAAGCAGGAGGCGTGAGGTGGTTGGGTGTCTGGCAGGATAGAAAAGATAAGCAGGAGGCGTGAGGTGGTGGGTGTCTGCAGGGTAGTAAGATAAGCAGGAGGCGTGAGGTGGTGGGTGTCTGGCAGGATAGGAAAGATAAGCACGAGGCGTGGGGTGGTGGGTGTCTTCCAAGTTGTGTTAAATACAACAGTAAATAGTAAACAACAGTTAAATTGGTTTACAATATCAGACAACGCTTGTAACTTTATCTGTTCCAGGTGGACATTGTTGTGCACACCCTGCTAGTTTACGTTGTTTGGGCCTGCGTACTCTCTCTGATGCTGGAGATGAAGTTTCAAAATTCAATTGTAGCCAGTCTTTCGCGCTGCTTCTTTGTTGGCCTACAGGGCACCTGGTTCATTCAGGTGAGAGTCGATTTGTGTAATAACTGTTTGACTTAATAATGTGCTAAGTTATTCTCACCCGCTCACCTGGCCTCAGGTTGGCGCCATGCTATACCCTCCGCTGCCCGGCCTGAAGCAGTTTGAGCAGGGCGACATGCACGCCAACGTGATGATAGCCACAATAATATTCGGCTGGCACATGTTTGGCGTGTTCTTTCTGCAGCTCTGCCTAGCTCTCATTCTGGGCCGCTACCACGGCAAAGGCGCCAGCTTGAGCGCCTCTGGTGGTCAGCACCGCGAGGTGAGCATGGAGCGGCTAATTAAGTCTAGCAGCAACAATGGCAACATGTCGGATCTTGAGGAAAGCGACACGGAGTTCGACGCCTCCGGTGTGCTCACCGGCGACTCGCCTGGTAACAACGGTCGCCTGCTGTTGAACACCTCGGAGCCTTGAATAATATTTATCGTCATTTCGGAATTTTTTTAAAGTTACTGTTGTTTAGTCACCAAGCGATGGCGCGTTTCTGTAGCCACAGGTTCCTTAGAACTTGTCATCTCGGCTGTACGTCTAGATTTCGTTTTGGGTTGTGTCGAACAGATTCTTTCTTTGATTTTTCATTTTATATTTGATTTTTTGCTATATCTGTCAATATCTGTACCCTAGTTTAGACGCCCATGACATTAAGCTCGTAGAAATTTTTGTATCTTGCGCGATCCTCCTACCCGTATTTTACTAAGCATTCCTCTATTATTAACTATTTTGTAGGATTTCGCCGGAGTAGAGTTGAACGGAGTGGGTGTGAGGCGTTCGCCGCTATCAGGGTTGGAAGGACAGAATGGGGTGGGTGTGAGGGTTTCCGCGCAATCAGGGGTGGAAGGACAGAATGGGGTGGGTGTGAGGGTTTCCGCGCATTCAGGGGTGGAAGGACAGAATGGGGTGGGTGTGAGGGTTTCCACGCAATCAGGGGTGGAAGGACAGAATGGGGTGGGTGTGAGGGTTTCCGCGCATTCAGGGGTGGAAGGACAGAATGGGGTGGGTGTGAGGGTTTCCACGCAATCAGGGGTGGAAGGACAGAATGGGGTGGGTGTGAGGGTTTCCGCGCATTCAGGGGTGGAAGGACAGAATGGGGTGGGTGTGAGGGTTTCCACGCAATCAGGGGTGGAAGGACAGAATGGGGTGGGTGTGAGGGTTTCCGCGCATTCAGGGGTGGAAGGACAGAATGGGGTGGGTGTGAGGGTTTCCGCGCATTCAGGGGTGGAAGGACAGAATGGGGTGGGTGTGAGGGTTTCCGCGCATTCAGGGGTGGAAGGACAGAATGGGGTGGGTGTGAGGGTTTCCACGCAATCAGGGGTGGAAGGACAGAATGGGCTGGGTGTGAGGGTTTCCACGCAATCAGGGGTGGAAGGACAGAATGGGGTGGGTGTGAGGGTTTCCGCGCATTCAGGGGTGGAAGGACAGAATGGGGTGGGTGTGAGGGTTTCCGCGCATTCAGGGGTGGAAGGACAGAATGGGGTGGGTGTGAGGGTTTCCGCGCATTCAGGGGTGGAAGGACAGAATGGGGTGGGTGTGAGGGTTTCCGCGCATTCAGGGGTGGAAGGACAGAATGGGGTGGGTGTGAGGGTTTCCACGCAATCAGGGGTGGAAGGACAGAATGGGCTGGGTGTGAGGGTTTCCACGCAATCAGGGGTGGAAGGACAGAATGGGGTGGGTGTGAGGGTTTCCGCGCATTCAGGGGTGGAAGGACAGAATGGGGTGGGTGTGAGGGTTTCCGCGCATTCAGGGGTGGAAGGACAGAATGGGGTGGGTGTGAGGGTTTCCACGCAATCAGGGGTAGGACAGAATGGGGTGTGAGGGGTTCGGCGCAATCAATAAGGAAAGTACAGAAGGGAGTGGGTGTCAGCTGTGACTTTTTGCTATCCTGACTTGATATTCCAAATCTAATTCCATATCATGGGATCGACCTTTTATAGCTTTGAATTTTGTAACCAACATTTGATTTCCCACCGCCCAGTAATTATCTATTGCGATTTATATTAATCTTTTAATTACTAGATAATTCTAAAGCCACCCCCAATAATAATGGCTGTTTCGCGAGCGCAAGGCCTAGTCCGTCATACACACAGGCGTACGTTACAGGAGTTGCACCCCGAGATTTTTCGTGTAGATTTCCACAATTGCTCTGTGCGTTTCAGCTCTGTAGCAATTCTCACTAAATTGGCAATTAGTTATTGTCAATTTTCTCGCTGCAATAATAGGGTTTGCTTTTTCATGTCTTCTTCATGTCTTGCTTTGTTGTTTCTTTTCTCTTTCTGTTGTAACCAATGTAGTCATGTATTTGCTGCTAACACAGTAGAGATCGCTGTTATAATTAAATCTAGTTGTAGTAGAATAGATTGGCGTTTTGATTTAGAATGACGACCGATCGCTTAAAACTTTTGCGACAAATCTTTTTTTATTATGCAATTTACAAAGTTTTGTCATTCTGTGACTGATACTAATTTTCCTCTGCGATAGTTAATTGCTGTTTCATTGTTTAATCGTGCGTAGTTTATAGCCTGTTCATTTATTTTCTGTTGTTTTTTGCACGGATATTCGTGAATATTATCGGTAATACATCTGGCTTCTATTTAATATTATCCATTAATTTCTATATACAATGTTGCACTTCGGGACAACCTTTCCAGTTCTCAATTGGGAGTGTCACCTCAATAACATTCGCAAGGGCAAGATTTGCTAAAGAATATTTTATCAAAATAAACGCAAAACTTTTTCAAAACATTCTTGTTTCTCAACCCTTGTCACAACTAGAAGTTTGTGCTATATACTAAATCTCTAAATTCTATTTTAATTTGTGTCAAGTACGGCTTGGATTCCGTTCAAGTACGTGTACATCTGTACACCTGTACATCTTATTTACAGTGACATCCTTCCAGCTGGAAGATCGTGCTGGTAGTTCACACTGAAGATAAACAGTTCACAAAAACTAAAAACGTATGTTAATAGAAGCTGGCCCAACTTAAAAACTGAGCCAGAAGCTATACGAGCGTACAATCGAAAAGTCTGAAAGAAAGACTGAACACTCAGTCAAACCTGCTAGCGCAAACTAAAGGCATGCCATCTATGATAAAAATTGTTTATTTATGGCCTGCCGAGCGGCTAAAGCTGCAATCGCAGCTGTATAAGTAACGAGTGAAACTCCTATGGAGGAGAAATGGGACAGAACTCCCATCGCCAGAATTCCATTTCCTGAAATCCATCACCTGAATCCCATGACCGGAGTCCCATCTTCCTCTGCTCTCTCCTCACTCTTCTCGTCTTCCTCTCTCCTCTCCTTTCTTTTCTCATCTCATCTATCATCTCGTCTTCTCTCTCCTTCCTCTTCCCTCAATTCTCTCTCCTCGTTTCTCTTGTCTTCTCTCTCCTCTACTCTCTTATCCCTCTTCTCTCCTCTCTCGTCTCTGCACTCTCATCTCTACTCTGCTTTGTCCTCATTACTTTCCTCTCTACTCTTTGATCCATTCTCTCTTCTCTCATCTCTCTACTTTCTCCCTTCTCTCTCCTCCCTCCCCCTCATCTCTACTCTTAAATGTGTACAAGTTTAGTCTCAAAAACTATGGTCTTCTTTAGGAGTGTCGCTTCCTGAGGGGTGAAGCAAGCAGAGAGGCTTCCTTGCGCACGCGCAGATTTGAAATTCAAAATAAACAAAGTTATACATTCTATTTCGACAGAGATTTTTGCACATAGATACATTTTTATAATTTTTATGGTACCATTCTTCTGCCGTCTGGCGTGAAGTTATTTGCTCGCTGCGTTAAGTAGACCGCGAAATGCTACGAGAATACTCGTATATTGTATATTTCGTATTCTCAATTTCGATTCCAGACCCACAGCAAGCGAGTGTTTTGCATTCTAAGAAACCGTGTAAACAATCAAAATAAATATTCAGTAATGAATTCGAATACTGCTGATCGCCAGACCTCGTTTATACCTCGTAAAGGCTGGAGCTGAGCAAACAAAATCTACTCAAACAGTCGAAGTGTTTACCAAGCGCAGTGGATGTTTTGCGTATTGCACACACAGCGAAGACAGTTCTATATGGAGTTCGTCAGAACTTGCCAGCCTAGGCAATTGGAATATTTCGCACCCGAGGACCCAATTGCAGTCTATTTTGGCTAGCTCGTAGAACCAGCTGCCCGAGGCTGCTTTTAGTGTCTGATATTGTTCCTGGTGTTTTTCATTCTCATATCGTGCTTTTTTGTTGTTCCACCGAGCAGTAGATGGACAGTTTTCTAAAGCTGTCCTTGCCTGTAGCCAGCTAGTTCTTTCCAGTTTGTGCAGTACAGCTTGACCTTTACACGGCACTGCATGACTGCGCCGTTCTTGTGCAGTACAGCTCGACCTTTACACGGCACTGCATGACTGCGCCGTTCTTGTGCAGTACAGCTCGACCTTTACACGGCACTGCATGACTGCGCCGTTCTTGTGCAGTACAGCTCGACCTTTACACGGCACTGCATGACTGCGCCGTTCTTGTGCAGTACAGCTCGACCTTTACACGGCACTGCATGACTGCGCCGTTCTTGTGCAGTACAGCTCGACCTTTACACGGCACTGCATGACTGCGCCGTTCTTGTGCAGTACAGCTCGACCTTTACACGGCACTGCATGACTGCGCCGTTCTTGTGCAGTACAGCTCGACCTTTACACGGCACTGCATGACTGCGCCGTTCTTGTGCAGTACAGCTCGACCTTTACACGGCACTGCATGACTGCGCCGTTCTTGTGCAGTACAGCTCGACCTTTACACGGCACTGCATGACTGCGCCGTTCTTGTGCAGTACAGCTCGACCTTTACACGGCACTGCATGACTGCGCCGTTCTTGTGCAGTACAGCTCGACCTTTACACGGCACTGCATGACTGCGCCGTTCTTGTGCAGTACAGCTCGACCTTTACACGGCACTGCATGACTGCGCCGTTCTTGTGCAGTACAGCTCGACCTTTACACGGCACTGCATGACTGCGCCGTTCTTGTGCAGTACAGCTCGACCTTTACACGGCACTGCATGACTGCGCCGTTCTTGTGCAGTACAGCTTGACCTTTACACGGCACTGCATGACTGCGCCGTTCTTGTGCAGTACAGCTCGACCTTTACACGGCACTGCATGACTGCGCCGTTCTTGTGCAGTACAGCTCGACCTTTACACGGCACTGCATGACTGCGCCGTTCTTGTGCAGTACAGCTCGACCTTTACACGGCACTGCATGACTGCGCCGTTCTTGTGCAGTACAGCTCGACCTTTACACGGCACTGCATGACTGCGCCGTTCTTGTGCAGTACAGCTCGACCTTTACACGGCACTGCATGACTGCGCCGTTCTTGTGCAGTACAGCTCGACCTTTACACGGCACTGCATGACTGCGCCGTTCTTGTGCAGTACAGCTCGACCTTTACACGGCACTGCATGACTGCGCCGTTCTTGTGCAGTACAGCTCGACCTTTACACGGCACTGCATGACTGCGCCGTTCTTGTGCAGTACAGCTTGACCTTTACACGGCACTGCATGACTGCGCCGTTCTTGTGCAGTACAGCTCGACCTTTACACGGCACTGCATGACTGCGCCGTTCTTGTGCAGTACAGCTTGACCTTTACACGGCACTGCATGACTGCGCCGTTCTTGTGCAGTACAGCTCGACCTTTACACGGCACTGCATGACTGCGCCGTTCTCCACTGTCTCAAATGAAGTGCAAATCTATTTTTAACATGCATTATACTGCATATCATGCGCCAATGCTCATTGGAGACTGCTCAGATGCCATGACACAAAAGGGTAATTGCTCAGATGCCATGACACAAAAGGGGAATTGCTCAGATGCCAGGACTCAAAAGGAGAATTGCTCAGATGCCATGACACAAAAGGAGAATTGCTCAGATGCCATGACACAAAAGGAGAATTGCTCAGATGCCATGACACAAAAGGAGAATTGCTCAGATGCCATGACACAAAAGGGGAATTGCTCAGATGCCAGGACTCAAAAGGAGAATTGCTCAGATGCCATGACACAAAAGGGGAATTGCTCAGATGCCATGACACAAAAGGAGAATTGCTCAGATGCCATGACACAAAAGGAGAATTGCTCAGATTCCATGACACAAAAGGAGAATTGCTCAGATGCCATGACACAAAAGGAGAATTGCTCAGATTCCATGACACAAAAGGAGAATTGCTCAGATGCCAGGACTCAAAGGGGGAATTGCTCAGATGCCATGACACAAAAGGGGAATTGCTCAGATGCCATGACACAAAAGGGGAATTGCTCAAATGCCATGACACAAAAGGAGAATTGCTCAGATGCCAAGACTCATAGTGATATCAAAATAAAGCTTTGACGACCCCAGTGCTTTTTATCGTAAAAATGCGCAATACCCCAAAAACGGGTTTGCAACGTCTGGCACACAACTACTAAAAGAGAAAAGCAAAACATAAAACGAGCAATGAAATTTTAAGCACTTGCCGAGCTAGGGCAGCAACAAGAATACACAATGCTCAACTAAAGCGCCCTCGAGTGTGCTATATTTGATCTTCGTCTCAATTTCTTCTCTTCCTTCGCTTTTAAACTCTAAACTGCGCACATCAAACTCTACGCAGAACAGAGTTCACTTCAAGGTTAACCGAACTATAACCATACTTATTCTCTATACCTATAATTATAGAGAACGGGCCCGCGAATTAAAGGACACAAGATTAGCATTAGCAATAGTAAATAAATTCAATCAAAAGGCACACCAGGAAACGAAAAATATAGAGAAAATTGCTTCAGTTTATCAAACAGCTACATTGGGCTTGTATAGCTGCGCTGGGCATGGCATGGAGTTCAAGAGAATTGAGTGGATACTCGGATATTACAGAACAGTCTCTGCCTCATCAGCCTCTGCCAGCTTCCTTCTGGCAGTCATTGTTTGTATCTGTTTGTTGCAGTTTGTCTGCCCGTCTGGCTGTCTGTCTGTCTGTCTGTCTGTCTGTCTGTCTGTCTGCCCGTCTGGCTGTCTGTCTGTCCGAGTGTCTGTCTGTCTGTCTGTCTGTCTGTCTGTCCGAGTGTCTGTCTGTCCGTCTGTCCGAGTGTCTGTCGGTCTATCTGTCCGAATGTCTGCCCGTCTGTCTGTCCGAGTGTCTGTCTGTCCGAGTGTCTGTCTGTCCGAGTGTCTGTCTGTCCGAGTGTCTGTCTGTCCGAGTGTCTGTCTGTCAGAGTGTCTGTCTGTCTGCCTGTCTGTCCGAGCATCTGTCTGTCTGCCTGTCTGTCCGAGCATCTGTCTGTCTGCCTGGCTGTCCGAGTGTCTGTCTGTCTGTCGTTAGTGTCTTCGTGTCTTGAGGTTTTACTCGTAAGTGCCTGTCTTTTAAGTGTCTCAGCGTCAGCCAGCCAGTCTAGCAGGGCGGAGCGGTCCTCCCCCTGGACAGTCTGTAGGCCAGCAAGCAGCCCGACAGCAGGGCGAGGCCAGCAGACAGCAGCAGCAGGTGCCCGGTGCTCGAGCTGCTCACAGCCGGTTGCAGTCGAGCTCCGCCAGCTGCTGAGCTACTCCTATTAAACGAGCAGTCCACCGGTTCGGCCATCATGTGATGCTTTCCCGTGGCCAAGATTCGAACCCGGATCCACTGGCCCAGCCAGTTCTGATTCATTGGCAGTAGGATCTGTTCGTATCGCTTATTGTGGCCGACCCAGTGCTGCTTATCGTGGGACACATCGGTGACTAGAATGTCCTGCGGAGAGCGAGCGGGAGATTACTGTTAACAGTGTATAAGCCAGGCTCGGCTCAATCCGGCCCGAGAAGACTCGCTATCCTTTTCAAATTTCACAATAGCAATCCGGCCCGCTCAAGCTTTGTCTCTGCTCAGCTCTCTTTTCTCCCCACTTATCTCCTCTCCTCTCCCCTCTCCTCCCTTCTCTCCTCTCTTCTCTTCTCTCCCTTCTCCTCTCCCCTCTCATCTCTTCTCACCCCTCTCCTCTCTTCTCTTCCTTCTCCTCTCCTCTCTCCTCTCGTCTCCTCTCGCCTCGCCTCTCTTCTCTTATCTACCCCCTCTTCTTTTCTCTCTTCTTCTCTCTCTTCTCTTCTCTCCCCCCCTCTATTCGGAATCGCAGAAAGTTAAACAAAGATCTAAGCTGGATTGAAAATAACCTTGAAGCCCAGACTCTAGACACTTATAAAATAGGTCATTTTCTATCCAAGTAAAGCAAAGAAAAAGTTCTGGTTTTAGCATACTGCTTTCCTATAGGGCACCAAGGGCGCCAGCACCAAGGGGCGCCAGCACCAAGGGGCGCCAGCACCAAGGGGCGCCAGCACCAAGGGGCGCCAGCACCAAGGGGCGCCAGCACCAAGGGGCGCCAGCACCAAGGGGCGCCAGCACCAAGGGGCGCCAGCACCAAGGGGCGCCAGCACCAAGCCCCATGTGTAAAATTCAATTTATTACGCTTCAATTCAATTCTTACTCCATAGACTACTAACAGTGGCAGTAGAAGCAAATTAGTAAAAAACTGACCTGCACGCTCCCCAGCTGATCGTCATAGCTGGTGTAGGAGCGGAACAGCTGGTTCAATCGTCGGGTTCGGTCTTTCACTTCTGCTGGAGTTGCCTCCCGGTGCATCCGGGCTGCCGGGGTGCCCGGCCGGGGGAAGAACTGGTTGATGAACAGCACAGGGAATTTGTACCTGTGAGCAGTGTGCATGTGAGTTCATGTATGGTCAGATTCTCAAAGCGACCTGTTATGTTCAGGATAATGGTAGTGAAGGAGCAACGCTACTGACAGACTAAGAGGTTTAGAGGAGGGGCCATCCACTGGGAGACAGAAGCACAGCACAGGCAACCCACTAGGAGACAGAAGCACAGCACAGGCAACCCACTAGGAGACAGAAGCACAGCACAGGCAACCCACTAGGAGACAAAAGCACAGCACAGGCAACCCACAAAAAGACGCAAACAGGAGCAGAGAACTAGCCTGGATGACTCACTTCTCAATAAGCCTACACGTAGCCTCAAAGTCGTCTTCAGTCTCCGTAGGGAAGCCGGCAATAATATCAGTTGCTATGGTAACCCCGCCGGGCACCCGGTCTCGCAGATAGTCAACAACAGTGCAGAAGTCGGCCAGAGTGTATTCCCGGCGCATCTCGCCCAGCACAGCGTCCGAGCCGGACTGGACGGGCACGTGCAGGAAGGCGTACACGCGGGGGTGCGCCAGCAGGCGGGCCACGGCGGGCAGGTGGCGCAGTATGTAAGGCGGATTGGTCATGCCTAGCCGTAGCATGCCGCCGCTAGGGATTGCGTCGACAACGGCGTCTAGCAGGCTGGGCAAGTCGACGCCGATGTCGATGCCGTAGGCGCCCGTGTCTTCGCTAGTTAGCCAAACTTCGCACGCCCCGCCGCCACAGTCAGGGGTCTCGGCGAAGGCGCTCGCTACCCGATGTACAATCTGATCGGGCTGATAGCTGGACAGCTGGCCCCTGGCGTGCTTAGTTTTGCAATAGGTGCAGCTGTTCAGGCAGCCAGAGTTGATTGGCACAATTTCTATTAGGGGATTGCGGCGAATCTTCGGCATGTCCAGCGGCGGGCCTGCAATCAAGCAGTCAAGCGCAGATATGAGTGCGGCTTGTGGGGACTGGCAAAACACAAATATATAGGGGACGATGGAAGGTCATTCAGTCACAGGTAGTGACAGAAGGGTAAAGAGATTAAGTAAGATTAAGAAATATTATGCAGTAGTGTAATGAGACAGCAATGAGAAAGAGGACAGGTAGAGAGTAAGAGAAGGGTAGGTAGAGAGTAAGAGGGTAGGTTGAGAGTAAGAGAAGGGTAGGTAGAGAGTAAGAGGGTAGGTTGAGAGTAAGAGAAGGGTAGGTAGAGAGTAAGAGAAGGGTAGGTAGAGAGTAAGAGAAGGGTAGGTAGAGAGTAAGAGAAGGGTAGGTAGAGAGTAAGAGGGTAGGTAGAGAGTAAGAGGAGGGTAGGTAGAGAGTAAGAGAAGGGTAGGTAGAGAGTAAGAGAAGGGCAGGTAGAGAGTAAGAGAAGGGTAGATAGAGAGCAAGAGAAGGGTAGGTAGAGAGTAAGAGGAGGGTAGGTAGAGAGCAAGAGAAGGGTAGGTAGAGAGTAAGAGGAGGGCAGGTAGAGAGTAAGGAGAAGACACATGTAGGTAGGTGAGAGGAGGGGAGACGGTAGGGGGGAAAGAATGGTGAGCACAGGAGTGAGAAAAGAGATACTGAGTGAGGCGGCCACAGCAACAAGCGATAGCCAATGCGCCTCCCAAGAGTGCACATGCGCGCCCCGGCACCAACCCGGCAGCCTGCGGCCGTTAGTCGCCGACTTCTCCTTGCCCAGCAGGCGCACCGAGTTGCCGCGCAGAGTCTCTTCGACAACTTCGACAACTCGGCCAACTTGACCGACGCCTAGCAGGCTGACGCCGCGAAGGAAAGCGGCATCCGGCTGGCCCTGCGGCACGCAGCCGGCCACCACAATGGCCTTGCCGGCCTGCCTGGCGGCCTGGATCTCATTCCTGGCGTGATGCTCAGCGGGAGTCTTCACCGTGCAGGAGTTGAGCAGCCACAGGTCGGCCTGGTCAGGCTGGTCGGTGGTGACCGAATAGCCGTAGGCGGACAACAAGCCGGCCATGTATTCCCCGTCCGACGTGTTGTGAGCGCAGCCCCAGGTGCGAATATAGACGCATTCGGTGCCGGGGACTTTGCTAGCGAGCCCGTTGGTGCAGGCGTCCGATTGCTGTTGCTGTTGTTGCTGCTGCTGTTGTTGTTGTTGTTGTTGTTGTCGAAGTCTCTTCGGCCGGGCCACCACGACGTTCGATCGGCGACTCTGGCGAAGCTGGAACTCGCCTACTGCGGCATCATCGTCAGCTGACGCCAACTTCAGAAGATCCTCGATGTCCGCCTCTACTGGCTCGGCCTGCAAAACCCGGGTTGGGAAATTGAGGATTAACTTTGGGACTATATTATGACACATTTAGGACTAACTAAGAACTGATTTGGGACCACATTAAGAACAATTAAGGACTCTGGACTCTTTTAGACTGGGGACTGGACTAGCTGAGATCTGTCCGGGACTAGCTGAGATCTGTCCGGGACTAGCTGAGATCTGTCCGGGACTAGCTGAGATCTGTCCGGGACTAGCTGAGATCTGTCCGGGAATAGCTGAGATCTGTCCGGGACTAGCTGAGATCTGTCCGGGAATAGCTGAGATCTGTCCGGGACTAGCTGAGATCTGTCCGGGAATAGCTGAGATCTGTCCGGGAATAGCTGAGATCTGTCCGGGACTAGCTGAGATCTGTCCGGGAATAGCTGAGATCTGTCCGGGACTAGCTGAGATCTGTCCGGGAATAGCTGAGATCTGTCCAGGAATAGCTGAGATCTGTCCGGGACTAGCTGAGATCTGTCCGGGAATAGCTGAGATCTGTCCGGGAATAGCTGAGATCTGTCCGGGAATAGCTGAGATCTGTCCGGGACTAGCTGAGATCTGTCCGGGAATAGCTGAGATCTGTCCAGGAATAGCTGAGATCTGTCCGGGACTAGCTGAGATCTGTCCGGGAATAGCTGAGATCTAGCCGGGACTAGCTGAGATCTGTCCGGGAATAGCTGAGATCTGTCCGGGACTAGCTGAGATCTGTCCGGGACTAGCTGAGATCTGTCCGGGACTAGCTGAGATCTGTCCGGGACTAGCTGAGATCTGTCCGGGACTAGCTGAGATTTGTATGGGGTTAGCTGGGATCTGTCTGGGACTAGCTGAGATCTGTACGGGACTAGCTGAGATCTGTCCGGGACTAGCTGAGATCTGTCCGGGACTAGCTGAGATCTGTCCGGGACTAGCTGAGATTTGTATGGGGTTAACTGGGATCTGTCTGGGACTAGCTGAGATCTGTCCGGGACTTTACGGGACTAGCTGAGATCTGTCCGGGACTAGCTGAGATCTGTCCGGGACTAGCTGAGATCTGTCCGTGACTAGCTGAGATTTGTATGGGGTTAGCTGGGATCTGTCCGGGACTAGCTGAGATCTGTCCGTGACTAGCTGAGATCTGTCCGGGACTAGCTGAGATCTGTCCGGGACTAGCTGAGATTTGTATGGGGTTAACTGGGATCTGTCTGGGACTAGCTGAGATCTGTCCGGGACTTTACGGGACTAGCTGAGATCTGTCCGGGACTAGCTGAGATCTGTCCGGGACTAGCTGAGATCTGTCCGTGACTAGCTGAGATTTGTATGGGGTTAGCTGGGATCTGTCCGGGACTAGCTGAGATCTGTCCGTGACTAGCTGAGATTTGTATGGGGTTAGCTGGGATCTGTCCGGGACTAGCTGAGATCTGTACGGGACTAGCTGAGATCTGTACAGGACTAGCTGAGATCTGTCCGGGACTAGCTGAGATCTGTCCGGGACTAGCTGAGATTTGTATGGGGTTAGCTGGGATCTGTCCGGGACTAGCTGAGATCTGTCCGGGACTAGCTGAGATTTGTATGGGGTTAGCTGGGATCAACAGCAAATAACATAGATATTAAAAAAAGAAAAGAGCCAGAACTACATTAATTAGACATGGGTTTGATTCAGTGTCACAGTATATTAATATTAATAATAATCAATATATTATTATTAAGCAGCATCATCCATTGACTCATTTCTCCATCACATATGTCGCGCACAGTACTCACGCAGCAGAGACAGTCTGATGCATGCACAGAATGAAAGAGAGGCCAGAATAGATAAAAGAAGGATATATAAATTTGCCAGATAGATATTTACTGCAATTGTTAAGCAAAATTTTATTAATAAGCAATGAAAATCATCAAAAGTACTATTGCAGTTAATTATGTGTCAATATTCAGATATCATAAACAACATAAAAGAACAATTACTAAACAAAATAAATAATTTTAATACAATCAATAGAGCATCATCATAACCTTGAAAGCGGCGTTGTGTGTGTATCGGGTCTGTTATTAGATAATTGAAGAAAATTGATGAACTAACTGCAGGGAAGGGATATTCACAGCTATGATAGGATAGAAGCAACACTGTAATCAAAGTCACAGAACAGAGATATGGCCATCAATAATACTACTGAGTGCTGGTGAATATGTGCACATAGATATTGCCTCGTCTGTGTATGGAAAATCAGCAACTGCAGCATTAGAACTACTTACTAACTAAGTAGTATAATGTACTGATATTTTTATAAGATTAGTCAACAAAAATATGTAATCCTTTTGAGCATAGCAACTCACTATTGACTTATAATATTATAATCATTATTGTAACAAATTTACACACAAAACAAATTATTGACCAGAAGTAATCGCCTGTGTTTATTACTTCAAAATATAACTTTGAAGCTAAACAAAAGCATCAAAGAATATTCGCATCATACTATTAACTTATCGGTCTACTGACAAGTAGCATCACGCGAACAGTTCAGGAATAAAAATTAATGTTCTTTAAGAAGGATTACAATTCAAAATTACCAGTAAGGGATAGGGTAGAGACCAAATTACCCATCCTACAGCAAATACAATAAGCAATAACTAAACATCTAGGCTGGCATTTAACATTTTACACTGAATATAGGCTAGAGCTGAACAGGATAAAATATAGGGAAATTACATTAACAATAACTGCGATTCAGCTTCTGGGTTAATTGGGTGATTCTACAGATTAGCTATAGATTAGCTACAGATTAGCTATAGATTAGCTATAGATTAGCTACAGATTAGCTATAGATTAGCTATAGATTAGCTACAGATTAGCTATAGATTAGCTACAGGTTAGCTACAGATTAGCTATAGATTAGCTATAGATTAGCTATAGATTAGCTATAGATTAGCTACAGATTAGCTATAGATTAGCTACAGATTAGCTACAGATTAGCTATAGATTGCCAGCCGACACTGACAGGCGCCTGCTGAGCGGGCTGTGATAAACCCAGTGCTCGCCAACTTCTCTAAAATGCCGCTGGCGCCATCTCTCTCCCCGCTCTAGCCTGGCCTTGGCGGCGTCCCGCTGCTCCTGCTCCAGACGGGATTTGAACTCAGTGGCTGATGGAATGTCGCCAGTTTTCAGACTGCGAGTGACGCCCTCCCACAGTCGGCGGCTCTCGTTTGGCGCCTGCTCGGCGCGCGGCCTGACCCGCTTTTTAATAACTGGCATGTGCTGAGTGTCGATGAACACCTGCTGCTGTTCCAGCGGCGGGTGCGGCGGCGCCGGCGGCTGAGGCGACGCGCTCGAGTTCGGCGGGGTGGAGGAAGCGTCCAGGCCGGAGCTGGTCCAGCGAGAGTACATCTGGCCGTTCCAGAGCCCTTCCACGGTTAGGAATGGCTTCTTCTCGCCTGGCGCGAACACCTGCGGTTGGGTTGGTTGGGTGTGGCTTTGGATAGAAGCTTCTGGGAGAAACGGATGGAAGCTGAGAGAAACGGATGGAAGCCGAGGGAAACGGATGGAAGCTGAGAGAAACGGATGGAAGCTGAAAGAAACGGATTGAAGCTGAGACAAACGGATGGAAGCTGAGAGAAACGGATAGAAGCTGAGAGAAACGAATGGAAGCTGGGAGAAACGGATGGAAGCTGAGAGAAACGGATGGAAGCTGAGAGAAACGAATTGAAGCTGAGAGAATCGAATTGAAGCTGAGAGAAACGGGTGGAAGCTGAGAGAAACGAATGGAAGCTGAGAGAAACGGGTGGAAGCTGAGAGAAACGGGTGGAAGCTGAGAGAAACGGATGGAAGCTGAGAGAAACGGGTGGAAGCTGAGAGAAACGGATGGAAGCTGAGAGAATCGGATGGAAGCTGAGAGAAACGGATGGAAGCTGAGAAACGGGTGGAAGCTGAAAGAAACAGATGGAAGCTGAAAGAAACAAATGGAAAGGACATGACAGTAATCCGAGACCCCTTACCTGCGACAGCACCTTGTCCTTCTTGCCACCATAGAAAGGTTTAGCCAGAAAGTCAACGCTAGCGGAGTAGCCAGTCCGCGGGCACTCGATGCGGCACTTGCCGACCAGTTCAATCCAGGGCACAGTGAGTATAGACCGGCCGTAGCCGGACGGAAAGGTCACAATGTACTCTTCGTCATAGTCTAACAGGGAGATAACAGCCTGGCCAACCATTTGCACGGCTATTGATAGGCCTAGAAATTTACTCTTAGTCCAGATGTAGCCGTCCAGCATCACGCGCTGGGAGGCGCACTCGGCGTAGAATGCACTGATAGGCGGATGGTGCGACACCTGCTCTGCCAGGAAGGTGACGGAGTCCGGCGGCGCCCACGGCACTGGGCCGTTCGATGCCGCGGAGGCTGCCGCACCGTTTGACTGCTGCTGCTGCTCTTCTGCTTGCTGCTCCTGGCTGTTTTGTTGCTGCTGCTGCTGTTGCTGCTGTCGCCTTTTTTGCTGCCGTTTGGCAGAGGCCGTGTCCCAGTAGCATTGGAAGATTTCCCCTGGAATTAAACATTTGCGATGAGAATCAACTCAGACTCAGATTAGATCTTACATCATGCTGATCTTATCTCATATCATGCTGATCTTATCTCATATCATGCTGATCTTATCTCAAATCATTCTGATCTTATCTCATATCATGCTGATCTTATCTCATATCATGCTGATCTTATCTCAAATCATTCTGATCTTATCTCATATCATTCTGATCTTATCTCATATCATTCTGATCTTATCTCATATCATTCTGATCTTATCTCATATCATTCTGATCTTATCTCATATCATTCTGATCTTATCTCATATCATTCTGATCTTATCCCATATCATTCTGATCTTATCTCATATCATTCTGATCTTATCTCATATCATGCAGATCTTATCTCATACCATGTTGATCCTATCTCACTCTGATCTTACCGTAAAATTACTCACTTAAATCTCTCTAGAGGAGACTAGAAGTGTATTATTACACTGAAGTAAAGACTATTACACTCAGATCTGTCTCATCTTTCTAGCTAACTAATAATCCAGTTGTCTATTCCCAGCTCGACCCCACCAAGCCCCACTAGCAAGCGCTCACCCAGGATCGGATTATACGGTTTCTTAGCCACGGCCGACCGCCTGCCGGCGTGGAAAGCGCTGAGGTACCACTTCAGGCAGGCGATCATGCGGTCCCGCGGGTGCGAGTGATTCGGTATGTCCGACCACAGGTCCGGGTGGGCCAGAAAGTCGGCGTACATTTCCAGGGTGCTGCGCCGCTCCAAAATAAAAGTTGGCAGCACAATTTTAGTCAGGTCCATCCCGATGCGAACCTGCGAGATCAGGTGGCCAATCACCGAGCCGTGCTCGCCGTCGTCCAGGTTGCCCAGGTTGGACTCGTTCATGTCGTCGTACAGTTCGTCGTAGTTGCAGTCGTCATCAGAGCCGATCACCTCCGGAACGAAGACGGACCCGGAGCCGGCGCTGTTTGAACCGTCGGCAGCGGCGGCCGCGGCGCCCTCCTCGGCGTCGTAGAATTCGTCGTCGTCACCGTCGTCCTCGTCGCTGGAGAAACTGGTTGCCGGAATCAACGCATTGGAGGCGGCAGCCGCGGCAGCTGCGGCGGCAACCGCAGCGGCGGATGACGAAGTGGCGCCGGAGTCGGAGGAGCGCCGCTGCGGTTGGGCATCTTGAATGAAAATTTCAAAAAAAGACAGTAAAATTCGCTGCTTGGCTACTGACAGTAGGTCAGTTAGGATATTTCGGCTTTTTATAAAAAATAGTAAGAGGCATTGACTCACCGGACGTCACAACGGAGGTTGCACCGCCAGCAGCGGCGGCAGCGGCGGCTGCAGCGGCGACCTGACGCGAGGCGAAGTCAACCAGATTAGCAGCTGACGCCGCCTGCATTGGCGAAGTGGCCGTCGCTGCGGCAGCTCCGGCAGCTGTGACAGAAGAATCCGACACGGACGTTGCGTGGTGATCGTAGAAGATGGACTCGCCCTCTATCAGGGCGTCGGACGGCGGGACCAGGCCCGAGGGCACGGCCAGCTGGTGGGCGCCAGAGTACAGCGGGCTGATGAGATCCTGGAGTGAGCGCGGGCAGGTGAGCGTTTTTTTAAATCCCATTTACATTTTGAAAATCGAATTTCTAATCGGTTGAGCCATTTTTCTGAAATCGATCACACACATACCTACGTAGAGACAAACCATTTTTAGTATATGGATTTCCAACTCAGAGATCCCATTTCCAACTCAGAGATCCCATTTCCAACTCAGAGATCCCATTTCCAACTCAAAGATCCCATTCCCGGTTTAGTGGCTCCATTTCCAACTCAGAAATATTACCTAATCACTTGGATGTCAATAAAATTCACATAGCAATTTATATTAGAACTACTCACCTGTTTGCTCATCTGCAGCGCCACAATGACCTGCTTGATCAATTCGATCACCTGCCGCAGGCTGTCAACAATCTGATTGGCCCGATCTCTCTCAGTCGAATCGGCGTCAGTCAGACCTCGAACCCGGGACGTCAGTTGGCGCTCCTGTTCGATTAGCAGCTGAAGGTAGGCGTCGCTCTCAGCCAGCCGTTTGTCGAACGAGCCGACAGCGTCCAGTCGCTGTTGCTGCTCGAGCTCCAGGCGTTGCTTCTGCAATTGGCTTTGCTGCTGCTGGCTCTGATTACGCAACTGCTTCTGTCCCTGTTGCTGCTGCTGCAAGCTCCGATTATGATGATGATGCCGGCGGGAGCCGCCCCTGGGCGGCAGGTGATGATCGAAGTGAAGATTCAGCGTCTCCTCCAAGGCGTCTAACCAGCGCTGCCGCTGATCAGCGTCGCGGGCCTGAATAAAAAATTATTTCATCAGAGCATGTGCGAATTGTACTACTTATTAAGTGAGTACAAGTAGAAATAAAAAACATTTGCTTTCGAATCGTTAGAAATTTTTGATGTCAAAAATAAATCACTAATTACAATCCTTCAATAGCCTTCAGATGCCACTAATGAACCTCAGGATCCCACTAATGAACCTCAGGATTTCACAAATGAACCTCAGGACCCCACAAATGAACCTCAGGATCCCACAAATGAACCTCAGGATCCTACTAATGAACCTCAGGATCCCACTAATGAACCCCGGGATCCCACTAATGAACCTCAGGATCTCACAAATGAATCTCAGGATCTCACAAATGAACCTCAGGTTCCCACTAATAAACCTCGATCTCACAAATGAACCCCAGGATCCCACTAATGAACCTCAGGATCTCACAAATGAACCCTGGGATCCCACAAATGAACCTCAGGATCTCACAAATGAACCTCAGGATCCCACAAATGAACCTCAGGATCTCACAAATGAACCCTGGGATCCCACAAATGAACCTCAGGATCTCACAAATGAACCCTGGGATCCCACAAATGAACCTCAGGATCTCACTAATGAACCTCAGGATCTCACTAATGAATCTCAGGATCTCACTAATGAACCTCAGGATCTCACAAATGAACCTCAGCATCCCACTAATGAACCTCAGGATCCCATAAATGAACCTCAGGATCCCACAAATGAACCTCAGGATCCCACTAATGGACCTCAGGATCCTACTAATGAACCTCAGGATCCCACTAATGAACATCAGGATCCCACTAATGAACCTCAGGATCCCACAAATGAACCTCAAGATCCCACTAATGAACCTCAGGATCCCACTAATGAACCTCAGGATCCTACTAATGAACCTCAGGATCCCACTAATGAACCTCAGGGTCCCACTAATAAACCTCAGGATTCCACTAAATGGCATAGATTCTATGATATAGGATATCACTATGATCCAACATTAGATCCCACCGATAAACTCCGCAACTCATCAAAGTAGCTCGAAATAAAAAAAATATTTTGTTTATATATCAAAATATACTCTGTCTCAGAACTTACACACAGAACTTTATCGTTAAAAAAACTGCTAAGCCTACACTAGCCGAACATTCAATGGAGAAAAGGAGCATGGGAATGAAATTTGCATATATTTATGTATAAAACTCCCATTAACTTTGGCCCCAGGGCGAGAACAAGCACAGAATAAAATTCTCGAAGATAGAGAGAGATAGAGAGATCCAAAGAGAGAGAGAGCTGCATGCAGACCAGCACTGCCAATGCGGACCTGCAGAGGCATACACAGACCCGCGCCCTGTGCACCAATGGCGGCAAGAAAACAGAAGGCAACAGATAGGAGACAGCGCGATTGCAGCTTGCAGGCGCGAAGAAGGGCGAGGGGTGGAAAAGTCACTGCGGCATTACACAGACAGGGCCATAAATTATATGCGAATATTAGCAGTAGTAATTGTTTGACACAAATTCTGCAGCCTAATTACTACTGCGCTTGTTTCAAGGTGAAAAGGGGTGGCGATTAATTTAAATTGAAAGACAGACAGACGCCGACAGACAGATAGACAGATAGACAGACAAACACTAAGACAGACAGACAGACAGACAGACAGACAGACAGACAGACAGACAGACAGACAGACAGACAGACAGACAGATAGACAAACAGACAGACGGACAGACAGACACACAGACAGATGGACAGACAGACAGACAGACAGACAGACAGACAGACAGACAGACAGACAGACAGACAGACAGACAGACAGACAGACAGACAGATAGACAAACAGACAGACGGACAGACAGACACACAGACAGATGGACAGACAGACAGACAGACAGACAGACAGACGGACAGACAGACACACAGACAGATGGACAGACAGACAGACAGACAGACGGACAGACAGACACACAGACAGATGGACAGACAGACAAATTTAATCCAAGGTGCATGTTCTAACAGCTCTCAAATACATGTAAAGCCCCATATGCTTTGCACCTCGCCATGCGAGACTGTTATTACATGACTGGGGCTTTTGTTTTAGAAGAGAGGAAATTTCTAATCGTGAAAAAGCACTCTTTTTCTTCAATGTGCAATGCGCATTGTGTCAGGGTGCACACATCCGTCCAGCAATTATCTAAGTATCAGATTCGATTATATGCGAAACCAAGCACCGGATATGCGTTCCAGCTCTACTTGTCATTGATGCACTCTCACCTGAAAGTGGAACACCTTTCTGTCCTGAGTAGTAATAGTAAAAGTGCTGTCATCCTCGTCGTCAATGCCGATTAGGGCGCCGCGAAGCTTCACGCAGCCGCGACGCTCGCCCCGAACCATTTTGTCCCGAGACTGTCGGTGCGAGGGGCGAAAGGACATGGATTAGGAGACAAAGGCTTATAGAGATCTAGCTGAGTACTGCACTGTTCTAGTATAAATATAGATTTACAGACACGTTCTAGCTTCCATATAAAGAAGCCAAACAACAAGCTACATAAATTTTGAACCTTCGAGTCTGCAATGGTGACAGTATTTATAGGACTTCTGAGCTTGCTTGGCAAAAATTTGTTTAACTTGAGCAACTCAAATTTTCGTGGCCTTATATATGAACAAGTTCTGTTTAGCAAATAAACAGTGCTGCTGTTTCTTCATTTAAATAGTTAAAACTTAAAACTAAAACTAAATTATATCTGAAAGGCCTACAGCTCCAATTATCTATGAGGAATTGAAAAAGAATATTAAAAAATAAAGGAAAAACTCTCTAAGATAGGGGATTGGGGAATATTCCAAACTTCAGTCCCATGACCCACTGATTGCAGGTAATGCTTAAAATTAGAAAGTCATCACATTTAGTAGATTATTACATATAGGTAGTACATGAAAGGTCATATACTATAGTTTTACCATATTATAGACTATAACTATAGAATAAATGTACTACAGCTGCCATAGTTAAAAATGTGATAGGTATTAGCAATCACAATTTTAGGCTATAATATTACTATGAGCATATAAGAACAAAAAGTTCTATTAAAAATGCTTTTATAACTAACTATAGAAAAATAGTTCCAATAGTAGTTTTGAAAAAAGTTTTGCCTATGACTATTGCCTATAATAGTAGAACCACTATTATAATAGGACAGTAGTATATACCACTTAGATAGATAGTATTCTAGGATGTGAATATATTTTAAGCTAACACTATGCTATAGCCTACCAACAATGCACAAAATTGTTTTATATTTAATAAAGTAACATTTTTCTCAAATAATAGCATTCTTAGAAACCTTGGATTAAATATTTAATATTAATTTAGTATAGAACTGATAAATAAAAGTAGGGTTTAATATATTCCCAAAGAAACCTAGATTTATATAGCATCACCCCCCCCCCAAGACTTGACATTTCAATTCTTTAGATGGATTCTTTCGATAATGTGATATTTTATATATGGGATTATTTAGATAGGGATTCTTTAGAGGGGGATTTTTTTGGATAGGGATAGATGGGGGATTCTTTGGATGAGGGATTATTTGGATGGGGATTCTTTGGATAGGAGATTTTGTGGATGGGCGATTTATTAGATGGGGAATTCTTCAGATACTGTAGGGGGATTCTTTGAATGGGGAATCCTTTGGATAGGGGATTTTATTGATAGGGGTCCTTTGGATGGGGATTCTTTGCATCAGGGATTCTATGGATGGGGGATTCTTGGATGAGGATTCTCAGGGTGGCAGAGCAGGAGGGCAGAGCAGGGGGGGAAGCAGGGTGGCAGAAAAATCAGGTAAATCAGGTAAAAAAGAAGAAGCATCATGTAAAAAAGTGAACAAAGCCTCATGTCAGACAAAAAAGAAGTGTCATGTGAACAAGTAAAAAGAGTAATGTATAACATAATAAAACATCACATGAAACTGTGCTGCAACTCTTGGGGAGAATTTCTAGGATGTCAAAGCTTATGGGAGTAATTTCTGAGATGTCAAGGCTTGTGGGGGGACTTTTAAAATGTCATGGCTATGCTAAGAAGCTATGAGCATTCATATGGTATGAGTATATTCAACTTTTTAAATTAAAACTTGAAATTTGAAAAGGATTATTGCACTAGATAAGTATGTAATTATTGTACTAGCTGAGGAATTTGTTTCACTATCTTGCTAGGGGTACTTTCTATCAGGGGATGCTTGCTATTGGAAGGACCCTTGCTCTTGGAGGATGCTTGCTCAGAAGAATTCAAGATGTGAAGGCTTAAGAGGAAATTGCTGAGATGTCAAGGCTCAAGAGGGAATTGCTAAGATATCAAGGCATAAGATGAAATTTCTGAGATGTCAAGGCTTAAGGGGATTTTTGAGATGTCAAGGCTTGGGGAGGGGAATTACTAAGATGTCAAGGCTTGAGGAGAATCGCTGAGAGGTCAAGGCTTTAGACAGGAAGAAATTACTAAGATGTCAAGACTAGAATTATTGAGATATAAAAGCTTACTAGGGGGGAATTTCTGATATATCAAGGCTTGGGCCCAAATCGCTGAGATGTCAAAGCTTGTAGGGAATTTCTGAGATGTCAAGGCTTGGGGGAGGGAATTGCTGAGATTTCAAGGCTTAAGGGAGATTTCTGAGATGCCAAGTCTTGGGGAGGGATTACTAAGATGTCAAGGCTTGGAGAGGGGAATTACTGAGATGTGAAGGCTTGGGGAGGGGAATTACTGAGATGTCAAGGCTTTGGATAGGGAGTATTTGGTAGGATGCCAAGTTTTGCACTGGAATTGCTGAGATGGCAATGCTTGGAGGGAATTTCTGAGGTGTCAAGGCTTGGGGAATTTCTGAGATGTTAAGTCTTGGTGGGGAATTCTATGGATTAATGATTCCTTGGGTGAGGAATGCTTCTAATATATGGGCAATTCGTTTGATGGGGAATTCTTAAGATGGGAATGGATCTAGGGAATTCTTTGGATTGGGGATTCTATTGATGAGGGGTTCTTTGGATGGGAGATTCTTTGCATGTGAGATTCTTTACACTGGGGATTTTATAGATAGAGGATTTAATTGGGTAAATTTTATTGCATGAAAAAACTGTGATTGGAGTTTGGATAGAAAGCCCCAATGGGGGTTGGAATTGGCTAGTCTATCTAAATATACTAAATCTCTAATATTTGTATGCTTGAATCCATATACTAAAAATGGTCTGTCAGTATCTATTTATCTAGATATCTAAATATGTGATTGATTTTAGCAAACGGCACAACCAATCTTGTTTGAACTTTCACTGTTTGATCAGAATTTTTTTCTATGATGGTATATACAATGTGGCTAAGAAATGCTAAAGGGATTAAATATTTGAAAAACATGCTTTTTTTGCAAAGGTCAAGTAGCTCTTTTGACTTGAAAAGCATTGTAAGAATGCTAGAGAAAAAACTGACTGGTTGAATTCTGATTCTAAAATAGATTGCATGACAATAGACATTTATTTATTGTTGGTGTATACTGGCTAAATTTTGATACTGAATTGAATTGCATCACTGCATTAAAAATGCAGTGTGGAAGCATAACACAATATTTATTTATATTGCATAACTATATTGTTAACTTTAATAGAGACTGGTACTGACTTATATAAATAAAGTGATTTTTAAAAGTGAAAAAGGAATTGGTTCTAAAGAAAAAATGCTTTTCTAATTGTTTTCCATGAAATATTTTTGCTCTTTGCCTATTGGGTGCCCCAAAGGGGGGCTGCATTAGATTGCTAGTATATTCCCTAATGTATACTAGGCCTAACTGTGCATTAATGTTCTGCCGTAAGGAGGGTCCATGTACTGTAGCCGTAGCCATAAGCAAAACTATGGCTTATTCCAATTCTCCGTGTTCTGTAGTTGTAGGGACCCCAAAATTACCATATTCCTGTAGTTCCTGTAGCTGTAGCTGTAGTTTTAATAAAAAGTCTAGAAAATAAAATATTTAAAATCAAGAAGATAACCTAGTGCTTAAACAACTGTAAATTAAGTTAGAAAATAAAAGAAACACTTGATTGCCCTTGTAAGATTATATTTTGTCTTTTTTCAGAGCAACAAAACTTAATCATTACTGAAAGTACTAACGCTAAACTTTTTCATATTAATTAAAATTAGAGTTTTCTAGTGTTTTATTGTACTTTTTTAGATATATTTTATAAGTTTCTAGGTTGATAATACAGTTTACTAAAAGTATCTTTATTTTATTCTACCTGTTTCTAATATTTTTTCAATTTTTTAATAGTAATAACTATAGATATGGGAATCTATAGAATATGATAGCAACTACCATATTTCCATAGTGGTAGCCATAAGAGCAGCTAGCTACCGTAGGTGTATCCGTAGCTGCCATAGGCACCTATTTTACCATATTTGGTCTAGGATCCTATAGCTGTAGCTACCCATAGTCAAAAAGGTGGCCTCTGAGGGAGAAAATTCCCATGCACACAAAGGGTCTTGGCACACATTGGCGCACAAGTGCGGCACACACTGAGGTCCCAGGCGCATGTGGCACACAATCATGGCACACACTGAGGTCCCTAGCGTATGCGGTGCATAATTGCAATGCATAAGGTCCCTAACATGCATGAAAATTATAATGCAAATTAACAATTTTATGTAAAATAAAGGAGATTTGTATAGTCTAGAAAGTTAGTGATAAACTTGTTGCTTCTTAAAAATCAACAGTAAAAAAATAGTATAAATTATCGCTAAGAACGTTAATTTTGCATTACTCTATTTGTAGGTATAATTTAAGTTTGTTTAAAATGCAAATATGCCAAATATTTTAAAAAAGACTTATTGTACAAAAGCCTTTCTTAGAAAACTCTACTCGTGAAGAGTGACGCACAGACGGCGCACAAATGGCGCATAGACGGTGCACAAATTGTCCCAAAAAATTATTCTGGCGCACACTGTGCCACCTTCCTGACTATGGGTAGCTATGGCTACAGTGGAACACTACTGTGCATATCAAACTTTTGACATGCAAGGCCAATGCAAGCTAATTTTTTTGAGCATTTACTATAATACTACATGATCCAAAGCATAGAAAATATAGTTTTGTATCAATATTTAGGCTTAAGCCGCCTAGCTAATATGATATAGCATCATTATTTTTTATATATTATTAAAGTGTATATACCTATTTATCAATGACATCAATAAATGTCTAAAATGTTAGCCAATGTTGGATTGATATATATATATATGAATAATATATAGCTACTATTTGATTAGCTACTAGAAACGTGACAATTATTATATAACGTTGAACTGAAATCTCAATTAAACTCACTGTATAATAAGTTAATAATGCAGTAGATCTATCCAATACAAACCAGCGAAATTGCCAACCATTCATAACGTTTGTCCATTTGCTTAGTGGACCTTCCATCAATATACTGCCATACTCCATCATTTCTGTTCAATCGAATACAAGTTAAAGAATGCTTCAGTTGAATTGAAATTTATAATAATTTTAGAGCAGTTCACGGGAGAATGCTGCTGTAACTTTTTTTATGTTTTTCATTAAAAATTCGTTAGATTTTCATGAAGAAACGAAAGGCATATATTTGACGCAAAGAGACAACTGAAAAACTTTTGTGCTTGTTGTTATTAAGCTCTAGTATTGAAATATCGTATTGAATTGGTATTATATTGATTCAAATTTGATTAGTTTTTCTTGGAAAAGCACTTTAAATTAGTACGTATTTATCACACGTTTTACACAATTTAACAACAAAAAATGAACTTTTAGAATAACTTTCAAAAACTTTGATCGAGCATAGCATCATTGCTTTTTTGAATTATCCGTAACTCTGCTGCTTAGTTAGATTATTTGTTTTAAATTGCCAAATGGCTAACGCTATACACTACCATACCGCTAACAGCTAATTAATACGGTGTATTTTGCAGTTGCGGCAAGCAAAGAAGGCATGAAAATACGTAGTTCATAGTGTGGTTCAAGTGAAAATTAATGACGGCAGTATAAAGGCAAAAGGCCGGTATATCCGAATATACTAGCTTTGCCCTCATCCGAAAACTGACTGCATCATGCAGCATGGCCGGGGCCATTACATTTCATTGTAGAACTCGTGGTGTGCTATATTGCGTGCTATACATGTGCATGCCATACATAACATTGTTTGCAATGTACAACAAATAGACACGGGAACCAAGAATGATTGGACAGAGGATCACGCAATTAGGTGCGCCCCTTTAATTTATTTTGCAGCAGCCAATTGCGCCCTCAAAATTGTAAATTACATGTAGTGTAATAGCGCCCTAGTGTACTATAAACCTTACATGCATGTATGTGGTCCTAACTAATTTCAGCGTATCACGCGGCCTAAAGAACGGAGTCGTAGATGGAATTATAGCAGCAATTACGGGCAGAGTAAACTCAATAATCTCCAATCCCCGGTCTTAAAGTGCATGTATGATGTAAAAAGCAGACCATAAGCATGCAGTTTTATGCTGACAGGATCCTCTAGCCAATCAAAACGCCCCTAAGTGCGCTTACTCGTTACATGTACCGTGCAACAGCGCTGCTAGGCCCCTATTAAATTTTCGTGATACATTTGATATTTTCCCCACGTTCGCCCAGCGCGATCCTAACCCTACTAGATATCTAGGCGCCTTCCACAGATTACTCACTGACTCATGATGATGACTCATTATCCCTTTGGCCTAGCCCTCCCCCCTTTCGGCCCACCTAAACCTCCGCTTCTCTGTTCAGTCACTGAACTGGAACGCATCAATAAACTCCCCCTCCTGCAATCTATTTTTCCCAAGTCATGTGATGTTCTTATTTTCCCTACCTAAACCGCGCACCCACCCTATCTTTTTATAGCCAATCACGGTACGGCTGGGCAAGGTAATGTCACTCGGTTGCTTGGCGACGCCGACCCCAGGGCAGTTCAAGGTCCAATTATGCATCAGATGAGTCTCTCATCCCAAACATCAGTTCGACTCGCCTTCACGTCAACAAGCGACGCCATGGTGCCTATGCGGCTATGCCGCCTTGAATTGCCCGTACCGCCACAAGCACATCGAGAATTCACCTGTCGGTCTAGAGACCTAGTTAAGGTGCTTTCAATCGTTCTATGCTTTTAACATTTGCTTTTCAACTCATTTGCTTCCAGACTTATTGGCCATCGTTTGACGAGTAATCATTGGATAATCAAGGATGTAGAGGAGGAATTGAGGTTTATGTGTCGACAGGGTTTTTTTTGTGCGCAGAGTGTGCGTATGCACCCTAAATTTTAAAATCGCACCCTGAAATTAAAAAAGTAGGTGTGGTCTTATAACCATTTTTCTTTAAAGGCTTAACCATGCTTAAGGTATTTTTCATGCACTGCCTTTTTTTATTAGAGGCAGGGGGGGCTGTGTGCACCCTGGCGCACTTTAAGCGACATTGTCACACAACCGGCGAGAGGCATTACTGCCCATTCCGCCGACTCCCCTGAGCAGGCATACAAGCGCGCGGATACGTACGCAGGCACACACTCACACAGGAGTGTACAGCGGCCCTAACTTTATTTATCGTTAGGCATGTACACTTCACTGCGCCTTGGGGGGTTGGCTCTCAAGGCCGTTAATTGCACGAGCAGAGCCAAGCCGAGATTCCAATTCAGCCCCAAATTAATGTGACTGCACTTGGAATCGAGCCTGGGTCGCTGGCACACCAGAGCAGCTGCGCTACCGCTGGGCTACGGCCCCCTTCATGCACTGCCTTAAAATATGAAACAAAATAACTCTTTAAATCCTATTAAGTCATATAGCCTATGGCTATAGCCTTATGTAAGATATGTCTATACAACATTCCCAGTTGTCTGAAACAAGACTTAAGAGAAATTGCACTCTGAGCTTTAAAAAATTTGGCACAAGGTGCGATTTTGCACCTTGTCTCTGACGAAAAAAACCCAGTGTGTCGAACTAAAATTAACACAAACAGCTCCGACGAGACAGCCGTGCATCTTTGTGGGGCCTGGATCGCTTATACTTAATCGAAAATGGATGGCCAGTTGATGAGGAAAACTAAGTTTAGCGCTGCCTCTGTCTCAGAATCAGAACCCTGGAAAACCAAGGAATAGCAGAGCCCTGCTCAACCGCTCTCATTCCAAGGTCAAAAGAATCCCCTATGTCTACTTTATTTGTCACCTCGCAGTCCCTTAGATCAGCCGGCACTACGACTGAACATATGGCTCCAATAAATTCGTTGCCCGTAGCAGGCTTGGATCCCCGTCTCATTAGCGAAAGTTTTCCCGGGTGTACTTTCTTACGCAGGAGGCTAGTGCATGGCGGCCACGCCTTTGGCGTGTACCTGGATAATAAGCACCCAGGGGACGCAAGTTAAGACCGAGGGAACATTACCTTGGCCACTCAGTCACATCACAAGCTTTGCCCAACTATCAGCTGAGACTATGAGAGAAGTAGTTGTACATGTAAGCTACATAGGCCTAGACCGAGTTACACTTTGCGTATATATTGTATGTACGTGTGCGCGCCGAGGACTACTCGAGTAGAAGAACGAGAAACTAGCTCGTAAGTTTCTTGGAAAATTTTAGGAAGCAGGTTTTACCGAAAAAATACATTACAGAGATGTAGGAGTTTTTCCGTTTTTTTAAGCACAAAAATGTTATTGATTTTGATAGAAAGGAGACCAAATTTGTTCATTCTAGCTATTTTATCATTCTTAGCTTATGGCTGTGTGACAAAATGTGATACATAATGATAAAACAGATTCAAGAAACCAATGCGTCCAGCCGTGCCATTTTTTTATTTTTAGGCCCTCGATATTTATACGTAGGATATATACAAAACTAATTGAATAGTTAAGTAATACATTATTAAGTATACATTAAGTATACATTATGTTAAGTATACATTTCCTTCATTTTCTTGTACATGCATGTCCTCAAAGACCACATTAATTTAATATACATTTACAGAGCTAAAATACAAGGTAGATACACCTTTCCTAATCTGCGTATTTTTCCGCAAAAAGTGTTCACACAATCTGCATGCATAATTAATTAAAAATGCGACAGGAACGCTGCATTTATACAGTTGAGACCACATTATGTGAGTTGTACTTCTTCTATAAGTGTTTCAATGCAGTTTGTATTGTGAGAGAATTCCCTTAAGTGTTGGGAAAGGTGCTTGGTGAACTGTAAAAAGCTTCTCAACTCAATCCTTTTTTAAGAAGAATGAAGACAGGAACTGAGGACATTTGATGGAATTTGAAACGGTCAGCTAATTAATATTTGGTTCAACACGCGGGTTTCACTGCATGCATACCCATGCCCATGCAGTCACTCTAAAGTCCAAGTCAACAATTCTTACTCTCGCTCTCAATTGCTTTTAATTGCTGCTTTTTCTCTAGTCCTTTTCTCTCGATCTTTAATTCAATTTCTGAATCCTTTTGCAGGCCTGACTGTGAAGGGACTGTTTAGAGATCCCGGCGCACGTGCCATGTTAGGCAGGTGTCATCAATTTTGTTGTCCTCTTCGTAGTTGGTGTTGTTTTCCTGTTAGTGCTATTGTTGTTGCTTGCAGTTCATGGTTTTGTTGTGCTGTGTTTGCTGTTTGGTTTCTGATCTGTAGCTAATCTTGTTTGTTAATCCATGTACATGAATGTGTCCATCTGTTTCCTCCAATACTGTGTCTGTAAAATATCAGTAATTAATGACTATGCAATAAATAATTAGAAATATTAGCTAATTGCAAATTTAAGGATGCCTCACCTTTAAATGGCGAGTCGGCCTCATGCTGAACGCCCGGAAGACAGTGGTCTTCACGGTGCCCTCCGACCTGCCTGCCGAGATCAACTACCGAGGCACTGCCGGGGAGGCAATCATGCTTACCCGTTGCCAGCGGTTCCTGTACATCGGTGGCCTCGTGCCGGACGTTGCCGACGACCTGGTAAGACGACGAGGACTGGCCTGGGCCGCGTTTCGTTCTGTGCGCTCCGTGCTACATTCTGAGGCCTTGGATGACGGGCTCAAGGCCAACGCCAACGGAGACCAACGCCGTGCTCTACACGAGGGCACGCCTGATGCGGCCTTCTGGCCTGCTGCGCGGGCGGCGACTTTGACTGGCTGGCCACGTCATTCGGTCGGAGGCTCGCTGCCCTAAGCCGCTGCACGAAGTGCTGCTGCTCAAGCTGCAGGGACCGCGCAGGCGAGGCCAAGGGCGAACGGCGAGATATCCTGACAGGCTTTTGACCGATGCTGGCGCCTCGGACTAAGCTGAGGGTGTGACTTTCTGAGGGCTATGGCCCAGAGACGCGCTCTCTGACTTCTTCCCCCTTTCTGGCCACTGCGTGGCTGGCGGGTGAAGTACTTTGTTGTTGTTGTATGGTAACACTGAAAGGCTATGAAAAAACAGGCCTGTATTTTGATGTAAAACATGCACAAACACGTACAGCGTCATTGCCATCATAGCAATTAGGACAACACGTGAAGAGACAATGACAGAATGACATTTCCATTGTTAGTACATAGCAAATTAAAATACTCTAGCAAGAATTGCAGAGCAACCATCACTAGACAGAAGATATTAATTTAGGAATGATTTGGAACATTTTGATAAAAAATAAGGAAACATTCTTTCGACTGAGACAATCATAAAGCATCGAAATGACAAATGACAGCACAGAACGGCGACCATGGATAACTAGAGTACAAAGAACGTTACACTCGATTTTCTAAGAAATGATCGCTGGAGAGAATGCATTGCTCTGAATGAGCTAGGTCTCGCCATAAACGAGACGATGTGCAATACGGCAATTAACTATCCATCCCTTACCGGCCGCAGCTCATTTCAAAGAAAGTCCTGTGTAGTTTCCATGCATATACTTACCCCCTAATAGAAGTTTGCTTACCCAAACTTCGGTAAAGGCATCCATCGCCTCTCACACATTCATTTGAGGCTTTTGTGCACGAAAATTATTGTACATTACATCCATGACGATTAGAAAGTTATACAAAAGGGCTGCTGTACACCCTGTGTTCTTGTATGCCTTGGCGTTCTTGTATGTGCTCTGGGAGTCAGCGGAATGGGCAGCCCGAACAGTCACGCACTACATGCAGGCGACAAAGCTACCGACGAGATTGATTATAAAACGCAATTTTTCACTATACAGAGGACACTTTCTCAGCGCAATTGCTCAGCTCAGTTGTTGCTGGCAAATTCGCCGACTGAAGCTGCTGCTGCAGCTGGCGCCGCTTCTCCAGCCGGGCCGGATTCTGCATCACGGAAGCGTACACCGGCTGGTACAGAATGCCGTGCCCGACAACGCCTCCGCCGCCCCGCTCGCCGTCGTACACCTGGTCGAGAGTGAACGCCGGGCTGATGTACATGCCACCTTCGACGCTTTCAATGGCGGCCCGGTACTCAACTGGCGGCACCGCCAAACTCGGTATTCGAAACGGCAGAGTGGCCACAACAAATGGAAAGTCCAGGCAGAGGTGGCAGTCAGCGCCGTTGCTGCCAACGCCTCCGACGCCGGCGCTGCCTCCGCTGTCCTCGTCGGCGTCCCAGGCGAGGCTGACCCGCAGCGCGTAGTCAATCTGCAGCAGCCGGCAGAAACCGTCGGGCATCGAAGGTGGCACCGGTGGCAGCAGGAGGAAGCGAGCGAGGTCGAGCTCCACGGACTGGCCTGGCCGGATTCTGTCCGACCGGTGCTCGAAGGCCAGGTGCTGCACCTCCTTGGCGAGCCGGCCGGCCCGGAAGCAGCAGTGCTGGATGAGGCGGACGCAGACCCGGGCGGAGCGGCCGGGAACAGCGTTGGCTGCCCGGCAGCGCAGCTTGATGTGCTCGCCGCAGCAGTAGGCGCTGCGTTCCAGGGTGCCGCTCAGCGAGGTGGCCTTGGTCAGCGGCAGCGGCAGCGGCAGGCAGCAGCAGGCGGCGGCGCTGGCCTCCAGGCTGGTCGGGCTGAGGTAGCGCGTCTCCATGCAGTCAGAGCGGGGGCCGATGACGGTGAAGTACACCTGGTGGCTGGGATTGGACGCGTACGGCACGTCTAGGAGGCAGCGGACGTGATACCTGAAGTTCGTTGGGGCGTGGCGTGTGGCGTGCATGAATTCAAGGTGTTCTAAAAATAGCATCTTATTGCGCCAACCCCCGAGTGACTAACTAACTAACTAACTAATTAACTAACTAACTAACTAACTAACTAACTAACTAACTAACTAACTAACTAACTAACTAACTAACTAACTAACTAACTAACTAACTAACTAACTAACTAACTAACTAACTAACTAACTAACTAACTAACTAACTAACTAACTAACTAACTAACTAACTAACTAACTAACTAACTAACTAACTAACTAACTAACTAACTAACTAACTAACTAACTAACTAACTAACTAACTAACTAACTAACTAACTAACTAACTAACTAACTAACTAACTAACTAACTAACTAACTAACTAACTAACTAACTAACTAACTAACTAACTAACTAACTAACTAACTAACTAACTAACTAACTAACTAACTAACTAACTAACTAACTAACTAACTAACTAACTAACTAACTAACTAACTAACTAACTAACTAACTAACTAACTAACTAACTAACTAACTAACTAACTAACTAACTAACGAAATTACTAACCTAACTAACTAACTAACTAACTAACTAACTAACTAACTAACTAACTAACTAGTAGACTAACCTGATGGTGCAACTGCGGCTTTCAAAGGACGGCGGCAGCTCTCCGGTGCTCGGCAGCAGGAAACGAAATCGCCACCTGTGCGAGCCGCGCGACAAAATCGGCAGAGCGTCGTTGTCGTCGTCCGGCTCGAGAACTTTGTCGATGCCCCACACAGTGGTGGCAGCGTCTAGGTACACCTGCTCCTCCTTCACCGACTGCCTGTAGACGAAGCCACTGCCACCACCGCCGCCACCGACGCCGTCAACGGTATTGGCCAGTCGCCATTCGACTTGACCTTCGCCGCGCAGGTACACTCGAACTCCACGCACCTTGCAGCGAGAAGAGGGCTAAGCTTAATGGGCTGATTGATCTGATTTTAATCCATTCGAACAGATCTATTACCGCTAATGCAAGTAGATCTGCTGCCTCTCTGATAGATCTTCTACCGCTCTGATAGATCTGCTACCGCTCTGATAGATCTGCTACCGCTCTGATAGATCTGCTACCGCTCTGATAGATCTGCTACCGCTCTGATAGATCTGCTACCGCTCTGATAGATCTGCTACCGCTCTGATAGATCTGCTACCGCTCTAATAGATCTGCTACCGCTCTGATAGATCTGCTACCGCTCTGATAGATCTACTACCACTCTGATAGATCTGCTACCGCTCTGATAGATCTTCTACCGCTCTGATAGATCTTCTACCGCTCTGATAGATCTGCTACCGCTCTGATAGATCTGCTACTGCTCGAAAGGACATGATGACCTGCTATCGGTGCTACCGCAAAAGGGAAAATTCAACGGTTACATTTCTACTTCTGCATGCTTCAGC